>QRFJ01001677.1:651716-679216 GCA_006176705.1 Cocos nucifera | reverse complement strand
GGATATTGCAAGGATGTGGATGTGAATTCCATTGGCAACTCTCTTGTCCTATGATTTTTTTTTCTTTTTTTTTTTTCCTTTTTATTTTGGAGTGGTTGCTATTTTAGGGCCTTCTTAGGGTTTTGGAAATCTATGCATCATTATGATAAAAGTTCTGTTCTAGAAGGTAGTCATTGCTGCGTTTTTTAGATGGTAAATGTGTAAAAAATTTGGTAACCAAAAGAAGTGTAAAACGCTTCTTCAGTACTTGTTGCCAAAGACCTCCTTGCGGTGACACAGAAGTGAACACCTATCCCACTTGCAAAATGGACTTAATTCAGAAAATGGTCAAATTTTCAAGGACTTTTCATTGAAAGTTAGAAATCAAATGGTATATAAGAAAACTAAATTAAGAAGACAAACTGCTTCATTCAATTATTGTGAAATTGGACAGACAATAACTCTTGGGATGTTCCGATTTAGCAACTTTTACTGGCTATTTGGTCCCCCTATGTCTTTTACCGTTTATAGTCCATTGTACATACGTCTTTCTCAACTATCTAGGCTGCAACTGATTCCAACCATTTTGTGCTTCATCATAGAGAAACCTTCTTTCTCATTTGTGGACCTGCACTTTACAATGCATGAAAAAGAATATTGGGCTTTGCCAAGAGAGAAAAAAAGATATATAAATGTTCCCTTAGCGCTTTCAGTTGTTTTCTGTCAGCATCATCATCGCTTTTCTTGTGAAGACCCCATTAAATGCAGGATCTGATCTATAATACAAGTAGAAACAGCCTGCAACATACATTTTTTGGCTGATTTAGAGGAATCTTGCAAGAACTAGTAGCTGTACAAATGCTGATATGTTCTTAGTTTTCAACATAGGCTAATTAAGGGCTATGAATCGAATCATATGCATTAATTCTTTATGGATGATCTTGATATATCTGAAGCACTAAAAGATTTGAACGACAAGTGCTATTCTTTTAATATCCTTGTTACATCATTTGATCAGTGCTGCCTGCAGCTTGGTAAAGGCCTTCAGCCATATTAAGCTTCATTATGTATCTGTAAATTGTCTGAAGACCCACAAAGGATAACTTTTTTAACCAGGCTTTTGGCTGATTTAGAGCCTGACTTTTTTTTTCAGTTCAAGGTAAAAAACTTCAAAGGGTGAAGGAAAAATATGTATATAATATTTCCCTTCACAGCTTCAGATTTGAGTTAACATCAGAAACACTGGTGGTTAATAGAACCAACTGCCTGTGGGTGCGTGAAAGTATCTGCTTGGTGACCAGTTTCAAGGAAAAATTTCCTTAGATGTGAAAGTTCGTCTTCTCCAATCTCTTTTACAATCCTTTCCCCCTATACATTTCAGCACCTTGTTAAATGTAGTGAATCTGGTTCTAGCTTATGAGTTCATCCATGTGATGCTGAAAGTGTAGAAAAAAAATCTATAGGTCCAAAGTGCCCATAGAAATCTAAGAGGAACTGACTTCTTGTTATGAAAATCCAGATAAAAGTCGACCTTGACATTCTACACTCAGAAAAGAACATACCCCCTGAAAAAATCCCAACAAATTTGGGAATAAGACCAAGCCAAATGCGTCAAAATAGATTTCCAACATATTGAGAATTGCTTGAATTGGAGTATGCTTGATGAAGGAAGCGCTATTCTATAGAGCTGGTTTCATGCAAAAGATACTTCCCGAAGTAAAACATCTAAAAACATTGATTCTTGGGTTCAAACATTGTATATTTGGCATCTTCCTAACTAGTAAGTTTGCATTGCAAATGAATCCTAAGAATTCTTAAGTCTTTTAAACAAAGTAAACTTATTTTACCATCAACATTAACAGATATATGTGGTTAGGAAACAAGTGACCAATATTTTAAATCTTGTGGGACGGGGTTGTCTTAATTTTTTCATGAAATGGGATGCGCCACCATTCCACCCCATCCCGATACTTGGGATGGGGATATCCTAAGAAGTCCCCCTGATCGGGATGTTGGGATGATGGCAGGGATGGTATACTGTCCCAGTGACCCGCGAGACATCCCATCGGGACTTGAATCCTTGCAAGTGACTAATATTAGCATATAGAACTAGTTAAGTATGGGTTATCTCATGATTATCATAAAGGCAAGTGAGCTTGATTTTTTTTTTTTTTTTTAATATTTTATGTTGTCTATATGATCTACGTGTTCCTTCTTTCCCATATTCTTTCTTTGCTTTCTTTTTGATATTTACCTTGTTATGTGTGTGGCCTTTTATCATTCTTGATATAGGAAAAAAAAGAAAGTAGTATGATCTCCTCTTATATACCTTAATTTGAGATAAACAAGTAGTCAAGAAAGAGTTTCTCCTTTTTCGCTACGATACTATGAAACCATTTAATTGCACAATATAATAATTCCGTAGTTACAACATGCTATGATATTCATGTGTTTTTGCTTCTACAATGAGAAGAACGGTGATTGAAAGATGCTTATATTAAAATTATTATATAGACAACTAAGCAATTGAAGAGGATTTTACTGTTTAATTGATTGGTGCTTCGTTTTTTATTAGAAAAGTAGAGATTTTATACCTTTAGATTTCTAGCTTTGAGTTAGATTATGAAATCATATGATGGTTGATACCAGTTCATTCCAGTACTCATGCTATTCTGTACAATTATGACATGTAGGGCTGGTCTTGGTTTCGATTTTTGATCTTTTGATAGGTTGGTAGCTATCAACAATTTGTTTATATACTTTGGCATGTGATACTAGTATTATTTCATTGTATCACTGTATTAAACTTTTAGTATTGCTTTTTTACTAGCTCTAATGCGACAGGCAGTACCGATAGTCAAGCCTTACTTCTATAATCTAGATATAGTTAATGAATACCACAAAACTTTTCTGTACTACCTAGGGCTCTACTTGGCTGCGGGATTGAAAAAGGTTGGATAGGTATCCTTGTGCTTCGATACCCCTTGAGGATTCTTTTATCCTGGGGTTAGGAGAAGTGTTGTTTTTCTGGAGTTGATGGGATTAATTGAAAAAGAAAAGGTGGAATGAAGTAGGAGAGAGTACAAATAACCTGCCCACCTTTTACTGCTTTAACTTTGTCACACCCTTCTTGCTATTGACAAGTTAACCTGAAATAATGAGTTAAGTTCAGTTGACCAAAATAAGGTTATTCCCCAAAAAGTGAGTGTTTGGCGGGATCATCATATAATTCACCGCTATTCTAGGGTTATCCCTCACACAAACTGGAATTTATTAACTTTATTACATTCCCTTGCTGTATAAAGTTAATCTGGAATAATTAGTTAAGTCCCGTTGACCAAAATAAGATTATTGCCCAGAAGGTGGGCTTGGCAGGACAAATAGATAATCCACCTCCATTCCGGTGTTATCCCACAGCCAAACAGGAATTTTGTTTAGTTTTTCCTTGGACTTTCTACCTTTCCAGTTTATTACTTAACTTTTTTGTATTTAATTATTTAAACATCACTTTTTAGTTATAGTTAAAAGTTAAAAACTTGATCTAAGGTTTTATGTTTCCCTTATATTTGTATTACATAAGTTTTTTTGTATTACTCAACTTTTTACTTATAATTTTTGGATAACATTTTTTTCTTAATATTTTGAGTTTGGATGGTACACTGAAATCTGAGTGATTATATGGCATACTGGTTAGTGTACTATTTTATTATCTTGTACTGGCCAAGACTGGTATAATGCTTGGTACAAGGGTTGGGAGATATGGGCTGACTACCTCGTAAAAGAGGACATCATGGTAAGGGTTTGGATCGTTAAAGTCAGAAGAGTGAAACATTTATTTTTAAAGTAACTCGTGGTCTCATTATATAAAGTTCGTTCGGGCTTTGAGTTTTATTATTGAAACTATATTGACCATGCTTAACTATTCACCCAATGCTTACTAGTTGTTAGATTAGAAAGTTAAAGTGAACTCTAAGATGCAGCTGTAAAATTGTTGAAATAGTCTTGTTGTTGATTAGTAGCCATGTAGGGTTACTTTGTGGTAAGCATGGAGTTAGAGAAAACATGTCTGGAGAACTGTAAGTCCACACCGGGTCAGTTTGATTACTTGAGTGCAAGTGTTTGAAGTGAGTTCACATGTAGTGGGGAAACTTCGGTTCCATCATGAATATTAGGCATGACAAAAGTGAGCATTTGGAACTACTGGACTGACATGGTCTACTATGGTCAACCACATTAAAAAGATGACCAGCTATGGTTAGGCATATATGACTGTGGTCAGACATGATCAACTGAGTAACACAAGTCTGAACACGTCAACTTCCAGGTTGTCAAACTTGATAGTAACTTTTGTAATTTTTCCACTAAAGCCACATCGTAAGTAAAGAAGCATAGGATTGCATCAATTACTTGACCTATTCGGGCATTTGAAATTAAGTAACTTGTATGACTCACATGTCCTTTAGATCCAGTTACATGCAACCCAAGAGAACATAAAGATCATATAATATTTCGTTGGTAGAAATTAGATACATGGTCTGCTCTACCTTGCCTGCCACTTTTATCCTATCATGTTAGCTCCTTTATTGGAAGTTAATAAAACAAAAGGTTTCGACTGCTGGGAAACCACTCACATCATGTCAAAGGCATCTTGGCAGTCCACCACACTATCCTAGCTGCCACTGTATAGACAAGGACCTGAGGACCAAGCATCTAAATATTCCATGGGTCAAGTCTTGGAGTTTTTCTCCTTTTGATGTCTTGGAGGTATTTTTGTCCCTCTTAACATGATATGTGAATAATTTAATGGCCTATTTGGATGCATAGGTAGGTGTTGCCATGAATTTGAGAAACTTTAGGAATGGAGTGAGGATATGGTAAGATATTGAAGGAAAATTTGTTATGGTTTTCTCTTGTATATGCTGCAGCAAGATTAACTATTGTGAAGAATATCCAGAAAGTCAAATTTCAGGATGTACATATTCAACTTTTTATCGAATGTGGCAACTCACTTCTTTTTAATAAAGAAAACTTGAATATCCTTTTTGTAAGAAACATGGAATTTTTGGTCTCATACAATATAAAGAGTTCTTTACAAAAATATGAAACTTATGTAATCAATATGTGAAGGGATTTGTTTAAATAACACAAAATTTGACTTGAGATTCTTGTGCATAACTCATTTGTGAGAACTTCCTTCCATTTTCTTGGATGAAAAGTTCATGAGCTCCATTTCTTAAAGTAGAAGTGGCTACTAGAGTACTTGGGCAACTATTTTCGACCCTAAATGCATCTTATGCATTCCAGCTACTTGCTAGTTTAAGGCTTTCTTTTTGAATCTGATATATAAACGATTCTCTATGGTTACACCTTGGAAGAAACAGAGGTAACATTGCGGCTGTTGCTGAGCAAGAGGGAGTAGAAGACAGAGATGCTATAGAGGTGAGGTGGGTGGTCATGTAGCAAACGCTGGGGCATAGGTGGAGACAAGAATATTGCAGCCAGTCTGCTAAGTATTGCCTACGACGGGCAACAGTGGTGGTGAAGGAATTAGTGGAGAACAATAATGTGTGAAGAATCAAGGAGGAGGGGAAGTAATGGAGGCAGCACGGAAGAAGAAAGGAAGAGAAGTAAGCTGAAATGAGATGGGTGAAAAGGGGTCATAAGGGTGAGAGGGACTTCTCATGCAAAACATGGGAAAGAAACAAATTAAAAATAGTGATATTTTTATTATCAATGGAATCATGGTTCTCCATGATAATCTGAACCTTTAAAATCATATTTAGATAACTTTATAGGAATGAATTCTGTTGGTGCAGAATCTGGTTGACGCCGGATCGAGCTGGAGTGGAGGAGGACGAGATCGCCGTCGGTGACCTGCAAAATAAAGTTCCATCTAAAGTCGGTGGTGGTGGCTCCGGCGGGACCCTCCGATGATCAAGTCAGCTCTTCTGGCCAACAGAAATGGAGTGCTCAGGAATGAGAAGTGAGTTTTGAGCTTTAGAGAGGAGAGGAGAGCTTAGAGAGAACATATCTGGAGGGTCCCTTTTATAGATGGAGCTTGAATGATGGTGACGACCATACTGTCTGGTAGCGGGCTGCTCAAGACTGCGTGGGGTTCGGTACGGAGAGAGAGGTGTCGTCAGACTGGTACTGGCAGCCATGTCGTTCGGTCGCGGGCCACATAGGGCTTGTTATGAAAAAAGAGGTGTTGCCAGACTGGTAGTGGCAGCTATGTCGTCCGGTAGCGTTGCCTGTGGCAGACTGATAGTGATCGTTCGTCGAGATTTAATAGTCGTAGCTCTAAGAAAGCAAGCGTTAGTTGGTGGATTTCGGCATGTATCAATTCCAAAGGAGTTCGGACTCCTGAAGAAAATACGTCTGGTGGGGATTATCCGGAAGTAATCCGCTGGAAGAGTCCGACTGAGGGAGAAGTTCGGAAGTAGTTCGGCTTCTGGAGGAGTTCAGTCGAAGGGGAAGTTCGGAAAGGGTTCAGCTTTTGTAGGAGTTCGGCCGAGGGGGAAGTTCGAAAAGGGTTCAGCTTCTGTAGGAGTTTGGTCGAAGGGGAAGCTCGGAAGGATTTCAGCTCCCGTAGGCATCCGACTGGAGGAGTACGGAGGAAGTTCGGCTCTCGTGGGCGTCCGACTGGAGGAGTACGAGAGGAGTTCGGCTCTCGTGGGAATCCGACTGAAGATCGATCGTTGAGAAGTTCGGTCGGCTGAAGGAGTTCGACTAAGACTCGTCTACTGAAGCTCTTCCGTGACTATCGATTGCATTAGACTGAGCATCAGATTGGACTTCGGCAGGAGTGGGGTTTATCCCCAACAATAGTCCCCCCCACTTTCGAGTTCGAAACTCCAAGGAAGGAAGTGCAGAAAAGGCGACTGTCGAAGTTCTCTTCAGGGCTCTGCGCCAGTTCAAGTTAAAGCTCGGAGGAGATCTCACTTTCAGTCAAAGTTGAAGGAGATCTCGTCTCCTGCGGCTGAGGTTGGCTCGATCGCTCGGGAGAGATCTTATCTCCTGTAGTCGAGGTTGGCTCGGGGGAGATCTTATCTCCTGCAGCCGAGGTCGAAGCTTGGGGGAGATCTTATCTCCTACAGTCGAAGTTGAAGCTCGGAGGAGAGATCTTATCTCTACAACCGAGGTTGGCTCGGGGGAGATCTTATCTCCTGCAGCCGAGGTTGACTCGGTCGCTCGGGAGAGATCTTATCTCTACAGCCGAGGTTGACTCGCTCGGGAGAGATCTTATTCTTATCTCTAGCCGAGATTGACTCGGGGCTCGGGGGAATCTTACTTTGCAGTCGAAGTTAGCTCGTCGCTCGGGAAGATCTTATCTCTGGTTGAGTGGCACTCGCTCGATAGATCTTATCTCTGACCGAAGTTGGCTCGGTCGCTCGAAGAAATCTCATCTCTGACCGAGGTTGGCACGGTCGCTCGGAAGAGATCTCTAGCCGAGGTTGGCTCGGTCGCTCGAAAGAGATCTCATCTCTGGCCGAGGTTGACTCGATCGCTCGGGAGAGATCTTATCTCTTGTAGACTTTGAAGCTCGTTCTTCGACTTTGCTCACGTTAGGACAAGGTTCTCCTCCTGTTCCTAACGGATTGTGGGGGCACATAAGGATCGTTGTCAGGGCCTCTCCCCCCATCTCGTCTAAAATGAACGAGGCCTTCGACTTTGCTCTCGTTAGGATGAGGTTCTCCTCCTGTTCTTAACGGACTGTGGGGGCACATAAGGACCGTTGTCAGGGCCTCTTCCCTTATTTCATCTAAAATGAACGAGGCCTTCGACTTTGCTTGCATTAGGACGAGGTTCTCCTCCTGTTCCTAACGGACTGTGGGGGCACATAAGGGCCGTTGTCAGGGCCTCTCCCCTCATCTCGTCTAAAATGAACGAGACCTTCGACTTGCTTATGTTAGGACGAGGTTCTCCTCTTGTTCCTAACATGGCCACTATTGATTGCTTCTTTCCTATCATTAGGTAGTTTTTGCATCGAGAAATAATAATATTGAAATGGAGGAATTTTATTGAAGAAAAGTTTCCGACAGTACGTTCTCGGATTCTCCGAGTCTCAAGGTCGTGGGAGCGTTATTCCTCTGAGCTTCTTTAGGCGGTAAGTTCCGGATCTGATGACCTCTATTTTATGCTGGCCTTCTCAATTTGGAGCAAGCTTCTCTTGGCTTTGACGCTAGGAGATGACAGCCCATCGAAGTATCAAGCCCCTAGAGATAGCATCGATGATGTCAGAAGGCGGCCGATCTCCTTCTTGTTTCTCCCTTATTGGTGGTTCTAGCTGCGGTAGCGCCATTGGCTTGCTTCAGGCCGGCATTTGTGGAACATTGAGGGGGGGCGTAGTTGTAAAACCTTCTGAGGGGAGGACTTTTTCACGTCCTTCTGTTGGGGCTTCCTTGATGATGAGCTCGAGAAGGAGTTCGACCTCGCTTGCACTCGGAGGGAGGTCGTAAGCACGGCTGAACTTCTTTTCGTCCTCTCGTGAAATCTCCTGGGGGAGAACTTCATGCCCCTTTGTCGGGGCTTTCTTGATGACGAGCTCGAGGGGGAGTTCGGCCTCGCTTGCACTGAGAGAGGTCGTGAGCGCGGCCGAACTTCATTCCGCCCTCCTATGAAACCTCCTGAGGGAGAACTTCTGCTCTCTGTTTCTCCTTCCTAAGGGCGATGGGTATGCTAGGCCAAATGCTCTTTCTTAAGGCCGGTTTCTGATATCCTGATGGTGGATTTGCTGGCAGAATCGCCGTTGGAGGCTGTCACACGGTCTGCATCATCTCGGCGAGGCCACGAACTTGCTGGACCAGCAGGTTCAACTGCTCCGCATCTACCGCGGCTACAGGTGGAACCTGGGTTGCCGGAGCTGAAGCGGGAGCAGATGGATCTGGACGGGATCGGGCCGCGGAGGCTGCCGATTGCCGAGTCGGAGCTCTCCTGAGAGGCATTCTTTCTCGAGAAAGAACTCTAGAGAGGAAGAAGAGAGATCTCCGGAGAGGGAAGAGAGAAATTGTCGCTGAGCACTTCTTTAAGAACAAGAGGGCCTCAAGAACAGAGGTGGCCTTTCCTCTAGCGCCAATTCTGTTGGCAGCCTCCGGCGGCGACTCAATTTTGTTGGTGCAAAATCTGGTTGACGCCGGATCGAGCTGGAGTGGAGGAGGACGAGATCGCCGTCGGTGACCTGCAAAACAAAGTCCCGTCCGGAGTCGGTGGTGGTGGCTCCGACGGGACCCTCTGACGATCAAGTCAGCTCTTCTGGCCAACAGAAATGGAGTGCTCAGGAATGAGAAGTGAGCTTTGAGCTTTAGAAGGGAGATGAGAGCTTAGAGAGAACATATCTGGAGGGTTCCTTTTATAAACGGAGCTTGAATGATGGTGACGATCATACCGTCTGGTAGCGGGCTGCTCAAGGCCGTGTGGGGTTCGGTACGGAGAGAGGTGTCGCCAGACTGGTAGTGGCAGCCATATCGTCCGATCGCGGGCCGCATGGGGTTTGTTACGGAAAGAGAGGTATCGTCAGACTGGTAGTGGCAGCCATATCGTCCGGTAGTGTTGCCTGTGGCAGACTGATGGCGATCGTTCGTCGAGATTTAATAGCCGTAGCTCTAAGAAAGCAAGTGTTAGTTGGTGGACTTCGGCGTATATCAATTCCAAAGGAGTTCGGACTCCTGAAGGGAATACGTCTGGTGGGAATTATTCGGGAGTAATCCGTTGGAGGAGTCCGACTGAGGGAGAAGTCCGGGAGTAGTTTGGCTCCTGTAGTTCGGTCGAAGGGAAGTTCGGAAAGGGTTCGGCTTCTGTAGGAGTTCGACCGAGGGGGAAGTTCGGAAAGGGTTCGACTTTTGTAAGCATTCGATTGGAGGAGTACAGAGGGAGTTCGGCTCTCGTGGACATCCTGCTGGAGGAGTATGGGGGAGTTCGGCTCTCGTGGGAGTCCGACTGACGGTCGACCGCTGAGAAGTTCAGCCGGCTGAAGGAGTTCGGTTAAGACTCGTCCGCTGAAGCTCTTCCGTGACTACCGATTGTATTAGGCTGAGCATCAGACTGGCAGGAGCGGGGTTTATCCCCAACAAATTTCTTTACAGTTAGGATTCCTATGGAGTATTCATTTCCCATCAAATGCCATGGGTATCCAAACAAACTCTAAATTTACATATTACTCTCGGTATATTGAATATGATGTACCTCTTTAGCTCTTCTTTAGCTTGAAAGAAGGAATCAACCTGAGAAACATATGTGGTCGATCTTCTGTTGTGGAGAGCTATATACAAGCTGCTTTTTTTAAACTCATATAAATTGAGTTAAGGCAATCTCACGGTATGAATTTATATGGGACTAATGAGGCACACCTGAAGCTTCACCTTCTTTAAGTGTCTCATGCCCACGATTTCTTTTCACTGCAGAATGGATTCTCAGATGCTTAATGGGTCTTCAAATTATTTGGAACTCATCTATGGCATGTTATTTTCTTTTTCTTCTTTTAAAAATATACACTATTATTTACATGCTTTCTTGGTTTATATATCTTTGCCTTGAGCTACTTGACCTTTTTAATCTATACATTTTTGTGATTGTTAAATCAAGGAGATCCATTCCTTTGGAGCGAGGTTTGCTGAACAGGTATCAGGGCTCATACTAGTCAGCTTTCAGTTCCTTATGATACCATTATGTGCCATACCAAGCTGAGGTGTACTAGAGATGAAAGATTGGGAGAAGAGAGAGAGAGGCAGACACTTTAAGGAGAGCAAGGGAAGAGAGAGGCATTGATCGAGGGTGATGGTGTTGGTGTCATTGAAGGGCCTGAGAATTGTTCCAGATCAAGTGAGAGGGCATCAACATTGACATTAGCATTAATTGAAGGAGCAACCATCTGATTTGTGGATCGAGGAAGTGTGTGTTGGCTCAATCGATGTAGATTGTTAGAAGAGAGATTACAGGGGATCTGAAGAGAAGCTTTGAGAGAAAGATACCTTTGGTTATATGTATGTATGTATATACTTATGTACGTACGTGCGTACCTCTTCGATCTGATTAGATCTATATTGGACAATGAGGGTCCTACATTGATGATCTGAGCTATTAGATTCAATCTACTATGTTTAAGCTATTTACGCACAAAAAATTATGTGATTTGGAGATGCCTAGTCTATGCATCTAAATAACCAAAAATTGGATTGTCTAAATAACTTATATATATATATTTTGATTATTTGATGCATAGGCCAGGGGTCTCTAAATCGTATGATTTTTAGTATGTAAATAGTTTAGAGGTAGTAGATCACATCCAATAGCTCAGAGTTGATGGGATCTGAATGGAGATCCACTCGAGTGTAGCAAGTCAATATATATATACGATTTGGTAATTATGGCTCGGTAGCACATAAGCTTGTTTTCTTTAGAGACAAATTTTGAACTATTTGTACTCCATAAGTATGATTTAGTTATTTGAAACATGTTTAACGCTTCCAAGTTCACCGATCTATTATGGTGAAAAATTGTAAATATAATGCACGAGTCCTATTATCTAAAAAATCATATATCACTGCAAATTAGCTTCTCTTCAATGGTTGTTGTGTCTTTGTTTTGGAATCAGGTAATGACAGACTCACCGCTTTTACAAATGGAGCTTGGTTGGAACCTCATGGTATTCTTGGTGTCACTGATGACTTGAGTACCCTTTACTTCATCAAAGCGAATGGGGAGGAAATGACAAGGAGAACTAGGAACCAATTAAAGTTGTCTGCACCTATTACTGACCTCATTGTGCGGGATGAGCTCAACTCAAAAAAATCTTACCTGTAAGTCTTATATAATCACTGATGGCACGTTGGGTAGAAATTTATTTGAGCATCAGGAAACCATGCCACATGGTGCCCTCCTAGCAAAATTTTAACCATTCCATAGTGTATGATGAAGAAATTTAAGTCTTTTTACAGGTGTGGCTTCTGCATTGTTACAGCAGATGGTTTGATTCACCATGTTGAGGTCACTCAAGAGCCTAGTGCATGCACTTATCCAATTTCTTCTTCAAGCAGTTGCATAATGCAGAGGGGTCAGTTCCCTCGTAACGTGTCATGCCTGGACTTTCATCCATACCTTTCTTTGGCAGTTCTAGCTGGTGATTCTAGCATCTCAGAAAACTCTAAAGATGGTCCTGGTATGATCATGACATCTTAATTTTAATTTGATATGCATGTGGTTGCTTCCCTCAAATTCATGTCTTCTGAATATCTCAAATTTGTATGGGAATCGTATATTAAACTAGCATGAAGCATCGTGGATGAGAAGTTATGCCCATGCATCTGTATGTGTTTTCATGTGTTTTATTGTATACACGCTCTTATGTTAATTTCTAACTTCATATTTCACCAGGAACCTATAGTCTATATGTGTTGCGTCTCACTACAAACTCAGAACTAGAGATACTGTTCTGTAGTCCTCAACTTGAAGGATTATTTTCTTGTCCTAGAGGTCATACAAGGTTCTTAACATCTCCAAAAGTTGCAATCTCACCACAGGGCAAGTATGTGGCTACTCTTGATTTGACTGGATGCTTAAATGTTTTCAAGCTAGACGGTGAAGTGTATTCTCTTTCCCTTCTTCCTATTGCCGAGAGGGAGCACTCACACATTTCAGATTATTTGGCATCTGGGAAGAAGAAATACTTTAATGATATCATTGATGTCGGTTGGTGGGCTGATCATATACTTGCTTTTGCAAAGAAAAGTGGCGGTCTCATCATGTATGATATTTTCAGAGGTATGGAGATTATGGAGAATGATCAAATTTCTGTGTCAGTCATGGAAAGAGTAGAGCATCGCCAAGGGTATGTTTTCATTTTGGAGGGTACAACAGCTGGGGATTCTATGTCTGAGCATATAGGAAAAAGTTCCCAGCATATTGAGCATGATGCTTATGAAAACCATGACCAGCCAGGTACTGATGAATTTTGGTGGAGTTTGATGTCATTATCTGAGAGATCTGTCTCAGAAATGTATAATATTCTAATCAGCAATCAAGAATACCAGGCTGCCTTGGACTTTGCCTCTCGTCATGATTTGGACACAGATGAAGTCTTCAAAGCACAATGGATGCATTCTGATCAAGGCATTCATGAAATAAACATGTTCTTATCTAAAATTAAAGATCAGACATTTATACTATCAGAATGTGTGGACAGAGTAGGACCTACTGAGGATGCTGTGAAGGCTTTACTGTCTTATGGGATTCATGTTACTGACCGGTATGTATTTTCCGATTCCGATGACGGCCAGTGCAGCCTGATATGGGATATGAGGATGTTTAGGCTTCAGCTATTGCAATATAGAGACAGGTTGGAAACATTTGTGGGGATAAACATGGGAAGGTACAAATTTTCTTTTTCCTATGATGAATGCTAAGATATGTTTTTCGTTCATAGAAAACATATCAAACAATAGAGTTGCTAACTACTTAAGCAAAAATGAAATCTTCGCTTTTATTTGTTTAGTTTTATTTACATAATAATTTTTTGTTAAGATTTTCAAAGTATCTAAAACTTCCATGAACGTTACATGACCTAGCATCAATTAATATTTCTGGGAATATATTATAAATATATTTCACTTCTCTATCTTCAGGAAAAAGTATATTTATTTAAAGAGAGAATGAGTTAAGAAGTTAATGCCTTAAATACATCAAATGCATATGCTGCAGATGAAGGTGGTCCTAGTGGCAAGGCACCTGTCTAGGCTTGAATCTAGGTGCTTGGGCAGCCGCTCTGCCTGGAAGCCTGGAAAGACTAGGTGCCTGTGCAGTCGGGTTGTCCAAGTATCTAGGTGGGACCTCTAGTAGCTACCTTTTACCACCTTGATGAGTTATACACTTTTGTAAATCTATTTGTGTCATAACATTGATGGCTCTATCATTGACCAAAAATATTATTCTCAATAAGCTCTTTAAATTTTAAATTCCTATGTTCTTTATCTTCATATACTATCTTCTGCTGTACAACTACTTTTTTCTTCAAGGGCGTTTGATTAATTTTTATCCTTCTGGCTTTTAGCTTTGAATGTGATCATTTAGGCTAACCAACTCTTATGAAATTTACAAGTGCAAATCATCTCATTGACTGTCTGTGAGTGTGCTGTATCTCTGGCTGTGGCAATGTGGATCAGCTGAGGTTCTGATGCCAAGGGGTGTTAGAGAAAGGTTTATGTGCTGGCTAGGGATTAGGGTCCAAGAATGTTAAACTAAGATGTTATATAAAAGGTTAAAGATATAATTGAAACTTAAAAATAATAGAAATTACTTAAAAGTTTTAAACATCTGCTGCCTTGTTTATATTAAGACCATCTAGTATTTTATTTAATAACATGATAAAATAAGAGGAGTATATGTATTTTTGAAATGCATCAGTACGTAATAATTAATAAGAAATTTTATGAGTATCTGTATTTAACTGTCTATTAATGGTAACTAACAAATATTTCATGTTAGTTGGTAAAACCCACATTGTATTTGTTTTGTTTGAAAGCACATGTTCAAATCAAGGTGGACTATATTCATCTATCTGCAAGCTGAAACGTGCAGCTGCCTCTTTGGATGTTCCATTTCAGTTTAGCAGGCCGGAAAACAAGAATTTTCATGTTTTATTTTTATTTAGGAGCTAAATAAGTTTTTTTGATGAAAAAACTGTTGTTCTTTGTTCAGATGCTTGTAAGTACTCAATTCAATGCATTGCGTGACTGCATTTCCAATCATTATTCACAAATATGCTAATGCTTATGTCTGGTCTCTTGCAGTTGTCTCTTGAAGACTGCATTTTCTGTTGTGTTATCCTATTAAATTTAAAACCCTAAAAATGTTTCGGTCCCTTTGTCTAGTTTCTGTTCAGTATATGGTATTAGTGAACATTTCTTATTTTTGTCATGTTCCTCAACATACCAGCCGCAGAAATCTTGCCTCTTTTTGGCAGTAGGAGAAATATGTTGGTGAGTGATGGTTGGTCTTTCACTATTTCCTTTAGTCCATAAACTTCTGCCCGTGGAAAAAGAAATTGTTTGTCCAAAAGACAAAAGAGTTTCTATGATATTTGATGGCTAGTGTAAATTTCAGTTGTAGTCTCTGATATGTGATTGATATCTCGCTTAGTTCCTTCATGTGAAATCATGCTCTCAGAAGTCCATTAGCATGTACAAAGTTAGGCTCGCTGAACTTTATGTTCTCTTAACCAACTGGTGTTTTTTTTTACCTTCCAGGTTTTCATCACAGGAATATTGCAAATTCCGTTCTGTGCGTCTCGCTGAAGTTGCTCTAGCTCTTGCTGAAAGTGGCAAAATTGGGGCCCTTAACTTGCTCTTCAAGCGTCATCCTTATTCAATCTGCCCTAGAATTTTGGACATCCTGTCATCTATCCCAGAGACGGTACCTGTTCAATTGTACGGTCAGCTCCTACCAGGGAGGTCTCCTCCTAGCATCATTGTGCTAAGAGATGGTGATTGGGTTGAATGTGAAAAGATGGTATCCTTTATAAATAAATTACCAAACAGTTCTGAGAAAAGTGATCAATTTTTGACTGAAATCATGTTGAAGCATTCCAAAGGCCTTGTTTGGCCATCAGTTGCTGAACTTTCTGCCTGGTACAGGAATAGAGCAAGGGTAATCGATAACTTAAGTGGGCAGCTGGACAATTGCCTTTCCTTGGTGGAGTTTGCATGTCGCAAGGGTATTGTGGAGCTGCAGCAGTTTCTTGAAGACATCTCATACTTACATCAGCTCATTTATTCTGATGGATCAGATCAAGATTTCATTATGAGTCTTATCACGTGGGAACAATTGCCAGACTATGAGAAATTTAAGATGATGCTCAAGGGAGTTAAAGAGGACATGGTAGTGCAAAGACTGCAAGAAAGAGCTATTCCATTTATGCAAAACCGGGATTTTGCCAAAACCTTAGGTTCTCAAAATCAGGTGAAAGAAGACCAATCCTTTGCACATCATGCATATGAAGAATCATTCCTGGTCAGATGGTTGAAGGAGACTGCTGCAGAGAATGGGTTAGACATATGTTTGTCAGTAATTGAAAATGGATGTGGGGACTGGCCAACTGATGGCTTTTTTAAAGATGAAAGAGAAACAATAGAAACTGCACTGCAATGCATATATTTGTGCACTCTTACGGATCAGTGGAATATGATGGCATCAATTTTGTCAAAGCTTCCGCGTAATAAATTAAGTGGGAATTCATCTGAAGCTGGCACAAATTTTACTCCAAGGCATCGTACGCGGAGTTTTGGAACTACCAAGTTTTCTGACATGACAAATCAACTTGGAAAATCACAAGTGCTCTCAAACTCAGCAAGCTTGCATGAAGGAGTATCTGTTTCAGAAAATTCTGGAGGATGCACTAACCAATTAGATGCTGAACTAATCAATGATACTTTGGAAAAGAAAATAAAAGTTGCAGAAGGCCATGTAGAAGTGGGGAGGCTGTTGGCATATTATCAGGTTTTAATCTTTCTAGTTTCATCTTGTGCAATCTTTTTTTTATCTTTTATTGGAATGTTTATCTGTACTTGAGAGTGTTTCTTTGCTTTCCATGTTGTCACTCCATTGCCCACACAAAGCATAATTTTTCCTTTTGGCTATATCTTGTAAACTTACTCTGGTCGAATTTCTGTTTTGAGACCACCAACTAACAAATAAAATCCAACAAATTAGAAACTAACAATTTATACAAAACATAGAAAATAAATATAAAGTTATATTCTATTCTAATATAAATTACGAGCTAACAAATGAAGGCAAATTCCATGTCCATCAAGTTAACTATTATATCAAGAAGTCAGTAGAGAATCTAAAGAGATAGATAAGGGGAAGTGAATTATGGATGACGCTAAGTTTGTTGAGATATTTAATGCAGGCATAACCAAATGTTTAATCAAACCTGTCCATTCAAAATAAAAGGAAAGTAAAAACTAATGATAATGAAGATCTATAATATAACAAGCTCCAATCCAACAAATAGTGTGTGTGTGTGTGTGGATCAGGTTAGGTTGCATCCAGGTTACCCAACTCCTTAATCCAGACCTGACCCATAATAAATGTTTCTCAAAATTGGAACCTAAGCTAATCCATACCTGGCCCATAATAAATGTTTCTCAAAATTGGAACCTAAGCTGACCTCATCCTACCTAAAACCAGAATCAAACCAGCCGAACAAATTGGTTCAGTTTGGTTTTGATTGACCCAAATGCATGTGCACCCCTAGTTATTTATATTCTAGATTGAGGTTCTCATACCATTTGTTTATCTGCAGGTCCCAAAACCAGTGAGTTTCTTTTTGAGTGCTCAATCAGATGAAAAGAATGTGAAACAACTTCTTCGACTTATTCTGTCAAAGTTTGGTCGTCGGCAGCCCAGTAGATCAGATAATGATTGGGCTAACGTGTGGCGAGATATGCAATGTTTTCAGGAGAAGGCATTTCCTTTCCTTGATTTAGAGTATATGCTGACTGAATTTATTAGAGGGCTTTTAAAAGCTGGTAAATTCTCCCTTGCAAGGAACTATCTTAAAGGGACCGGTTCAGTTGCATTGACCATGGAAAAGGCTGAAAATCTTGTTATTCAAGCAGCAAGGGAATATTTCTTCTCAGCTTCTAGTCTGTCCTGTAATGAAGTAAGTAGTGGGCAGAAAAAGTTGTATTCTATGCATATGCTGATTATCCAATAATTTTCTGGGTAGTTGATAACTATACACTATTGCAATCTATTCTTGGAAGCTGATATTGACCTAAAAACCTTAAGAAAATATCAACACATTCTAAATAATATTATGAATACAAGCCATGTCATTAAGTCATCTTGGGTCTTTCTTGATTACTTCAGCCTAGAACCAAGAGATCTGCAGAATTCCCCTTTTTTAATGAACACTTGCAATTTTTTATTTTTTATTTTTTAGGGTGGTGGCGCGTTTGAGTTATACAAACATATGCCGGGGTTGATATTGTGAACGTTAGTATGGACTACAGATTAGTCATTCACTTTGCAATCATATGTTACCCAATAAGTTTGGCTACATCTGATTCAATTTATCTTGTTAATTGAACTAGAGAGTCTATGTTTGGTTCATTACCTTTCTAATAGGTGCCCCAAATGGTGGTTATATGCTAATTGGATGTTTTGTATCTATACCATCAAAATCTTTAGGGCGAAGTGGATGACAGGTTTCTCCTTTGACAGCCACTGGAGGAATAGCCCAGTGTTGGAATCACCTCTCACTTGTGGGAAGAGTTTCATGTTCAAAACTCAAACCTGGGTGAGTTCAGAACATCCAGGTGTCATTTGGCTGGTAAGACAATGGGTGTAGGATTTGTTTACCAGTTTAATTCAAAAAAGCATGGACAGTTCAGAGGGTGGTGGTTGGCACAGTTCTACAAGATTTCATTGTCATTTGGAAGTATTTAATCATGATACGATGGAGTCAAAATGCAATCCAGTATCTGTTTAGTATGGCAATTATGTATTATATGTCCAATGACCTGTTTTACGGACTCTTGTAGCAGATTCACTACACCCTGAACTTTTCCTTTTAATGCATCTCAAGTAGGACCAAGTTGATTTATTACTTCCCAATAATTTCTCCATTTTGGCGCTCTAAATTGATCAAATAATAGAATAATGGTTAACGAAACGGTAAAGATCAAATGTCTCCTTTTCCAGCAATTTACTATCAATTGCTCAGGCAATAATTTGAGAAAAACAATTGAACTTTTTGTGTCTTCAGCACTCCACACAGACTGAATCTTGCTGTAATTTTGCAGATCTGGAAGGCTAAGGAATGTTTAAGTCTCTTTCCAAATAGCAGAAGCGTTAAAGCAGAGGCTGATGTTATCGATGCTCTCACCATCAGACTTCCAAATCTAGGAGTGACTGTTCTTCCTGTGCAGTTTAGACAGATACGAAATCCTATGGAAATCATTAACATGGCGATTTCAAGTCAAACTGGAGCATATCTCAATGTAGAGGAACTCGTTGAAATTGCTAAAATGCTTGGACTGAGCTCTCAGGATGATATAGCAGCTGTAGAAGAATCTGTTGCTAGAGAAGCTGCAATTGCTGGTGATCTGCAACTGGCTTTTGATCTTTGTCTGGTTTTGGCAAAAAAAGGGCATGGACCGATTTGGGACCTATGTGCTGCAATTGCAAGGGGTCCACATCTTGACAACATGGATACAAATTCTCGGAAGCAACTTTTGGGTTTTGCTTTGAGCCACTGCGACAAGGAATCAATTGGGGAATTACTGAATGCTTGGAAGGATGTTGATATGCGTATTCAACTTGAGCAGCTTATCACTTTGACAGGGACAAATCCTCCAAACTTCTCGGTTCAAGGCCCTTCAATAATATCACTTCCTGTCCATAGTGTTCAAGATATATTTGACATAAGAGACAGCTTGGAATCTGTGCAACTTGATCCTTGTAATGAAAGAGGGAATGATGATGTTCACTTTAATAGTATAAAGCAAATACTTTCCAATGTTGGCAGGGACTTACCAACTGAAGATGGGATTAAATGGGATTCTCTTTTGAGAGAAAATAAGAGACTCCTATCATTTGCTGCATTAGAGCTTCCTTGGCTTCTTGAGTTATGTGGTAAAGAAGAATATTGTAAAAAAACAATTCCTGGCACAAAAACTCCTTTTAGAAAACATAACGTTTCCATACGAATGCAAGTTTTGGTCAGTATCCTCTATTGGTTGGCCAACAACAATATTGTGCCAAGTGATGATCTGATTGCATCCCTTGCAAAGTCCATCATGGAACCTCCTGTCACTGAAGCAGATGATGTTCTTGGGTGCTCATTTTTGTTAAATCTCATGGATGCTTTCCACGGAGTGGAAATAATAGAGGAACAACTGAAAAGAAGAGAAGCATATCAAGAAATTTACAGCATCATGAATATAGGGATGGCATATAGTTCACTGAACAACTCTCAGAAAGAATGCTCGAGTCCTAATCAGAGAAGGAAGATGTTGCTGAACAAATTCCATGAGAAGCATGCATCATTTGGTTCAGGTTGTTTACCTACAATCGTTTCAGATCCTTACTATCGAGATTTGTGCTGAAAAGAATTTCATAAAGTTAATTTAAACAGTTTATTTAAAACATTGAGCGCATTGTGATGGGGCAGGGAGATACCTGAGCTGCCATCAACAAACAATCAAAAGAGGAAGTGAACTGTGACGTTGATAAAAAAAGTTTTTTATAATATAACCTATGACAATTTTTGCATGAAACCCATAAATGTCTGTATTTTTCAGCAAAATGCTTGCTAAAAAGAGAAATTTGACCTTTCAATTGCATATAGAGGCTCTCACGCATATTCAATAATAGAAGACACAACAGAATGCACCATTAACAAAACCTGACGTTTCTTCTGTCTTGAAAGTGTCTGCGCTTTGAAATTCATAATTCATTAATCTAAGTTTTTCTCTCCCCTTGGTTTATGTCTATCAGATGAAATAGACCAGATTGATAAAGTGCAATCAACATTCTGGAGAGAGTGGAAAACAAAGTTAGAAGAGCAGAAACGGCTTGCTGATCAAGCAAGGGCACTAGAGCAAATAATTCCTGAAGTAGAAACTGCCCGCTTTTTATCAGGGGACGTCGATTACATCAGGAATGTTGTTTACTCCTTCATTGATTCGGTAAAGATGGAGAAGAAACATGTTCTTAAAGAAGCAGTTAAGTTGGCTGATACCTATGACTTGAATCGTACCGAGGTCTTTCTCCCTCTCCCTCTCCCTGCTCTGCCTCTTGCCCCCCTTCTCTCTCTCTCTCTCACACACACGCACACACACATGCATGAAGGCATACACATGCTTATGCTGATGTGTGCACGCACACACTTGCCGCTTTACCCCTTCCTCGATCTCTCTACTAGATCTTGACATGTGCAATGCATGTGATTGGTTGTGAGGGACTTGGAATTTCCAATTTTTTGAGATATATATTTTCTTCTTTTCTAATACAGTTTTCTTCTTTAATTGGAAGTGGGAGTCTTTTTTTGAAAGAAATAAGAGACATTGAAGAAAAAACTAAAGTAGAAGTAGACCATTGTGATCTCAACTACAGTCTAGATATTTCTTAAGAAGTTTTTTTTCCTGAGATCTATCTATCTTTTCTTTCTGTACTGCTGTTCTTTTTGGTAACCCGGTCCAACCTTATCAGAATCCTGAAGTTAAGGTATTTCACCTTTTTTATTATTTCTTAGGATCTCCCAAACTCTGTTTTTCTTTATTTGAACTAGTTGGAAGCTTCTGCTTCTCAACTCCTGTTTCTTAATAACCACTCAATGTGGTGAGATTTCATGTGATGGTGCGGTGAATGACCAACGGTTGTTCTGGATATGTAGTAAGAGATTGACACACACCCACCAACCTGCCTGATGTATTCAACGTTCTGTTATTTGCCCTATCAGATGAGCATGCTCTTTATTGTTGCTCTTATGTAGGTGCTACTACGATTCTTTGGCTGTGCTCTAGTATCTGAACATTGGGGAAATGATGATATTCTTGCCGAAATTTCAGAATTTAGAGAGGACATAGTCAAACATGCTACTGGAGTCATTAATATGATCTTCTCAGTTGTCTACCCAGAAATTGATGGGCATAACAAGCAACGACTTTCCTACATCTATAATATACTCTCAGCCTGCTTCTTGCGTTTGAGGAGAACTGAAGATCCGGCATTGGTGACATACTTGGAACAAGGACACATGCATATCCTCGAGCCATTTCAATTTTATAGAGTTCTTGAACAAGAATGCCAGAGAATATCTTTCATCAATGGACTGAACTTCAAAAATATTGCTGGACCGGATGATTTAAATTTTGAACATTTCAATGAAGAAATCTGCAATAACATCCATGAATCTACTGTGGAAGCTCTAGCAGATACTGTGCGGTCCCTTGTTAGTCTGTATGATGATTCACAAGCCAAGGGTCTTATATCATGGGAGGGTGTGTACAAGCATCATGTTTTAGGCCAATTGGCATTTTTAGAAGGCCGAAATGAAGCAAGGTCAAATAGCATAAATGCTGATGAGCTGCAAGCCCTTATAGAAGAGAATGAGCTGAATTATGACAGCTGCAAGAAATACGTCAGAGCTCTGTCAAAAGCAGACATATCATACATTATTGGGAGATACTGCACACTATGTTTTCCTTGTAATTTTTCAAGGAGCCTGCCAGATATACCTGCATGGAAGGATTGTCTGATCGTGCTTTTAACTTTTTGGATCAGAATGGTTGACGATATTCCAGACAAATTGACTACTGAAGACTTTCCTGAAAAGCCTCTTCATTGTGATCCAAAGAATCTGTTAAGATGTCTGAAAGTTTTTAAAATATTGGTGATGGAAAATGAGGTATCTGCAGATCAGGGCTGGAGTACTGTCTTCAACTATGTTAAATTTGGCCTTGTGGGTGGTTTGACTTTGGACATCTTACCTTTTTGCAAAGCCATGGTTTTTTCAGGGTGTGCTGTTAGATCAATTGCTGAAGCATGTTCTAAAGCAGAACGACATCCAGCAGTCTCTAGTTTGGACAGCAAGGGTCGGGATCTTCTAGATCTCTACATCAATTTGACGGATACATTTTTATCAGATTTAATGAGTTCCAATGAGCACCAAAACTTGCATCATCTGCTGTCCTCTCTGAGCAAGTTGGCAGGTAACCACAATGAAGATCTTATGATGATCAGATCTGAAGTGTGGGGAAAATTGAGTGCATTTTCGGACAACATGCAGCTAGAAAGTCACAGACGGGTATATGCTTTGCAGCTGATGCAATCAATCACAGGAAGAAATCTCAAAAGCCTTCCAGCTGAACTTGTTTCAGAGGTCGAACCATGGGAAGAATGGGATGAGTCTGGCTGCGTAAACACTGATGTGGCTGCAGAGGGAGCTGATGTGTCTAGCAGTATTACAAGCACTTTAGTTGCCCTTAGATCATCGCAGCTGGCTGCAGCAATTTCCCCAAATATCAAGATCACTTCAGAGGATCTAATTACCATTGATTCAGCAGTTTCCTGTTTTCTACGCTTGTCTGAGAGTGTTGATTCTGTAGAAAATCTGCATGTTTTGCGAGCTGTTTTAGAAGAATGGGAAGAGTTATTCTCTGCAAAAACAGAGAAGGAAATGACCAATGAATCACCCAAGGAATCCACCAACTGGAGCAGTGATGATTGGGATGAGGGCTGGGAAAATCTTCCAGAAGAGTTTGTCAATATGGATGGAAAGCAACATGGTTGTATCATCGTTCGCCCCCTCCACGCTTGTTGGACGGAGATCATTAGAAGGTTCATTGAACTTTCCAAACCTGGTGTGGTGTTGGAACTGCTGGGACAATCATCATCAGTGACTGATACTACAATGCTAAATGAAGATGAGGCCCAGAGAATGTTTCAGCTTGTGGTTGGTGTTGACTGCTTCATGGCTTTGAAAATGCTGCTGCTACTCCCTTATGAGGGCCTCCGTTCTCAATGCTTATGCTCGGTGGAGGCTAAACTTAGAGAAGGAAGCATTTCCAGTGCATCAAATGCAAATGATTATGAGCTTCTAGCACTTCTATTATCATCCGGAGCCCTACATCAGATTGCCACCGATCCAACCTATCCCAAAGTGCTATCCTACATCTGCTTTTCAATGGGGCATCTTTCTCGGATTTGCCAGGAAGATATGCTTAAATTTAGCAAGGGTCATAGAAGCAGGTCACACCAGAACAGCTCATCACTATTTGCAAGGGTTCTGTTGCCATGTTTCATATCCGAGCTCATCACTGCTGGACAATCTATGTTGGCTGGGTTCATCATTTCCCGGTGGATGCACACTCATGCATCCCTCGGCCTTATCGATGTCGCCGAGGTGAGTCTAAGAAGGTATTTGGAAGGACAGTTCCTCCAAGCACAGGCACGAGGTGGTGATGAGGCTGGTTCTGAAGAGTTGGGCTCATGTGGTTCCTTGGTGTATGCAGTTTCCAGTCTAAGAGTTAAGTTGGTAAGCCTGCTGCAATCTGCTTTGTTAGCTCTTCCGGATAACAATGCAAAATAAGATCAAATTTTTGCTATTGTACATGTGAATGCATTTGATGTAATATCAATAGTTGTGTGTTCATAGATTAGGAATATATACACAATATCCAAGTCCATTGAAATATTTAATGATTTGAAAAAGGATTATTTCCTGCACTACCTGGATGGCAGTGGATTGCTCCGTTCTTCATGTATTGCAACGTGAGGCGGCAACCTGGTCAGGTCCAAACCTCGTTCATATATTTTTACGGAAGTCTTCAATGGTTGCTGCTCGTGCCCTCCTAAATCTTGCCGTAGTATCTAAATTTTACACCAACCATTGTGGGACTATGTGATGGAAAGTATTGTGGCCAAGTCTATTGCAACATAGAGCAAATTATCATGCAAAATATTTGCATTTGCATGCACTTGGATGCGCAAGGCCAAAATGTTGGAGGTATCGCTTGATGAACTTACGAGTTGGGATCCTATAAGATGCGTCTTAGTAGGGATGGCAAACCGGTTGGACAAGATACAGGTGAGGTCGGGTAGATGATAGATTAAAAATATGTCAATTTGAATCCAATTTTGTTATCAAGCGCATAAAAAATCTAGCTTGAATAATATCATTTTATTAAATAGGTTACTTGATCTGATCTAATTCAAGAAATCAAAATTTTCGAAGGAGTTCTTTCTTTCTCTGATGAAGACTCTTATCCACTGTTTTCATGATCTTTTAGTGATTTTTCCGATGTTGGTAGTCATGGCCGATTGCTGATCTACAATCCAGCTATGCCATCGCAGCCTTAGCTGCCCGGTGGTGCTCTCTTGTTTTAGGAATAGAAGGGAAATGAGAATCCCTTGTTCCATTAAGAAGAAAAGGGAAGAAAAAGAAAAAAGAAAAAAAGAAAAAAAAAAGAAGAAGACATAGTTCTCTCCCTTCTCTTTCTTAGCTTGCATCCCCATTTTTTCTCAATAAAAAGGTTTATTTTCTCTCTCTATATTTTTTCCTTCTTTATAGATTCTTCTATCTAGAATTGATCTAGTAAAATATTTACTGTCAATGATTTTGATCCGAAAAGGATCCTTATTTATGGTCACTGGACAGCATGCTAGCATCGATTCTGATTAGACTAGATTTTTCTAGATTCGATTATCCATGATTTTTCTTGGATTATATATATGCTCGTTCAATTATGATTTGATTAAATCATCTTGATGAGGTCAATTAGGATGCTGGATAGTGTCATCTAATCAGCCTTATTTCATCCCCTTAATTTCTTTCTCCTCTGACATTATCTCTACTTATTCTATAAATCTAATGAAGGATCTCAAGCCATGTTGCTTTGAATTCGAGTTAATTTCGGTAGAGAATTTTGAACCTCTTTGTTAGTCGGACAACATGTCAACACCATTCAAGCCTTTGTCGAGCAATGTAAGATTTAATCCTTGTTGATATCTATTAAATTATTATATTTTAAATATGCTAATTAGATGAAGCTACTTGATCAAATTATCTCCTAACTATCAATGGGCATACTGACCTCTACTTTGATTTTTACCGAGTACTAATAGATTTGATCATCATTGCTCTTTATTAAATCATCTATTTCCTATTCTAACCATGATTAGATACAATTATCCAGGATGTTAGATGCTATCGCTTTGCTAGCCTTATGAAGGTATCGGAACTTATAATTTTTATTCTTAAATATTTATAGTTAAATTTTAATTAAAAAATATATTTTAAATAATAGATTTTAAAGGACTCTATCAAGATTGACTAAATCTATCCATTCATTGTTTTTGCAAAGTTATGTAATAAATTATCTTTTCGAGGTATTCCATAATTTATTTTAAAAGTAAATAATTAGTCTTTGATTTCTTGTATGATTCATGGAACTATATTTGAATGGAGAGTGATTTATAAATATCAAATTTTTTTATAAATTTTAATTTATTGATTTGTTATGGAATATACATATATTGAATGAAATTATGATATATATATATATGTTAGATGTATGCTCTAAAAGCTAGATTGGCCAAAATATGTAAAACTTTCTATGGGCATAATTTGTAACTTTTAACTTATTAATAATATTTTAGATTATTTTATTATTGATATTTATGTTGAATTGTGTTTGTGAATTATCCATTGGATTAATGGATATAATAATATATATTCTTAAGAGTTAAGAATTTGAGATATGTGTTATTATAATTAACTTATAAAATGCTCATGATCATAGGATCATCACGAAAATGATAATCAATTCAAAAGATTGGTATATGATCACTTTCTTAGGATAGATGAGTCTTAAATTTATAGTGTAGAGATATCGGAGCGAAAGTACAGGTATTTGTTAAGAGTAATGGTACTGAGCGTGGCCAACTTCGAATAGTCATAAGAAAGTCTATCTTCTTATCAGTGACATGCTCGTTGCTATAGTTGTGTGTCTAGTTCTCTAACATGAGATGCATCGGCAGTTCACCTTGAGGATATTATGGTTTGACTATATTATAACTCAGTCTCCTAGTCATATGGAATCCTGAGTTACATGTTGGCTATAGCATGTTCATTATAGAAACTGAATTGCATCAAGATGGGATCTATCAATCTTGGTAGAGGAGAAGTAGTCCTATGAAGATCATGAGATTGAGTCCTAAAGTCCATGGCCATGGTAGTGTGAAATAATAAAAAAAAGTTTCTATTAGGATTTTATATCGGACTCGAATCAATTGATTCTATCATATGATGGACATAAGGTTTGACGAGTTAATCTTAATTTTGGTGTTATCGGAAGTCACAATAGAAGAATTGAATCATATGATAACTACATCGGAAGATTCTTATTCAGGTCTGATGGGTTGTTGCTGCATACTGCTAGGTGTTACTAGTAGATTGTGGGATTAATTAAAATTATCTTCCAATCCATCGAAAAGAGTTTTGATGATGTCAATATTGAAGATCATGATATATATCATTACCATATAGAATTGAACTTATGGGGTAATATAATCAAGGATTTTGATTCTGGATATTTCAATTGGGCTCATACAGTCTGATTGAATTGGATTTGATTCTATTAGGTTCAAGAAAGTCATGCTAGCACATGATTGAACCTAATTTCTTCTACTTTGAGTTCTCTATTGGTTAGGGCATAGCCAAATTGGATTTGGCTCATAGGGACACCAAATTTGGTGAGCCCTGGTCTTCTGGGTGGATAAGGTTAAGGGGGCACCAAGTGTGGAACGCCCCCTTCCCTTTTGACTTATTTTTTTGCGTAGAAGAGAGAGGTGCATGCCTCTTAGATTTTCTTTAGGGGCATGCACCATCTCATTTTTGAGAGAGAGAATAAGAGGGCGCACGCCCTTCTTTTCTAGCATGCACCCCTTGTGGATAAAGGTGTGAATTTGTTTGAATGAGTCAGATAAATGTGTGAATTTGTTTGAATGAGTCAAACAAA
>QRFJ01001677.1:641716-646716 GCA_006176705.1 Cocos nucifera | reverse complement strand
GAAGATGTTTAGATTTTCATAGAACTCGATGAACCTCGCCCCAGCAAACTACCGTCCATTATTGATTATGAGAGTTCGGGACAGACCAAATTGATAGACTATCGACTTTTAGATGAAGTTCTGTATCTTGGCCTTGGTAATCTTCACTAGTGGATCGGCTTCGATCCACTTGGTGAAATAATCGATCGCGATCAGAAGGAACTTTCGCTGCTCGGGCACCGTCGAGAAAGAACCAAGTATGTCCATTCCCCATTGCGCAAATGGCCAAGGTTTACTTAGCGGAGTAAGCTTGGAGGCTGGCTATCTTTGTACATTTGTATTTTTCTGATAGCGGTCGCATTTCTTGACATACTCCATGGAATTATGAAATAAGGTCGGCCAATAGTATCCTTGTCAAAATAATTTTTGCGATAGGGACTTGGCCTCTACGTGACTTCCATAAAATTTCTCGTGCACCTCCCACAATGTGAGGTCGGCCTCTGAAGGTCGAAGACATCTTAGCAGTTAGAGCGAGCACGACCTCTTATACAGCCTATCCTCGTACAAGACGTATCGGAAGGCTTGATTCTTGAGTTTTCGAGCTTCTTTTGGGTCATGAGGAAGGACTCCCCCCTTGAGGTAGGTGACTAATGGGTCAATCCAGCTCAACTCAAACTCCGTCTCTAGGAGGATCTGAGATTCCTCTAGACTTGGGCACTTTAGAGTCTCCAAAAATACTTTTTTGGATAGTTCGGATGGGGCTGAAGTGGCTAACTTGGAGAGAAGATCGGCTCTTGCATTTTCTACCCTCGGAATCTATCGAATGTCCAAACTACCGAAGGCCGGAGTCAAGTCCTTCACTTTTTTAAGGTATTTCACTATGCTTTCCTTCCGCGCTTTGTAGCTGCCATTAACTTGGCCGATCACCAATTGGAAATCGCTATAGACTTAAAGTCGATCTATTTTCAACTTTCTTGCTATTTTTAATCTGACTATCAGCTTCATATTCGACCCCATTATTGGTCGTAGAGAATTTGAAGCATAATATGTACTCGATGATGACTCCCTCAGAGCTGACCAAGATCAATCCCGCACCAGCTCAAGCAAAGTTGGATGAGCCATCCACGTGCATAGCCCAAAAGCCTTCTAAAAGGTCGGCACTTTCCTTGAAGGGGTTCGGCCATGACAGTAGGGCACCGATCTTGATCTGTTCAAGCTCAGCTTCAATTGGAATGGTGCATTCTAGCACAAAATTGGCCAACACCTGGGCCTTGATCGATGGTCGGAGTCGATAGTTGATGTCAAACTTTATGAGTTTGATTGTCCATTTTGCAATTCTCCTGAAGACGTCCGTTCGATGAAGGACTGATTTTATGGGTTGGTCCATGAGGACTGTTATGGTGTGCCCCTGAAAGTAAGGTCGGAGTCTTCTGATAGCAATTAGAAGAGAATAAGTCAATTTTTCTAGCCTAGAGTACCTGATCTCCGCATCACTTAAGACCCGACTTACGTAGTAGATTGGTCACTGCATCTTCGCTTTTTTCTTGACCAAGACCGCCGCTAGGGCCACCGGGGAGACTGCTAGGTACAGGAATAACTCCTCTCCGAATTTGGGCTTTGCTAGTAGTGGAGGTGAGCTGAGGTAGTTTTTAAGCTCTTCGAATGCCCGTTGGCACTCCATCATCCAGCAGAAGTTCTTTGATTGTCTGAGAACTCGAAAGAAGGGCATACATCATTTGGCCAACCTTGAGACGAAGCGATTTAAGTATGCCACTTTTTCAGTCAGGCGCTGGACCTCTTTGATCATTTTCAGAGCGGTCATCTTCTGAATGGCCTGGACTTTCTTGGGATTTGCTTCAATCCCACGTCTCGACACCATGAACCTCTGAAACTTTTCGAAGGTCACACCGAAGGCACACTTGGTCAGGTTCAGTTTCATCTTGTGCTTTTCGAGTGCGCCGAAGGTCTCTTTAAGGTCAGTGAGGTGGTCTGTAGAAGCTCGACTTTTGATGAGCATGTCATCCACATACATCTTCATGTTGTGGTCGATCTGCTCCTTGAAGATTTTATTGGCGAAATGCTAGTATGTTGCCCCTGCATTTTTTAGCCCAATGGGCATGACCCTGTAACAATAAAAACCACCATCAGTAACAAAAGTGGCTTTCTCCTCATCCTCGGGCACCATCCATATCTAGTTATAATCGAAGAAGGCATCCATGAAGGTGAGGAGCTCGTGGCCTGAGGTCGCATCCATTAGTTGATCAATCCTGGGTAGAGGGTAGCTATCCTTCGGATAGGCCTTGTTCAATTTTTTGAATTCGATGCACATCCTCCACTTGTTGTTCGTCTTTTTGATGAGGACCACATTTGAGACCCAGGTCAGATAATTAACCTCCTGAATGAATCCAGCTTTGAGGAGCTTGTCTACTTCTTTGATGATTGCTTTCTGCCTCTCCGGGGCATGGTGGTGCATCTTTTCTCTTATCGATCGATGCTTAGGATCAACGGTCAGCCGATGTTCCATGACCTTGGCATCGATTCTGGGCATATCCACTGGGGTCCAGGCGAAGGCGTCCGTATTTCATCTGAGGAAGGCAACAAGTTGCTCCCAAACCTCATCTCCTAAGTTAGAGACAATCTGCACTGCATGCTCCATGTTTCCATCATTTAAGGGTACAGAGATGAGGTCCTCCATAAGCTTGCCTCGCTCCTTAGTGAGGTCGCCGTAGACATCCAACCCATCAACAGGATAAAGGTTGGATTGTCTTTCCTTATATAGAGCGATTGAGTAGCAGTGCCTTGCCAGAGTCTGATCTCTCCTGACCTCTCCGATCTCATGACTTGTCGGAAACTTCATCTTCAAATAGTAGGTTGACACCACCGTCCGAAGTGCATTTAGACCAGATCGACCGAGAATAGCATTATAGGCGGATGGAATCCTCACAACCAGAAAATCAACCTATGCCTTAGCCAACTTTGGGCATTGCCCTGCAGTCATCGTCAAAGTTATTATGCCCTCAACTGATACGATATTGCCAGTGAATCCTATCAGTGGAGAGTTCATAGGCCTCAAGCGGTCATTGGGTAAGAACATTTTCGAGAAAGCATCATAAAACAATACGTCGGCCGAGCTTCTATTATCCACTAAAATGTGGCGTACATCATAGTCGGCAATGTTCAAAGAGATTAGAACCGCATCATTATACGAGAACTAGACTCCTAGGCATCCGCCTTGATAAAGATCATGGGTTCCTCGATCCTCCATTTTTTCATCAATCCTCTAGGTTCGCTGGCCTCCCCTTACTGAAGTGCCTCCGAGATAGTATTGAGACGTCAAGAGGTGGCCGATCTTCTTGTTGGTCTTCCTCCCTCGGTGGTAATGCCCTCGGCCAATCTTTCCGTCCTTCAGGCCATCTCCGTAGGAATCGACCAAGTCTACCTCGTCTGATGAGCTCTTCGATCTCATCCTGGAGTTGGATGCACTCCTCAGTGTCGTGATCATGATCACAATGATAAAGGCAGAACTTATTAGAATTGTGCTTGCTGGGATGAAAATGCATCCTCTCTGGTCTCGAAAGTTGTTTTCTAATTTTCATCAGCACTTGGGCTTTCGGAGTGTTAAGGAGGGCGTAGTTGTGAAATCTTCATTGGGGAGAACTTCGACACTGGAGAGAACCTCGGCGTGCCCTTCTATCGGGGCTTCCCTGCCTCCGAGCCCGGGGGAGAGTTTGGGCTCACCTGCACCCAGAAGGAGTTTGGGAATGCGACCGAGCTTCACTCGATTTTTCTTCTTCAGTGGGCCTGCCCGACCCACCAATTCGCCGTTCACCACCGACTTCATCGTCCTTGGCCTTGAAGGCCTCTTTAGCCTGGGCATAACCTTCAGCCCGAGCTAGCATGTCAGCAAAGTCCCTAGGATATTTCTTTTCCAAGGAGAATAATAAATCATTCTTCTAGAGGCCACCCTTGAGATCGGCCATGGTGACTGATTGATCCAAGTTTCGGACCTCCAATGCGACAACATTAAATCGGGTGACATAAGCCCGGATGGATTTTTCCTCCTTCTACCTGATGGTCATCAAAAAATTTGAACCTCGATGCAGACGTCGGCTACTGATGAAGTGGACTGCAAACTGATGGCTCATCTGATCAAATGATAAGATGGTAGTCGGCTTAAGCGCTGAGTACCAATTCTTGATGGCTCTCTTAAGGGTAGAGGGGAAAGTTTGACATAAAATAGCGTTTGACGCACTATGGAGCAACATCATTATCCGAAAGGCTTTCAGATGGTCGATTGGATCGATGGTCCCATCGTAACTCTCAAACTATGGGAGCTTAAAATTTGACGGGATCGATTCCTACATGATTTTCTATGAAAAAGAAGGATCAGTGCAAATATCATTACCCTGTGAGGAGGGAGTGTGACAGAGTTCTTCAATTCGTCAGCTCATTTCTAAGAGCCTTTGATCCAAGAGATCTTCATGGTCTTTGATCTTCAGGATTTTCTACTGAAATGGGTGCAAAGCTTCCTCCTGGGTCGAGCCATAGTTCGAGCAGGGGCCCTCCATCCTCTGCTTCTTCCTTATGGGGATCAGAAGCCGGGTAGCCCAAGTCGGCTATTCCTAGACCAGATCATAGGGCTCTGAAGAATCCTGCACCGATCGAGCCGATGCCGGAGCCTATCGATGCATGGCCTGTATCACCTCTGTGAGGCCACAAACCTATCGGACAAGCAGGTTGAATTGCTCCGCATCTACCACGGCTATAGGCAGAACTTGAGTTGCCGAAACTGGAGTGGAAGCAGATGGATCTGAATGCGATCGGGCCGTGGAGGCTACCGATCGTCGGATCAAAGCTCTCCTCGGAGGCATTTTCTCTCGAGAAAAAAGTCTAGAGAGGAAGAAGGGAGATTTATAGAGAAGGGAGAGAGAAGTCATCGCTGAGCACTCCTTTAAGAATAAGAAAATCTTAGAGGCAGAGGATCCTTCCTCTAGCGTCAATTCTGTTGTCACAGAATCTGG
>QRFJ01001677.1:624216-636716 GCA_006176705.1 Cocos nucifera | reverse complement strand
GGCTCCTGTTGATCTAGACGTTGAAGCTCGAAAGAGATCTTATCTCCAGTCGAGATTGAAGAAGATCTTATCTTCTATTGACGTAGAAGCTCGGAGGAGATCTTATCTCCAACCGAGGTTGAAGGAGATCTTATCTCTTATTGACGTAGAAGATTGAGGGAGATCTTATCTCCAGTCGAGGTTGAAGGATATCTTATCTCTTGTTGACATAGAAGCTTGGAGGAGATCTTATCTCCAATCGAGGTTGAAGGAGATCTTATCTCCTGTTGACGTAGACGTTGAAGCTCGGGGGAGATCTTATCTCCAGCTGAAGTTGAAGAAGATCTTATCTCTTGTTGACGTAGAAGCTTGGGGGAGATCTTATCTCCAATCGATGTTGAAGAATATCTTATCTCTTGTTGACGTAGAAGCTCGAAGGAGATCTTATCTCCAGTCGAGGTTGAAGAAGATCTTATCTTCTATTGACGTAGACGTTGAAGCTCGGGGAGATCTTATCTCTGATCGAAGTTGAAGAAGATCTTATCTTCTGTTGATGTAAAAGCTCGAAAGAGATCTTATCTCCAATTGAGGTTGAAGAAGATCTTATCTTCTATTGACGTAGACGTTAAAGCTCGGAGGAGATCTTATCTCCAGCCGAGGTTGAAGGAGATTTTTTTCTCCTGTTGACGTAGAAGCTCGAAAGAGATCTTATCTCCAACCGAGGTTGAAGGAGATCTTATCTTCTATTAACGTAGACATTGAAGCTCGGGGAGATCTTATCTTCAGCCGAGGTTGAAGAAGATTTTATCTCCTGTTGACGTAGAAGCTCAGAAGAAATTTTATCTCCAACCGAGGTTGAAAGAGATCTTATCTCCTGTTAACGTAGAAGCTCGGAGGAGATTTATCTCCAGCCAAGGTGAAGGAGATCTTATCTTTTGAGAAGCTCGGGGAGATCTTATCTCAGCTAAGATTGAAGGAGATCTTATCTCTTGTTTGATGTAGAAGCTCGGAAGAGATCTTATCTCTAGTCAAGGTGAAGAAGATCTTATCTCTTGTTGACGTAGAAGCTTGGGGGAGATCTTATCTCTAGCCGAGGTTGAAAGAGATCTTATCTCCTATTGACGTAGACGTTGAAGTTCGGGAAGATCCTATCTCCAGTCGAGATTGAAGGAGATCTTATCTCCTATTGACGTAGAAGCTTGAGAGAGATCTTATCTCCAGCCGAGGTTGAAGGAGATCTTATCTCCTATTGACGTAGAAGCTCGAGAAAGATCTTATCTTCAGCCGAGGTTGAAGAAGATCTTATCTCCTATTGACGTAGATGTTGAAGCTCGGAGGAGATCTTATCTCCAGCCGAAGTTGAATGAGATCTTATCTCTTGTTGACGTAGAAGCTCAGAAGAGATCTTATCTCCAGCCGAGGTTGAAGGAGATCTCATCTCCTGTTGACGTAGAAGTTCGGAGGAGATCTTATCTCCAATCGAGGTTGAACGAGATCTTATCTCCTGTTGACGTAGACGTTGAAGCTCGGGGAAGATCTTATCTCCAGCCGAGGTTGAAGGAGATCTTATCTCCTGTTGTTGTCGGGCATAATGGGATCGTTGTCGGAACCTCTCCTCTCATTCCATCTAAAATAAATGAGGCCTTCGACTTTGCTCACATTAGGATGAGGTTCTCCTCTTATTCCTAATGGGCTATGGGGGCATATAAGGCTATTGTCAGGACCTCTCCACCATCTCATCTAAAATGAACGAAGCCTTTGCTCGCATTAGGATGAGGTTCTCCTCCTATTTCTAACGGACTATAGGGGCACATAAGGGCCATTTTCGGAGCCTCTTTCTCCATCTCGTCTAAAATAAATAAGGCCTTCGACTTTGCTCGCATTAGGATGAGATTCTTTTCCTATTTCTAATGGACTGTGGGGGCACATAAGGATCGTTGTCAGAGCCTCTCCCCCCATCTCATCTAAAATGAATGAGGCCTTCGATTTTGCTCGCATTAGAACGAGGTTCCCCTCCTATTCCTAATAAACTATGGGGGCACGTAAGGGCCATTGTCAGGGCCTCTTCCTCCATTTTATCTAAAATGAATGAGGCCTTCGACTTGCTCATGTTAGGACGAAGTTCTCCTCCTATTCCTAACATAGCCACTGTTGATTGCTTCTTTTCTATCATCATATAGTTTTTGCACCAAGAAATAATAATATTGAAATGAAGGAGTTTTATTGAAGGAAAATTACTAGTAGTATATCTTCAGATTTTCTGAATTCAAAGGTCGTGGGAGCGTTCTTCCTCCGAGCTCCTTCAGGCAATAAGTTTCGGACCGAACGATCTTCTCTATTTCATATGGGCCTTCCTAATTTAGAGCAAGCTTCCCCTGACTCTGAGGCTGAGAGATGGTGGCTCACCGAAGTACTAAGCACCCTAGAGATAGTGTTGATGATGCCGAGAGGCGATCGATCTTCTTATTGTTCCTTCCTCACTGATAGTTCTGGCTGTGACAGCATCCTTGGCCAATCTACTCTTACTTCAGACCGACATCTGTGGAGCATTGAGGGGGCATAGCTATAAAACCTTCTGGGGGGACTTCTTCGCATCCTTCCATCAGAACTTCTTTGATGACGAGCTTGAGGAGGAGTTCAAGCTCGCTCGCGCTCTGGAGGAGTCAGAAATCATTGCCAAACTTCATTCGGCCTTCTACCAATGATGCTGAAGAACTTCATTCGGCTCTCCCTGATATTCATCAGAAAATCCAAATCTCGGTGTGGATGTCGGCTGCTAATGAAGTAAGCCACAAATTGATGGCTCATCAGGTCAAAAGAGAAGATCGTATCCAGTTTCAATATCGAGTACCAATTTCTTGCTGCTCCCTTCAAGGTAGATGAAAAAGCTTGGCATAAGATGGCGTCTGGTGCGCCATGAAGTAGCATCATAATTCGAAAGGCCTCCAGATGATCGACTGGATCAGAGGTTCCATCGTAGCTTTCAAACTGAGGAAAGCTCGAAGTTCGGCGAAATAGGCTCTTGTATAATTCGAAAAAAGAAAGGAGGATTGGTGCGAACGTCGTCATGGTGAGCCGGGGCAATGTGGCCGAGCTCCTCAATCCATCGATCCATCTTCCGTAGTTTCTGATCGAGGATGTCATCTTGATCACAGACCTTGGAAGGCTTTCGGTTGTAGATGGAGAAGGTTTCTTTTAGAGAAGAATCATGATCCGAACAAGGATCCTCTGCTCTCTGTTATCCCTTTCCAAGGATGATGGGTATGCTAATCCAAGTGCTCTTCCTTGGGGCCAGTTTCTAATATTCTGATGGTGGGATTCCTGACGGAATCACTATCGGAGGCTGATCCTGACCTGCACCTGAAGGAAAATCCTGATTTCCCGGTCTAGGTTCGTTCAGATCTGATTAGATCAAGAGATATATTTTAAAAATTTTCTCTTGATCTCAATCAGATCTTGATATGTTTCAGATCCGATTCTTATTATTTTAATAAATAAAATAAAACAAGATAAATTAAATTAAATTTAATTTACCTAATTTGGGTAATCCTATTACCCTGTAGATGATCCTGATTGCAGTCGAAGGTTCTGGATCTTAGCCACGCAAGCGCCTGGCCTCTACCGATATCCACTCAGGTTGGATCTGGAGATCCTCTTCTTCTCTATCATACCTCCAAAAATCAGATCTGGATCTGATCTGGAGGATCTTCAAAACTCTTTTGAAGATCTGCAGTCGTCCTTTTGCAGCAGCGCAGCCTTCTTGCTTTGATCGCTTTCCTTGATCTGAATCGCACCAACCAAAGTCCAAAACACTTTTGGACATGGAGAGCAAGGGGAGAAGAGACTATGGCGTGGAGAAGGAAGGGAGAGGCAGCCTTGGGGCGTGTCTAATAGCATTCACTTCTTCGAATTAGGTTGGGTGCAGGGTCTTATTTATAGACCTCTTGTGATCCACTCTCTTCCTCTCAACCAATCACACCCTTTGTGAAATCAGATCTAAATCTGATTGGTTGGAATAGAGACCCCTGGAAACCTCCTTAGAGGGTGCCTAAGACCAGTCAAACTGGATTCTTAGTAGAACTCTGATTGGAATCCAAAAGGAGGTGGAGTCCTTGTCCAACAAGGACTCCTAGGCGCCTCCACTTGGGCTCACCCACCCTTGCGTGCGCCCTTCTCCTTGCCAGGTTCTGGTAGGGGGACAGGCCCCCACCAGTCTCCAATAGGTGCATGACATGTGGCCAAAAGTCAAAGGGTGAATGGTCAACATTTGACCAGTCAAAGGTAGACTTTTGACCAAAGTCAAAAGAACAAGAAATGGCAGGTGACCAAAAATGGCAGGTAATTGTCTTACAAATAAGAACACCTATTCTGACTTGGACAACCTCCAGTCAGACCATATGAAGGCTCTGATTGAGCACAAACTCCTTTGGCTCAGTCAGGACAACTATTTGTGATAGTAAAAGAAGAACGTTAGGTTCAATCGAGTGCTAGTAACGATTTCCTTGAACCTAATTGAATCTCATTCAGATCAATTGAACTAGATCAGTTCAATTGATGATCACCAGATTCAAACCCTTGTTTGTGTGACCCAGTTAGGTTCAGTCTGTATGGTAATGGATATGTCATGATCTCTATCATAGACATCATCGAAACTCCTTTCGATGGATCAGAATCTTCTGATTCGACATGCTAGAATGATCGATCATCTAAATCATTCTATTGCTCCAAAATTACCACAGTGACACCTAGCAGTATATGGTGCAACCCATCAGAGTGAATGTGAACTCTTGGTGCAGCTACCTGTGTGATTCAGTTCTTCTATCTTGAGCTCCCGATCAGATTAGGGTTAAGGTAAACTCGTCAAACCTAGTCTCTGTCATATGATATAATCATTTCGATTCGAGTCCAATTGAAAACCTAAATAGAAACTCTTTCTATTATTTCACTCTGCCATGGCCATGGGCTTCAGGACTTGATTCTCATGATTATCATAGGGCTGCTCCTCTACCACCGAGGTAGATAGATCCATCTTGATGCAATCTAGTTCTACAATGAACATGCTATAGCCAACATACACCTCAGGGTTCCATATGGCTAGGAGACCGAGTAATGGTGTAGTCAAACTATAACACCCTCAAAGGTGAACTGCCGATGCATCTCAGGTCAAAGAACAGACATACTACTGCAGCATCGAGTCAGTCATTGACGAGAAGGTAGACTTCCTAATGACTACTCGAGGTGGTCACGCTCAGTGCCCTCGTTCTCTAACGAGTACCTGTACTCTCGCTTCGGTGTCTCCACACCGTAGACTCAAGACTCATCTACTAAAGAGAAGCGATCGTACACCAACCTTTCGGATCAATCACCATCCTCGTGATGATCCTATGGTCGGGAGCTGTTTATGAGTTAATAATGATTATTCATGTCTTAAATTTTCAACCTCTTGAAAATATGAATTATCATACCATTAACTCAAAGATGTATCACAGATACTAAATACACAGGTGTGATAGAAAATAACCCATTTCATTAATTATAGTCAAAATTATAATTTTGCCCCTAGAAGTGTATTACAAGTGTCAGCCAATTCTGGCTTCTAGGGCACATATATCTAACAATCTCCCACTTGTCCTAAGCCAATTGGGCTACAAGTCTAAGTCCATCTTCTCAAGGTGGGCTTCGATCTTTGCTAGTCCAACGTCTTGTAAGTGGGTCTGCCAATTATTGTGGAGTTGACTCTCTTGACCTCAACGTAAACCTTTCTCAAGGTAATCGCGGATGAGATGATATCGCCGCTCAATTCTTGTGGACTTTTGGTGAGACCTCGGCTCCTTAGCAAGGGCTATGGCGCCATTTGTTATCGCAGTAAAGAGGAATTGGCATTTGATGGCATTATTCCAATTTCTGCAGCAAACTTCTTGTACCAGAACGTTTCTTTGGAGCCTTCTGATGCAGCTATATATTCTGCTTCCATGATGGAATCTGCTATCAAACAGTTTGCTTGAAAACTCTTCAGCTGACAGCTCCACATTGCATACAAACAGACTTTCAGTGTCGACTTCGATCACTATATCGGACATGAAAGTCCGAGTCTGTGTATCCTTGAACTTAGAGTTCTCCATTATCAAGACCAACATCATATCTTAGTTCTTCTCAAGTACTTAAGGATACATTTCACAAATCCAGTTGTTCTTCACCTGGATTTGACTTGATATCTGCTTGTGACACTCACAGCATGGGACTAATTATCAGGTCGTGTACATAGCATGGCATACATGAGGCTCCCTATTGCAGAAGCATAAGGGATCTTGCTCATGCGCTCTATTTCTCAGGTGTGCGGGCACATCTTTCTGGAAAGATGAATACCATGTCTGAAGGGTATTAATCCCCTCTTAGAGTTTTCCATCTAAACCTCTTAGTAACTATTCCTCTATGTAATTTTCTGTGAAAGTCCTAGCATCCTATTCGGTCATCCTATAAGACTTAATTCCTAGAATAAAAGGATGCTTCACCTATGGTCTTATGGAGAATTCCTTAGACAACCACATCTTGATGATGTCAACATGGGAATATCATTCCCAATAAGGAGGATGTCATCCACGTACAATACGAGGAAGACAACAGCGCTCCCATGACCCTTTTGAAAACACGGTTCCTCTTCGTTTTTGATGAAACCAAACATTTTGATCACATCATTGAAACGAGTGTTCCACTCCGAGATGCTTGCTTAAGTCCATATATGGACCTTTGCAACTTGCAAACCTTGTGATCAAGTATCACTGGATGTGAAACCTAGCGGCTGTTCCAATATAATATCTTCCTCAGATATCCATTTAGGAATGCCGTTTCAACGTCATTTGCCATATTTCATAAATCGAGAATGGCTGCAATAGCAAGCAATGTGCGGATGGATTTTAGCATAGCTACCGGGGAAAAGTATCCTGATAGTCAATGCCTTCGCGTTGACTATACCTTTTGCCACCAATTAGCCTTGAATGTCTCCACATTTCCAATCTGCACAATCTTCTCTTGAAGATTCATTTACACCAATAGTACTATACCTTCTGGTGGATCTACCAAGGTCCAGACTTGGTGTTGAGTGCATCGAGTCCGATCTCTGACTTCAATTGCCCAGCCATTTCTCGAGTCGATATTGATATCGCCTCATTGTAGGTTTTGGGATCATCTCCATGAGCACCATTCCTATGAGGAACATTTCCTCTACATCCTTGAAATATACCTAAGTATCTTTCAGGGGGACGGGAAACTCTTTCCGATCTACAGGTGGAGAGGTAGTGTTCTTATTGGCTCAACCTATGATTTGGTTCCAATTGGTCCTAGCTCTTTTCATGTGAGACATTACTCAACAATGCTTAATCGCTTTCCAATGCCACTATCTTGAATAAATCTTTTTTCAAGAAATATGCATGTCGACTTCACAACACATTGTTGGTCTACTGGAATGAGAGAATATAGTTATCACTAATGACTCTTTAGGATATTCTATGAATCGACGCTCTGAAGGACCTAAATTCTAACTTGTCACGCTTGTTGCTTTTTTGACATAACCGGGACACCCCAAATTCTGAGATGAACTGCAGACTTGGTTTTTCTTACCGTGCCATATCTCATACGGTGTAGTAGGTAACGGTTTTAGAGGGACACCCTATTCAGTAGATAGATTGATATTAATAATGAAATGTCCCAAAAGGAAATCAGGTAGGTCTGCTGCAAGTAATCATGGATTCAACCATATCTAGTAGAGTCCGATTCTCCCGTTTCTGCAAATCCCTTGAGTGAGGTGTTTCCAGTGGGAGTTCCATTGAGAGACGTATGCCATTTTTCTTTAAACATAGTCTAGGATTCCGCGCTAAGGTATTCCCTCCATCAGATATGAGTCGAAGAACCTTAATGGGTTTTCCAGTTTGTTTTTCTCTTTCATGTCTGAATTCTTTTGAACTTTTCAAAAGCTTCAGAACTTCATGTCTCATAAGATAACACCCATACCTAGACAGATATCGGTAAGGTAATAGTAGACAAAAATTGCCTCTAGCCGCCCATCGATATGGGCCGCACAACATCAGTATGTACTAGGGCAAAGGAGATCTGTGGCACTCTCCCCATGTCCAACAAAAAGAGTTTTGTCCATTTTTCCTTAAAGACAAGATTCACAAGTTAGATATGACTCAAAAGGTCAATGACTAATGCCCATTTTTCTCCAATTTGTTATCCTATCTTCTGCTATATGACTAATCTCAGGTGCCATGATATCTGTCGGTTTGACTATTCCTAGTCGTTTTGGCATTAACATTTTGCTCGAATAATGGCATACCTCCAGAAGGACCTCCTTCTTGTTCTTTCAGGATGGCCCAGAGAAGAACCGACCGGTAGAACTGACGCCGTTACATGCAGCAGTTTCGCTTCCAAATGGCCGTCGCTGTTATGCAACTGCGAAACACTTTCCTTTTGCCATCGCTTTTTTCTTCATTCTTGCCCTTTCTTCTTCTTTGATCCTTCTTACGCTTTTTGCTTTTTACAGATCTTCTCTTTCCTTTCCATAGACTTTCTTTGGAAGAAGTCCATAGTCATATAGCTAAGAACTGAAGCCATTTAGAACCTTTCCATAGAAAGAGCTCACGTGGTACGCTAACCAGCATTTCTCAACTCGGCAAGAATTTTGAACAGTTTATGTGCCATGTCGGTAATTCAATGATGTTGCCCATATGCATAGTCAATGGATTTGGCAGAATAATATCGTTCTGAAGTCCAAGTCTAAACTTCACACCGACAGCTTCGTTAAAGCTCTTCCATTGATCCACTGAATCATTGTCAGACAGTGATTCTGGACTGACTGCCCATCACAGCATCTCTAGCCTTAAAAGTTCATTTCGCTGACTTGATTATTGGCTGCGCGACTCTGTTTGCACCAAAACATCTCCTGCCAGGTGAGCCAACATTTGGGCAGCAGTCCTCGATATCTCATGTTGGCGCTGCGAAAGCTCATCAGACATGCGTAGCCCAACTGTCAAGTATCTGGCCTTATTAACTCTTCGCTTCAATTCCAATTTTCTAGACGATGCTCTCTGTTCATGGAGGAAAGTGGTAAGGTGGGAGGGTCCTGCGTCCAAAATAGTCATGTGTTTAACCTTCTTGAACCTAAAATAATTTTATAGTTCCCTGAGCAATCTCTTATAACTGGGTCCAAGTCAGTCTTATGTGTGTTCGGTAGGATACGTACCGCAGTGGTTGGACTGCAGACATTCTTTCTGTAGAGAGTCAAAGAATTCTAAGGTTAGATATGTAATTTTGACTTCGACCAATTTATTTAGGGATTTTATTTTTAAACAAATTAGCTCCCACTATTTTCTCGGATCCCTACACTTCCTCTGTAGAGATGCGAAAATCTCCGCGATTGATGATTTCTAGTGGGTGGTGCAGTCTCACCAACTGACTCATCACCTCACCTAACAGTTATTGGTGATGGGTTAGCCAATGAGTGAACAACTCTTGTTCAATGATTCTCTAATCATGGTGCACCCAAACTTGGTCTCTAATTCATGAATCTCACCATATCCGAAATATTGATCCACTCCTTAGTTAAGTCAGACCCACCATTTGCATAGACTGGGTTCCTAATTGGGTCTCTCACCGTATCCGAAATATTGAGCCCAACTCATCCTCCAGCCCATAGCATCCAATGCCTAATAGACATGGTTGCGTCTTCTCGGTGCAACTGAGCCACTGTATCCAGCCGAGAACAATCAACCCCGGGAAGGGCCCGCACATCTACAATGGTGGAAGACCTCAGACTTAATCTTTTCTTAGGGAGAATTGATTCAGGTCTCATTAAACTAGACTTGGCTTAGTCATAACAATTATGACTAACCTAGTGGCATGGGTCAGCTCGGATTATTGACCACCTCAGATCAGAACTGTGTCAACAGATATGGCCAGGTAAGTGAGACCGGTGGAAGGAATATGCCGTTAACTCGCACAAGAACGCATTCAGGTCGAGTAGCTTCCAATTAAAAACCAGTCGGTCGTCTGTGCCAAACTTACCTTAGACACCAAATTGTTGAGTCAGAACCAATTGGGTTAGCCTACAATCCAGACTCTAACCTCTGAGCCTAATTAGGTCTTGCTTGATCGTGACTCGATCTTGACCCAGACTTAATCCTATTAGGCTGGTCAATTTAAGCATTGTTGATCCCATCTAACCAACTCTTGATTCGGTTTGATCAACCGCTTAGACCTAATTGAGCTACCCAAGCCCGAACCCAGTATTATGAATATGTCTTAAATCTGAAATTCTCAATTTTAGACCTAATTGATATTCCATAAACTTAATTCTTAATTAAGTTGGGTTCATAAACAAAATATGCACAATAAATCCTAGGGTTTCAGGATCTAGGGTTTTGCAGAAAGTAAGTTTTGGGTTTCTGATTAAGGACGAACACGCAGCACCCCTACACATCATAAGAACACCCCATCGAATGGAAAGAGAGGGCCTTTAAACCCTTCTTCATTCTTATGACCGGACGGCCAAGAGGAACGCCTTAATCAGGAACATGTAAATCTACAAAACAGTTATAGATCTATATCATATATCTCATATACAAATTTAGATCTAATCAAGGCATATTTTGCATACATCTCATGTATCAAATTATGCATATTTTCAGATCTAAATTATCTCATAATAATCTAAAAAATTAGATTTAAATTGATCTAATCAAAATAAATTCTAATCTAGACAATTATGTAGAACTATTCTACAACTAGTCTAGACATGCATCAATCATATCTCATATGATATTTAAAATTAAATAATTTTTATTTGCTGTTTATCAGATGTTATTATAACACTTATAATATCAGAAAATAGTAAATAAGAAGATCTAAAATATGATTTAATCAGATTAAATCAAAGACATGCAAAACTATTCTATAGAACTATTCTATTCTAGAACTAGTCATGCATATCTTCATGTTCTTAGATCCAAATCATTTAATTTTAATTTTTCTGATTTCAGATCTGATCACATCTCATGTGACATCTAAAATCACTTTATTTTCTAATTAAAATAAAATTAAAATCAGATCTAAATAATTTAGAACCATGGCTCTGATACCAGTTGAAGGGAAATCCTGATTTCCCGGTCCAGGTTCGTTCAGATCTGATTAGATCAAGAGATATATTTCAAAAATTTTTTTCTTGATCTCAATCAGATCTTGATATGTTTCAGATCTGATTCTTATTATTTTAATAAATAAAATAAAACAAGATAAATTAAATCAAATTTAATTTACCTGATTTGGGTAATCCTATTACCCTGTTGATGATCCTGATTGCAGCGGAAGGTTCTGGATCTTAGCCACGCAAGCGCCTGGCCTCTACCGGTATCCACTCGGGTTGGATCTGGAGATCCTCTTCTTCTCTATCACACCTCCAAAAATCAGATCTGGATCTGATCTGGAGGATCTTCAAAACTCTTTTGAAGATCTGCAGTCGTCCTTTTGCAGCAGCGCAGCCTTCTTGCTTTTGATCGCCTTTCCTTGATCTGAATCGCACCAACCAAAGTCCAAAACACCTTTTGGATGTGGAGAGCAAGGGGAGAAGAGACTATGGCGTGGAGAAGGAGGGGAGAGGCAGCCTTGGGGCATGTCTAATAGCATTCACTTTTTGAATTAGGGTTGGGCGCAGGGTCTTATTTATAGACCTCTGTGATCCAACTCCTCTTCTTCCCAACCAATCACAACCCTTTGTGAAATCAGATCTAAATCTGATTGGTGGGAATAGAGTCCCCTGGATTCCTCCTTAGAGGGCGCCTAAGACCAGTCAAACTTGGATTCTTAGTAGAACTCTAATTGGAATCCAAAAGGGAGATGGAGTCCTTGTCCAACAAGGACTCCTAGGCGCCTCCAACTTGGGCACACGCCACCCTTGGCGTGCGCCCTTCTCCTTGCCAGGTTCTGGCAGGGGGACAGGCCCCCACCAGCTCTCCAATAGGTGCATGACATGTGGTCAAAAGTCAAAGTGTCAATGGTCAACATTTGACCAGTCAAAGGTAGACTTTTGACCAAAGTCAAAGAACAAGAAATGGCAGGTGACCAAAAATGGCAGGTAATGTCTTACAAAATAAGACAACCTTTTCTGACTTGGACAACCTCCAGTCAGACCATATGAAGGCCTCTGATTGAGCACAAACTCCTTTGGCTCAGTCAGGACAACTTATTTATGATAGTAAAAGAAGAACGTTAGGTTCAATCGAGTGCTAGCACGATTTCCTTGAACCTAATTGAATCTCATTCAGATCAATTGAACTAGATCAGTTCAATTGATGATCACCAGATTCAAACCCTTGTTTGTGTGACCCAGTTAGGTTCAGTTCTGTATGGTAATGGGATATGTCATGATCTCTATCATCGACATCATCGAAACTCCTTTCGATGGATCAGAACTCTTCTGATTCGAACAGCTAGAATGATCGATCATCTAAATCATTCTAATTGCTCCCAAA
>QRFJ01001677.1:136716-619216 GCA_006176705.1 Cocos nucifera | reverse complement strand
AATACTTTTCTAATAAAGTGAGATTTGCCTAACCAACTTCATCCTAGCAAATTTAACTCTCATCGCTTCAAATATTTTGTACCATCCAAAGTAGTGGTCCATGCTTGATTCTCAGTCTAGGTACTCTTTCAGATCTAGGCAACCATCAAAACTTGAAGCTTCAACCTTCACATTCCTAAGGATATGCTCATCTTGGTCAAATTGGTTATGGTGCGGGCGTGCTTCAATAGATCGACCTAGGTCTAAGTTCCTACCTCTCTGTCCTATAGGCAGTTGGGAAGACTCAGGTTCAAGTTGTCTTTGCCTAGTTTCTTCTAGTATTATAATTTTTTCACTTAAGATTTTCATAAAATCTTTCATGTCATCAAACTTTTCAGTCAGAGCATTAATGATGGCTGCTGTATTAGGATTTATGTTGGTACTAGATGAAAAAATTGGATGTTAGTGCTGGGTACCTGATCTAATGGTCATGCAAGTCTAGGATGCAGGAATAATATGCAGTAAGAAAATTAAAATGCTGAAAAGTAAATTATAAAATTTAAAATGCAAAAATTTTACTTATAGAAATTTAAATTGCAGAATTTAAATTAAAGTCCTAATCAATTTGGCTTTGATACCAAATTGATACAGGACAACCTAAAAGAAAAAAAAAGATCAAGCTTCCTTTCGACCATCAATAACAAATCATGTTCAGTCGGGATACATTATTCTCATGATAGACAGTATAGTTGCCTATACTCTGCTCAGGAGACATGATTATTGACATGTGACTAAAGTAAGATCAATCTAAATGATGCAGATGAATACCATTTTAGAGATCAATAAACAACTAACGATAATAAAATAAATAAATAGATAGCAAAAATTAAATATGCTCACGAATAAATGCAAAAAAAAATATAAATAAAATGAAAGATAGCAAGAAATTAAGCCCGTAAGAAAATCCAAAAAAAGAAGAATCCAAATCGTGGTAGTTAAGAAATTATCCTGATTATGGCTCTTAATCTTTTAACCAAGCAGATCTATTGATAAAGAACTGAATTTTTACCAACATCAGATCTAAAAAAGAATAAGTAAAAATCAAAGATCAATTGAGAAATAATGAAGGTCCTTGTCAAGGTTTGATTTGTAGAATAATGGATCACTCTATTGCTCTCAGCATGATAGATGAAAATCTTAGAGGAGACAGATCTTTTCTTGATGGAATAGGCTTGCGTAGGTATATGGTGAAGACGAATCGGGATCGTAGGAACACTAGATCTCAAGTAGATGAAGGTTAAAGGGATAGAAAAAAGGGCCTCACATCCTCCTCTCATGGGGTGATTTTAGATCTCACATCCTCTCCCTCTCGGAGCGATTGACACAAGTATTTATGAAATTTATAAAGTCATTCATTCATTGTCCCATTCATGAAAGATATAAAGGTTTATATAAGACACTGTGATTTCTTTCTTTAGGATTCCTCTATCCTTTACAAGGAAGAAATTAGCTCCCCAACAAAAAGTAAAACATTATATTTGGTTTCCAAGTAAAGAAATATATTATATCTATCTTCTATGAAACTATGAGAAAAAAATAGTCCTTCAACAAAATAAGTAAGAAATAAAAAACTCTTAAGAAATTCTAGAGAAGAAAAGAAACTCCATGTGGACGCTTAATACTTGGCATGAGAATCCTTGGGTATGACACATACTGACGTGTGTATTTTCTCCTTGGGTGTGTAGATAGTGGTGGCTCCAAAGATGACGTGGTCCAAGCTTGCTTCTTTATGATGGTCTCTTTTTGAATAAGGCTCTAATTTAATACAAACCCAAGTATGGTCCTAAAGATCCAAAACTAAATGCATCAAAATAACTAATTGACTAAATCAAAAGAATTGGAACCAAATAATTGAAGCAGAGTTAATCTGATGTGGCTTCTTTAATCTAAATTGAATCTAAATTATATTGCCGGCTTCTGATGGCTTTGGTATCTGCACCATCAAATCTTTGGAAGCATTTGCCAATCTCTCCTTATTGGTCTAAAGCTTCGTATAATAAATAAAGAGTCTATCTTTCTAATATCCATACTCTTGATGCATTTCTTCGATAGCAACTATCTGTAACTTGATTTCCTTATCTTAGATACAAAAGTACTCTTATATTATATAATACAACAATTGGCTTAATTTTAAATTATACAAGGCATAGTATACATCAAGTAATTAAATGTCATAATTTAGATGGATCTATAATATAAAAATAGAAATTTAATTGATTTTCTTGAACTTTTTTCCATATACGCTCACCATATTGTACTGCAACTTCCTTCTAAGGACATACCAATATTAGTATTGCACTTCTAAGAATAAGCTCACAATAATTATTAATCTTCTTGCATTATTACCAACAGCTCTTGATAAACCTGGAGGAATCTGCACTATTAATTTCTTTTGTGATCCTTAAGTATATTTCTCAATCTATAGAGATTTATATCTTCCTCTCTCTTTTGGTGGTATATGAAGCTATCATAAAAAAATATTTTCAAGAAAATTAGTTCATTAATTAGACAACATATATTTTTTAGATAGCATCAAAGTCAGGAAAGAAATTTGTATAATTAAGCTACAAATATATATTGCATCAAAGAAGATAACACATACCTACACTACTAGGAGAACTCATTTGTAAGGCATCACCACCATCAGTAGCTAAAGTATTTCTTTGTATAGTTTCAAGAGTATTAGTTGGAGTTGTTGAAATGACCCTTAGAAATTACTAAATAATTACTTTCTACCATAGCCTCGACTACTTGCTCAAGGAGTGACAACACTGACTGCAAGAATTGTTGCAAATGATGATAAGCCCGTGGAAATGCTGGTCACATAGGACACTACAAGGAAGTTTTGGCATATGAACAATGAAGGGTTAGCATTCGCTACTTAAAGCAAACTAATCAATTGATTTGATAGCTTAACTACTTTTCTCATGTCTCCAGAGTAAGATGAAACTATCAACTACTAAAAGCACCGACTTCAGATATTGAATTTCTTACATATGGCTCCTGGATATAGCTGATATCTTATACAAGTAGCAACTAAAACAAAATATCCAATATAAAGTATGACAAAAAAAAAGCACCTCAGATTCTCATAAAATGAAAAGACTACACAAGTAAACCATTTATCAACCGAAAGATGCATACCTACTTGTAAAAGATACATGATACAGATCATAAGATATGGTGGTTTTAAGCAACTTATATTAATCTATGTTACTAGCTAGGCATTCATAGTTTAGAATTAAGGAACACATATGTTGAAATTACATACTATTCTTGGTTCAAGATAGCATAATAATATCAACATTGAGGGAATATTTCTTCATGCTATTAATACTCTTGAAGTATTCCTTATGTCTATGACTACTGTAAACTAAAAGCATGATAAGAAAAATTTAAGTAGGTCATATATTTTTCAACATGCGCATGTTGCAAGATAATTTTATTCTTTATATCTAGATCGTGTGCTAATTTTCATGCAAAATCAAAATAAATCATGCCTCGTGCCATCGTCTCACCAATATGATGATCACATAGTCTGTAGAGTGTCTGATCTTTTTTTTATTGATGACTGATCTTCTCTCTCCTCATCCTCCATCTTAACATAGACGATCGATGAGAATCATCATACCCTCCTGAGAGTTGGAGAAAAGAGACCAGGTCACCTCTATTTATATATATACTTGTCTTGTCCCATCAAAAATTTATTCCTAATTAGAGTAGAAATTTTAATATAAGTCTTATCAGGAATAGTACTCTTTAATTAATTGAACTCATTATAATTGATTCAAAACTTGACCTAATGAATTAAACCTAACTAAATGACTATTAGGCCACATTAGGAGCCAAATCTAATATTTTTCCACTTGGCCTATATTATCACTTAAAATTAACTCTATGATTTTTTAAAAATATATAAAAATATATTTTTTTAATTTTTTAAAATAATAATCTTGAATCAGAATTTTGAAATTGACCAGTTGAGTGCGCACTCATTTTTAAAATTTGCCCAATTAACTATTCCTTGAAGGATTCTTTATACTTTGATTAAGTAAAAATCATTAATGCAGATCATGGTGGTTATATATCTTAATTGATATACTCCTTTTCATGTATCATAACATCAATAATTCTCACTTAACCCAATCTTATATATTAGAATACATAGGCTATCAAAACTATAATGCCTATGATAATGATCTCATTATTATGTCATATAAATCATACTTCTATTTACTATAATTTTGATAAAGATCAACGATTATGTATACAAATAATAATTAAATAGAAGTAATAGCAATCATCAAACCATTAAGAGATCTTAAAATAAGTATCTATTATAAATTAAATATCTTAATGATAAACATCCATCACTTTTACATGCTCTTTGAAAATTTGAGATATTAAATTTTTCGTCAAAGGGTCCGTTATCATACAAACAGTACCAATAAAATCAATAGATACTTGATGACTACTAATTCTCTCATTTACAATAAAATACTTAATATCAATGTGCTTATTTGCATTGGTCATTTTGCTACTATTAGAGAAAGAAACTGCAGCAAAATTATTATAATAAATTCTCAACAGCTTGAAAATAGAATCGATAACTCCAAGTCCTGAGATGAATTTTCTCAATCATAGAGCATATAAAAAAGTTTCATAGCAGCTTATATATTTAGCTTCCATAGTAGAGCAGGCAATAATGCGCTATTTTGTATTCCTTCATAAGATTGTTCCACCAACTAATAGAAAAATATAATCTGATGTAGACTTTTTGCTATCTTGACAACTAGCTTAATCTGTATCTGAATAATCAATCACTTTCAACTAATCAATAATTTCATAAGTAAGCATGTAGTTTTTAGTTTACTAAAGATATCACATCACCTTTTTGGCAGTTTTTCAGTGATCCATATCTAGATCACTCTGATATCTACCAAGTACTTTCAAAGCAAAACTGATATTAGGATGAGTACATACTTGAGCATACATCAGACTATCCACTATAGATGTATAAGATATATTCTTCATTTGATTTCTCTTAATGTCGTTCTTAAGATACTAAAATTTATTAAATTTATCACTCTTAACGATTGATACTTCACTTGATAAGCAGCTTGACATTCCAAATTTTTTTAGAATCTTAGTAATATAATTTTTCAAAGATAAATCAAGCAACCTCTTATTCCTATCATAATGGATTTCTATACTAAGAACATAAAAAGCATCTTTCATATCTTTCATGTCTAAAATATTTAAAAATAAAAATTTTAGTTTCATATAAGAAATCCAAATCATTACTAGCTAGTAAGAATTATCCATATATAGAATCAAAAATGTAAACTTACTCCATTCACCTTCAAATAAATATATTGATCAACAATATTTTTCTTAAATTTGAAAGAAGCAATGATATGATTAACTTTAAGTACTATTGCCTGAAAGCTTGTTTAAGATCATATATAATTTTTTTAATTTATATATCAATCTTTTATTTTCTTCCACTAAAAACTCTTTAGACTGTTTCATATACACCTCTTTCTTTAAATTTTTATTCAAAAATGCAGTCTTGACATTCTTTTGATATAGCTCTAAATCAAAATAAGATACTAATACCATAATGATTCTGAATGAATTCTTTTCAAAAATAGAAAAAAAGTTTCATGATAATCAATGCCTTCCTTATAAGTGAATTCCTTCGCTACAAGTCTAACCTTATATCTCTAAGTATTACTGTAATAGGAAGAGATTCTCTTATTTTCTATAACACCGCATTATGTGATTTATCATTTTTAATATATTCACCATCCTTAATAAATCGAACAGTTCTAGTTTCAATAATTCTAGTAGTGTGTGATAGATAATAAAATCTAAAACTCTTTGACCTTTCTAGATATTCTATAAAATAATAACTAACAATTCTAGGATTCAATTTTTTTTATAGGTTATATAATCAAGCCTCTGCTAGACAATCCCAAATATATAAATGCCCTAAACTTTATTTCTTACCTATCCATAACTCAAAAGAAGTTTTAGGAATGATCTTACTAGGTATCTGATTTAGGACATACATAGTGATTTTCAAGGCTTCTCTCTATAAATTCAAGGATAATAAAGAATTATCAATCATATTTCTCACCATGTCTATCAAGATGCGATTATATCTTTTAGTTATACCATTTTGTTAGAGATTTTTTGGTATAATGTACTATACTACAATGCCATGTAGTTCAAAAAATTTAGTAAAAGATTCAAAATTACGGTCAGATTCATTATATCTACCCTCATATTCATCATCCCTATTAGATCGTACAATCTTAATTTTTCTATCCAATTAATTCTCTACTTCAACTTTGTACACCTTAAAGGCTTCTAAAGCTTTAGATTTTTCATACAATAGAAAAACATAACCATTAGATGAGAAATCATCAATAAAGATGATGAAATACTTTTGCCTTCTAAAACAAGGTATAAAATAGTCATAAATAATGCTATATATCAATTCTAAGAGTTCTTATCTTCTAGTAGCATATTTTTTATGACTTTCAATTTATTTTTCTTTAATGCAATTGATGCACATACCAAAATCACTAAAATCTAGATTTGGTAAAATATCTTTTTTAATCAATTTAATCATAATTTTTTTTGATATATGACCTAATCGCTTATGCCACAATATTGAAGAACTCTCATTTATAATACCATATTTTATTTCGATATTGATATTTAAAATAAGTAAAGATTGTTTAAAAAAATCTAAATTTAATTTATATAATCCATTGCACAATGTTCTATTACCAACCAAAATAATTTTTTTTATTAATTTAAAACTTGGATTTACAAAAGTAAATAAAAATTCTTTTAAATCAAGTTTTGATAAAAAAATTAAATTTCTAGATACTGAAGGAACATAAAAGATATCATGTAGATCTAAATGAAATCTGGTGTCTGTAATCAATCTATAGTATTAAAAAATGTATCCCAAATCCAATCGTCTAGTCTATAGATGATTGAAATTATTTTTTTGTATGTATATAAATCATTCAATAATAAAAGTTATTTTGCATATTTCATTATAAGGTTGTACATTTTCTTATTCGAACTCCATTGTTATGATAAAAGTCCTTAGAACTATATCTAAAGCAATAAAGAAGGATTTATCATTTGGTTCTTAAATTTATTCATGACCAAATAATATATTATTAATAAGGATAATAATTATATCCAATATAGATCATTGTGTACTATATGGGTAAGTTATTTTCTTAACCAAGGAGTGTGTTGATACTGGTATAGCATACAGATGCGATATGATTGATCTGCACTGAACATGACCATTCCAGAGCACTCTGCTGTCAAGAGTGTTATCTAAAGAAATATAGGTATAAGTATCCCATCGACTTGAGATCACAATGATGAGTTGCAAGCAATTCGTTATACTTTGATAGCAGACTATCTGAATTTTTAATTCAGTGATGGAATATTTTTGGATGTAGTCAGGTACTTATTAAGTCGGTGCACGAGTCAAGATGAAAACTGATCATTTCAAGTAAAATTAAAGAGAATATCTCAATATAATTTAATTTAACAAAACTTTGGCTAGAGTAGTCCTTATGAGAGTCACGGGATTAAATAGGTTGAGACACTATAAGCTTTGATATTTTTGTGAGCATTATTAATCAAGGGGATAAATTATATGGTAATCATATTCTAGTAGGTTATGAATATTGCTTTGCTACATTCGACTCTATCCGATCATCGAGTACCATGGCTAGATGGTTACTTTGATTGGTACAAAAAATTTATTCCTGTGCTACCAGCTTAGTATTCAAACCTATAGAATCATATGTACAAAAGTCTCGATCTGATCAGATGGTTGATCAATGATTATGAATAATCAAAAAATATAATTAATAATTAATATAATATAATTAATTTAAAAAATAATTAATAATTAAATTATTAATTAACTTAATTTGATTGAGTTATAATGATTAGGTTAAGACTAATTGAATTGGATTCAATTATGTTTGACCCGATTAGGTTATTGGATGATCTAATTACTGAGAGAGATGAGATTTTGATTTGATCATATCTTGGATTTAATTAATTCTTAATTTGATTAAGAGATTAAGAGTCTAATTAGATTAAGTTAACTCATAAAGCTTGGATCTAATCAAAGCTGGTTTGATTTGAACAGAATTAGATGAGAACCAAAGAGTCCAAGTGAACAGCACCTCCTTTGTGCCTAACTCTAAATGCCGCCCACTTATTTTTCATGCACAAAGGGTTTGTGCATGTGAGATTTGGATGCCAACACCCTTTGTCGCCCACTCTTTGATAAGGTTAGTGTTGGTGCAGAATCTGATCGACGTCGAATCAAGTTGGAGCTGAGGAAGAGGTCGCTATCACTGACCTACAAAATAAAGTTTCATCCAAAATCGATGGTGGTGGCTCTGGTATGACCCTCCGACGATCAAGTCAGCTCTTTTTGATCAATAAAAATGGAGTGCTCAAGAAAGAGTTCAACAGAATTTTGGAAAGGAGAAGAGAGCTTAGAGAAAATGTATCTGAAGGATTTTTTTTTATGGATGAAGCCTGTAGCGGACTGATAGTGACAGCCGTACCATCCGATAGTAGGTCGCTCGGGACCGCATGGGATTTGGTATGAAGAGAAAAAGATGTCACCTATAGCAGACTGATAGTGACAGCCATAACCGTCCAACAGTGGACCACTCGGGGCTGCATGGGGTTTGCTATAGAGAGAGGAGTATCGTCAGATTGATAGTGACCGTTCGTCAAAATTTAATAGCTGTAGTTCAGAGGAAGCAGGCGTTGGTTGGTGAAGAATTTTGACATATATCAATTTTAGAGAAGTTTGAACTCCTGAAGGGAATACGTTTAGAGAAGATCATCTAAGAGAAATACTACTTAAAATCTGGAAGTAATTCGTTGGAAAAATCCAGATAAAGTTTGGCTGAAGGAGAAGTTCGGAAGAAGTTTGGCTCCTATAGGAATCCGACTGAAGAAGATGTCCAAAAGGAGTTCGGCTTCTGGAGGAATCCAACTGAAGAAGAGGTTCAGAAGGAGTTTGGCTCCTAGAGAAATTCAACTAAAGAAAAAGTTCAGAAGAAGTTTGGCTTTCAGAGGTATCCGATTGAAGGAGAAGTTCGAAAGAAGTTTGACTTCCAAAGAAATTCGACTGAAGAAGAAGTTCGGAAGGAGTTTGGCTATTGAAGGTATCCGATTGAAGAAGAGGTTTGGAAGGAGTTCGACTTCTAGAGGAATTCGATTGAAGGAGAGGTCCGGAAGGAGTTTGACTCCTGAAGGTATTCGATTGAAGGAGAAGTTCGAAAGGAGCTCATCTCCTCGAGGAGCTCGACTATGGAAGAAGTTTGGCTGGGGTTCAACCGCTGGAGGAGTTTAGCTGAGATTTAGCCACTGGAGGAGTTCGATCGTTAGAGGAGTTCGATTGGAATTCGACCGTTGGAGAAGTTCGACTGAGTTTCGATCGCTGGAGGAAGAATTTTCGATCGAAGCTCTTTCATGATTATCAGTTGTACTAGGCTAAGCATCAGACTGAACTTCGACGAGAGCGGAGTTTATCCCTAATAATAGTCCTCCGACTCTTAAGTTTGAAATTTGAAGGAAGGGAGTACAAAAAGATGATTGTCGAAGTCCTTTTCTAGGCTCTGCACTCATTGAAGTTGAAACTCGAAAAAGATCTTATCTCCAGCCGAGATTGAAGAAGATCTTATCTTCTGTTGACGTTGAAGCTCGGAGGAGATCATATCTCCAACCGAGGTTGAAGGAGATCTTATCTCCTATTGACGTTAAAGCTCGGGAGAGATCTTATCTCCACCTGAGGTTGAAGGATCCCTCTTCTCACCTCGTCTAAAATGAACGAGGCCTTCAACTTTGCTCACATTAGGATGGGGTTCTCCTTCTATTTCTAACAGGCTGTAGAGGCACATAAGAGCCGTTGTTAGGGTCTCTCCCCTCATCTCGTCTAAAATGAATGAGGTCTTTGACTTTGCTTGCATTAGGATGAGGTTCTCCTCCTATTTCTAATGGACTGTAGAGGCACATAAAGGCCATTGTCAGGGCCTCTTCCCTTATCTCATCTAAAATGAACGAGGCCTTCGACTTTGCTCACGTTAGGATGAGATTCTCCTCCTGTTCCTAATGAATTATAGGGGTACATAAGGGCCATTATCAAAGCCTCTTTTCTCATCTCGTCTAAAATGAACGAGGCCTTCGTCAGGGTACATAAGCTCTCTTCTCCTTCCCAAAACTCTGTCGAACTCTTTTCTGAGCACTCCATTTCTATTGGCCAAAAGAGCTGACTTGATCATCGAAGAATCCTACCGAAGCCAATCCTGTTGGTGCAGAATCTGATCGATGCTGGATCGAGCTGAAGCTGAGGAAGAGGTCATCGTCGGTGACTTATAAAATAAAATTCCGTCTGAACTCGGTGGTGGTGGCTTCGGTAGGACCCTCTGACGATCAAGTCAGCTCTTCTAACCAACAAAAATGGAGTGCTTAGGAAAGAGTTCGATAGAATTTTGGGAAGAATAAGAGAGCTTAGAAAAAACGTATCTGGAGGATCCCTTTTATGGATGGAGCCTGTAGCGGACTGGTAGTGATAGCCATACCATCCGATAGTGCACCGCTCGAGACCGCATGGGATTTGCTACGGAGAGAAAGATGTATCGCCTATGGTAGACTGATAGTGATAGCCATAACCGTCTGACAGTGGGCCGCTCAGAACCGTACGAGATTTACTATGGAGAGAGGGGTGTCGTCAGACTGATAGTGATCGTTCGTCAAGATTTAATAGCTGTAGTTCGAAGGAAGCAGATATTAGTTGGTGAAGAACTTTGACATTTATCAATTCTAGAGGAGTTCGGACTCTTGAAGAAAATACGTCTAGAGAAGATCAGCTAGGAGGAATACTACTTGAAATCTAAAAGTAATTCACTGGAGGAATCCGGATGAAGTTTGACTGAAGGAGAAGTTTGGAAGGAGTTCGGCTTCTGTAGAAATTTGACTGAAGAAGAGGTTCGAAAGAAGTTTGGCTCCTATAGAAATCTGACTGAAGGAGAGGTCCGAAAGAAGTTTGGCTCCTGAAGAAATTCGACTAAAGAAGAGGTCCGAGAGGAGTTTGGCTCCTGAAGAAATCTAACTAAAGAAGAGGTCCGGAAGGAGTTCGACTCCTGGAGGAACCCGACAGAAGGATAGGTCCGAAAGAAGTTTGGTTCTTGGAGGAATCCGACTGAAGGAGAAGTTCGAAAAAAGTTCGGCTTCTGAAAATATCTGATTGAAGAAAAAGTCAGAAAGGAGTTTGGCTCTCAGAGGAATCTGACTGAAGGAGAAGTTCAGAAGGAGTTTGACTATAGGAGGTATCTGACTGAAGGAGAGGTCCGAAAGGAGTTCGGCTCCTAGAGGAATTCGATTAAAGGAGAGGTTCGGAAGGAGTTCGGCTCCTAAAGGAATCTGATTGAAGGAGAGGTTCGGAAGGAGTTCGGCTCCTAAAGGTATATGATTGAAGGAAAAGTTCGAAAGAAGCTCGACTCCTGAAGGAGTTCGACTGGAGTTCGACTGCTGGAAGAGTTTGGTTGGGGTTCGACTGCTGGAGGAGTTTGACTGGGGTTCGACCGCTGGAGGAGTTCGACTGTAGAAGAAGTTCGGCTGAGGTTCGACTGCTAGAGGAGTTTAGCTGGGGTTCGACCATTGGAGAAAGAATTTTCAATCGAAGCTCTTTCATGATTATCAGTTGCACTAGGTTAAGCATCAGACTAGACTTCGATGGGAGCGAAGTTTATTTCCAACAATAGTCTTTTCACTTTCGAGTTCGAAATTCGAAGGAAGGAAGTACAAAAAGGCGACTATCAAAGTCCTTTTCTGGGCTCTGCACCCGTTGAGGTTGAAGCTCGGGGGAGATCTTATCTCTAACTGACGTTGAAGAAGATCTTATCTTCTATTGATATTGAAGCTCGAGGAAGATCATATCTTCAGTCGAGATTGAAGGAGATCTTATCTCCTATTGATGTTGAAGCTCGAGGGAGATCTTATCTCCAGCCGAGGTTGAAGAAGATCTTATCTCCTGTTGACATTGACGTTGAAGCTCGAGGGAGATCTTATCTCCGATCGAGGTTGAAGAAGATCTTATCTCCTATTGACGTTGAAGCTCTAGGGAGATCTTATCTCCAACCAAGATTGAAAGAGATCTTATCTCCTATTGATGTTGACGTTGAAGCTCGGGGGAGATCTTATCTCCTATTGACGTTGACATTAAAGCTCGGAGGAGATCTTATCTCCAACCGAGGTTGAAGGAGATCTTATCTCCTAGTTGACGTTGACGTTGAAGCTCGAGGAAGATCTTATCTTCAGTCCGATGTTGAAGAAGATCTTATCTCCTATTGATGTTGATGTTGAAGTTGAAGCTCGGAAGAGATCTTATCTCCAGTCGAGGTTAAAGAAGATCTTATCTCCTATTGACGTTGACGTTGAAGTTGAAGCTTGGGGAGAGATCTTATCTCCAGCTGAGATTGAAGAAGATCTTATCTCTTATTGATGTTGACGTTGAAGCTCGGAAGAGATCTTATCTCCAGTCGAGGTTGAAGGACCCCTCTTCTCACCTCGTCTAAAATGAACAAGGCCTTCGACTTTGCTCACGTTAGGACGAGGTTTTCCTCCTGTTCCTAACGGACTGTAGGGGCACATAAGGACCGTTGTCAGGGCCTCTCCCCTCATCTCATCTAAAATAAATGAGGCCTTCAACTTTGCTCACGTTAGGACGAGGTTCTTCTCTTATTTCTTACGGGCTGTAGGGGCACATAAGAGCCATTGTCAGGGCTTCTCTCCTCATCTCATCTAAAATGAACGAGGCCTTTGACTTACCCATGTTAGGATGAGGTTCTTCTTCTGTTCCTAATATAGCCACTTTTGATTGTTTCTTTTCTGTCGTCATATAGTTTTTGCACCAAGAAACAATAATGTTGAAATAGAAAAGTTTTATTGAAAAAAAATTATCGGTAGTACATTATTAGATTCTCTAAGTTTCAAGATCATGGGAGTGTTATTCCTCCAAGCTCCTTCAGACGATAAGTTTTGGATCGGACGACCTCCTCTACTTCATACGGGCCTTCCTAATTTAGAGCAAGCTTCTCCTGGCTTTGAGGTTGAGAGATGGTAGCTCGCCGAAGTACTAAGGCCCCCCAAAGATAGTGTTGATAATGTCAGGAGGCGGTCAATCTTCTTGTTGTTCCTCCTTCATTGGTGGTTCTAGCTATGGTAGCGCTCTTAGCTGATCTTCTCTTGCTTCAGACCGGCATCTGTGGAGCATTGAAAGAGACATAGTTGTGAAACCTTCTGAGAGAGAATTTCTTCACATCCTTCCATCGGGACTTCTTTGATGATGAGCTCAAGGAGGAGTTCGGGCTTGCTTACGCTTGGGGGGAGTTCGTGAGTACGGTCAAACTTCATTCGGTCCTCCATCAGCCATGAGTTTACTACTCACCCGCCTGTCACTCTCCTATGGCTCTCTCATCTCTCAATTTGAAGGCTTTTTCTGCTCAAGCATATCCTTCAGCCCGAGCTAGCAGATTGGCAAAATTTCTGGGATACTTCTTCTCCAGGGAGAATAGCAAATCATTCTTCTAAAGGCCACCCTTGAGTGTGGCCATTGCAATAGACTGGTCCAAATTTTGGACCTCCAATGTAATAGCGTTAAATTGGATGACATAAGTCCGGATAGATTCTTTTTTCTTCTGCTTGATATTCATCAAAAAATTTGAACCTTAATGCAGACGTCAGCTGCTGATGAAGTGAGCCACAAACTGATGGCTCGTTTGCTCAAAGAAGAAGATCATACCCGACTTCAATATTGAGTATTAATTTCTTGCTGCTTCCTTTAGGGTAGATGAAAAAGCTCGACATAAGATGACGTCTGATGCACCATGGAGCAGCATCATAGTTCGGAAGGCCTCCAGGTGAGCGATCGGATTAGAGGTTCCATCGTAGCTTTCAAATTAGGTGGAGCTTGAAGTTCGGCGAAATGGACTATTGCATAATTTGAGGAGAGAAAGGGAGATCGGTGCGAACATCGTCATGATGAGCTGGGGTGACGTGGTGAAGTTTCTCAATCCATCGATCCATCCCCCATAGTTTTTGATTGAGGACATCATCTCGAGCGCAGACCTTGGAAGGCTTCCGACTGTAAATGAAAAAAATTTCTTTCAGAGAAGAATCATGATCCGAATAAGGATCCTCTGATCTCTGTTTCTCTTTTCTAGGGGCGACCGGTATGCCAGCCCAAGTACTCTTTCTTGGGATCAAGTTCTGATATCCTGATGGTGGATTTTCTGATGGAATCACCATCGGAGGTTGCCACATGGCCTACACCATCTTGGTGAGGCCCTGAACCCGCTGCATCAGCAGATTAAACTGCTCCGGATCTACCATGACCATTGGTGGAGGAGGTTGAAGCACTGGTGCTGGAGTCGGAATGGATGGGTCTGGCTCGGATCTGACGGTAGAAGCGGTAGATCTCCTGGTAGTCGTCTTCTTTGGAGGCATTTTTTAGGATTGAGGGAGAGGATGGAGATGGACCTTGGAGAAGAAGATTCATAGGATCGACTGAGCACTCTTTTAAGAATAAGAATACCTCAGAAATAGAGGGCCCTCCTTCTAGCGCCAATCCTATTGGTGCAGAATCTGATCGACATCGAATCGAGCTAGAGCTGAGGAAGAGGTTACCATCGGTGACCTGTAAAATAAAATTTCGTTCGAAGTCAATGGTGGTGGCTCCGATAGGACCTTCCGATGATCAAGTCAGCTCTTCTGACCAACAAAAATGAAGTTCTCAGGAAAGAGTTCGACAAAATTTCGGAAAGAAGAAGAGAGCTTAGAAAAAATGTATCTAGAGGATCCTTTTTTATGGATGGAGCCTGTAGCGGACTGGTAGCAGACATTGGTTGGTGAAGAACTTTGACATATATCAATTCTAGAGGAGTTCGGACTCTTGAAGAAAATATGTCTAAAGGGATCATCTGGGAGGAATACTACTTAAAATCTAGAAGTAATCCGCTGGAGGAATCCAGATGAAGTTTGGCTGAAGAAAAAGTTTGGAAGAAGTTTGGCTTCTGTAGAAATCCGACTGAAGGAGAGGTCCAAAAGAAGTTTAGCTCCTATAGAAATTCGACTGAATGAGAGGTCCGAAAGAAGTTCGACTCTTGGAGGAATCTAACTGAAGGAGAGGTCCAGAAGGAGTTCGGCTTCTGGAGAAATTCGACTAAAGAAGAGGTTCGAGAGGAGTTCGGCTTCTGAAGGAATTCGACTAAAGAAGAGGTTCGAGAGGAGTTCGGCTCTTAGAGGAACCTGACTAAAGAAGAAGTTCGGAAGAAGTTCGGCTCTTGAAGGTATCCGATTGAAGGAGAAGTCAGGAAGGAGTTTGGCTCTTGAAAAAATCCGACTGAAGAAGAAGTTCAAAAGGAGTTTGACTACTGAAGGTATTCGACTGAAGAAGAGGTCCAGAAGGAGTTCGGCTTCTAGAGAAATTCGACTGAAGGAGAGGTCTGAAAGGAGTTTGACTGATGGAGGTATTCGACTGAAGGAGAAGTCTGGAAGGAGCTCGGTTCTTGGAGGAGTTCGGCTGTAGAAGAAATTCGACTGAGATTCGACCGCTGGAGAAGTTCGATTGGGATTCGACCGCTGGAGGAGTTCGACTGTGGAAGGAGTTCGGCTGGGGTTCGACCGTTGGAGGAGTTCGACTGGGGTTCGACTACTGGAGGAAGAATTTTTGATTGAAGCTCTTCCATGATTATCAGTTGCACTAGGCTAAGCATCAGACTAGACTTCGACGGGAGCAAAGTTTATCCCCAATAGTTAGGGTTTGGAGAAGTCTTAGTTCAAAAAGGTTTTGAATTGGAGACTTTGTTTCAATCTCCAACTTTATGTTTCAATTTCTATATAAATAGCTCTTGTGAGACAAAGAAGCATCAAATTTTCTTGAGAGCTTTTGGGTGTGAGCAATCTAGAGAGAGTCTTTGAGTGTGAGGCTTGGTGTGGGCATCCTTGGCGTGTGAGATCTAGAGAAAGTTGTTTCTCTATTGGGTAAGAGGTTAGGATTTTGTGAGAGAAACAAGAGAAAGCTGTTCTCTTGTATCAAAACTTCTTCTTCTTCTTTCTTGTTCAGCCATTAAGAAAATCTTCATAAGGAGATAGCACTTTAGAAGCTAATCGATCGGACTTCGTGTGGATACCCTTAGAGGCCATTCGTATGTGCAGCTGAAACAATGAACTGAATCTATAAGAGCTGCAATCTTCTGCTCAGGTATTAGATTTGATCTCATATATTTTCTGTTTTAAATTTTATATGCATGATATCATATCATAGATACTAATAAAGAATTTTATAGATTAGATCTAGTACATATTTAGATTAAAAAGTTTAATCTAAAGTTTTCCGCTATGTTTTTTTTAAAAAAGATTTTGAACATCATGCATGAAAACCCTACATTTCTCCAATAATGGTATCAAACCATCTGGTTCCTCGTATGATATGATATACATGCATACTAATAAAATCTAAATTTTTGATGCATGAGATGCATTAGATCTGATGTAGATAAATCTAAAATTTTAAATCAAATTTGAATAGATTAGATTAGTTTATTTTCTTATAACCTAGTATTTGGATTAGGTAAATCACCAAGCCATCCGATCATAAGAGAAAGAAGGATTTAAAGGCCCTCACCTCCTATATGATAGGGATCTCTTATGGCGTGTTGAGGTGGTACTATGATTTTTTATGAAGAAGAAATGCGAGAGGAAGAAAACTTACTTTTCTACAAAATTCCAAATTTATGAAACCCTAGGTTTTGTTGTATATGATATAAAAGTTGCATAAAAAGATGAATCTAATCATTGAAAATAAAATCTGAAATCATGAATATGTTTAAATAAGATCTAAGGATAATTTATGATTGATTTTATTGAGAAATTATGAAAATATTCAGAACTGAAACTTTATAATAGTTGCTGGCATGCCTGAGCGAGCCGACTCAAGTATAAATCAAGCCAACTCAATTCTTAAGCGAGTTGGCCCTAATATGATCTATGCCAGCCTAAGGATCTGGCATGCCTGAGCGAGCCGACCCAGATATGATCTGAGTCAACTCGAGGTTCAGAACTGAATATTTTAACTTTAAATTAAACGTAAAAATGTTTTACAAAATTGAAATCATTTCAAAGTTCATAAAACTTAATTAAGAATTATTTTATGAAATCAAGAGATCTAGATTGGAGAATCAAATATCACAAGACCATGTTCATAAACCTTGGGATTATGGAATTAGTTCAGTTTAGGTTTCATTAATTGGGTTAGACCTAAGGAGAAAAATCATATAGATGATGGATTAAGTAATTGATCAAATTTGATTAATAGTTAATTCAGATTAGATCAATTCTTTCCTTGATCAATTCTCAATAGTTGTAGTTGATCAAATCCATGTTTCTACCAAATAGATCTTGACTGTGGCTCAGTGGCTGAGCCTAAATTATTAGGTAGATCAAATCAAAATTAATTAACTGGATGGTGTTTAAGATAAGTTTGGTAGTTTAGATCGATGATTTTTAATTAGAAGCTACCTGCACTGTTGAGTCTTTGATGAGTTAATAACATATCCCTTCCACCGATCTCACTTACCTGACCATTCTGGTAGATTGTATTTTGATTAGATCACTTAATAAATTCGAGCGAACTCATATCATTAAGGTTGATTAGTCTGACTGATCTAGATGCCAATCAACTAGATAAGTCCTCTTTAAGACTTGGTGAAGTTAGTGTGAGGATTATTGAATCTAGTTGATCTTCTCTCTTCTCTTCTGAATAATTAATAAATTTTTTAAATAATTAGATTCATAAAATAAAATTGTTATGAGGATAACAAGATCATACCCTTCCATTAAGTTGGATGATAATGAGTCCATTAGTTTGATGATCATTGGAGGTTCAAAGATCTGGTGATCATCTACTATCGAAATTATCATTCATAATATGATAACTCGGTAGCTCTCTTCAATGAATGGTTAGATTGGCCAACCAAAGTCGGGCCTAATCATTTGTTTGTTAGATGCTTTTAATTGATCATGTTAATAGTTAGACCTAATCAGACCTTATAGAGGAGACCAAAGTCAACTAAAAAGGCCCTGGGGTAAAATAAATTACTAAAAGTTGTTTGGAGAAATAATTGGTTAAGAACTTACCTACTAATGCACATGAGTATAGGCCAGCCAAAGTCGAGCTTGTGTGCAATCAGTGTGGATTCTAGTATCCACTAAAAAATTAATGTAATTTCTCGAATTGAAGATAAAAGCTATCAATTCATATAAAATAGTAAGAGAACCTTTAGACTAAACTCTAAATTTTTAAGTTTAAATGATTCATATACTAATAAGGCTCTTATTTTTCTTTCAAATATGGTCAATTCTTTATCTCTCCGATCATTATTAGATAATGAAAAGTTATCAAGACCCAACTTTGATAGCTAGTATCAAAAGCTCAAGATTGTCTTGGAGCATGAGCAGATCTTTTATATGATAACGGATCCAGCACCTGAGGAGCTCACACCAAACACGCATGGTATTGTTAGAGATACTTATAAAAAATGGCTTAATAATCGAATCACTTTTCACTGTATTATGTGGGTGGCTATGAGCGACAAATTCAGCCGCAAGTTTGAGGATGCTCAGTTTGAGGATATGTTGCAAGTATTGCAAGAATCCTTTGGCACTCTTGATGATGTTGAGAGGCACAAGACTAGTTGTGCCATCTTCAATGCTAGGATGAAGGATGGGGCATCAGTCACAGACCATGTATCGTACATGATCAAGATGATCAAGCACCTAAGCAAACTTGGATTTTCCTTGCAAGAGCAGCTTGAAAAAGTTGCGATACTTAATTCATTGCCGAAGTCATATCTTTCTTTTCTCAGTCATTACAGAATGATGAAGGTTGTAGTGAACTACCATGGTTTGTTGGGTTTGCTGCAGACTTTTGAGAAGGATCACCAGCTCCAGAAAGAAATGGTGAATTTAGTGAGAGGATCTTTTTCTAGTTATTGATCCTTTAGGAAAGAGAAAAAATAAGAACAAGAAGAATAAGAAGGTGCAAAGTACTATGACATCTCGGCCTAGTCAGACCAAGAAGCCCAAGTTCAATAAAAGTCAGGCAGAAGACTTCTACTGTAAGAAATATGGGCACTGGAAGAGGAATTATCTTCTATACATTTTCTCACTAGACCTAAATAGGCCGAATAAGAAAAAAAAGCAAGCTATTGCTGGATAAGATACTTATATAATAATGCCTTGTAATTTTTCTATTTATAATTCTACTACTTGGATATTGAATATCGGTAGTCCTATTAATATATACAATTTCTTGTTAGGACTTTAGGTCAGTAAGAGATTTGGAAATAGCGAGAGATTCCTAAACATTGAAGATGAAAGATCAGTTTCAGTTCTAGCTTTAGAAATCATCAAGCTTTTATTCAAATCAAATATCATTATTCTTAGTGATTATCATTTTTATCTTAGTTTCTTATTAAATGTCATTTCTATTGGCCAATTAGCCTTGAATGATTTTGAATTTTCAATAAAGAAAGATCATTATGATGTCATTATGAATGGTATTATTGTGATGCATGGATAAATGAACAATAATATTTACATATTATCACAGTCTGATAGTGTAGTGTTCACGTCCAGCAAATATCCTAAAACAAATGATGTTTCAGATATATATCTTTGGGACTATAGGCTAGATCATATCAACAAGAATAAGATAAACGGGTTAGCACAAGAGAAGATCCTCGAAGTCAGTGATTGTGAAGCACTACCAACCTATGAATTCTATCTGCTTGAAAAGATGATCTAGTCATTTTTTACTTGAAAAGATGAGTGAGCTAATGTGCTTTTAGGGCTCATACATATTGATGTATATGGACCTATGAACACAAGTGCTAGAGGTGGATATGACTACTTCATTATGTTTACAGATGATCTATCGAGGTATGGATACGTCTATCTTATGACGCAAAAAAATGAATTATTTGAAATATTCAAACGATTTCGTATTGAAGTAGGAAAATAAATTGGTAAAAGTATTAAAATCTTTTGATTAAATCGAGAAGGTGAATACCTTACTGATGAGTTTATGACATATCTGAAAAGTATGAAATTCTTTTCCAATGGATTCCTCCTGATCCAACACAGCTTAATGGTATGTCAGAAAAAAGAAATACAACCTTAGTGGACATGGTTCGGTCCATAATGGGCTTTGCAAGTTTGTCAATCTTCTTTTGAGGATATGCACTAGAGTCAGCTTATTACTTGTTGAATAGAGTTTCAAGTAAGTCTTTAATTAAGACACCATATGAGTTATGAACAGGACATAAATCAGTACTCTCACATCTTAGGGTCTGGGGTTGTCCAGCTTATATTATGCATTTAAAAATAGATAATCTTGGACCTAGGTCTGATAGATGTCTATTTGTTGGGTATCCGAAAGAGATAAAAGGATATTACTTCTATCAAGCTAAAGAATAAAAGTTGCTGGTCAGCAATAGAACAATCTTTTTGGAAAAGAAATTTCTTGGAAAAGGAACTAGTGCTTTTAAGGTTGAACTTGAGAAAGTTCGACAGGTGAAAAAATCAATACTAGTGATTGAACCTGAATCAAATTTGATAAGATCAAATTTAAAACCCACCGTAGAGCCATCCTTAAGGTGATCCGATAGAATACCACATTAGTCGGACAGATATTATGGTTTCTTGGTTTAGAATAATGATCCTGTTGAGCTCGACGAGGATCTAATCACCTATGTGGATGCTATGTAGAAGTCTGATTCCAAGAAATGACAAGAAACCATGAGATCCCAAATGGAGTCTATGAAGATCAACAATGTATGGACATTGGTTGATGCACCTAAAGGAGTAAAACCTATAGGATGCAAGTGGATCTTCAAAAGAAAAAGAGGTGTAGATGGCAAGGTAGAGATCTATAAAGCCCATCTAGTTGTCAAAGAATATCATCAGCATTATGGTATTGACTATGATGAAATATTTTCTCCTATGGCAATGCTAAAATCTATTTGGATCATGTTTGCGATAGCTACACATCTAAACTATGAGATCTAATAGATGGATGTAAAAATAGTTTTTCTAAATAGAAAGCTAAAAAAAGAAGTGTATATGATATAACCTAAAGGATTCACATCCACAAACGAGTCTAAAGTATGAAAGCTTTAGAGATCCATCTATAAATTGAAGCAGGCATCTTGAAGTTAGAACATGCATTTTGATAAGGTGATCAAGACATATGGCTTCATTAAGAATGGAGAACCCTACATCTACAAATGAATAAATAGTTCAGTAGTTGTATTTCTTATTCTATATGTAGATGATATTCTTTTAATCGAAAATTATGTTCCTGTATTATAAAGAATAAAGGTATAGTTATCATCAGAGTTCTCCATAAAGGACTTGGGAGAAACATTCTACATCTTAGGGATGAAGATCTATAAGGATAGATCTAAGAGACTGCTTGGATTGTCCTAGTTCATGTATATAAATACTGTGCTGAAAAGATTTAGCATATAGATTTCAAGAAAGGCTATCTCTCAATAGGCCATAAAATTTCTCTCTCGAAGAAGGATTGTCCGACAACTTCTTAAGAGAGAGCATATGAGTAGAATACCATATATTTTGGTAGTGGGTTCTATAATGTACGCCATGACATGTACGAGATTAGATATGGCATACTCATTAGGAGTAGTGAGCATATACCAATCTGATCCAGGAAAGAACCATGGGATGTTGGTAAAACTATCCTTAAGTATTTGAGAAATACTAAGGATCAATGGTTAGTCTATAAAAAATTTGATTTGAAACTAGTAGAATATACTGATTTTAGCTTTCAGTCAAATCATGATTATAACAAAAATATGTTAAAATTTATTTTTATCCTCAAAGATGGTATAGTTTGCTAGAAAAGTTTCAAGTAGTACACCATGGCTGATTCAGTATGATAGGATAAATTGTTGCATTAGATGCTACAAAGAAAGCTATATGGTTATGAAGGTTCATCAATGAGATCGAAGTGGCACTCTCCATTGATGGTCTAATTTTGCTGTATTGTGACAGTACCGAAGCTATAGCTCAGGCAAAAAAATCAAAGGCACATTAGCGTATAAAGCATATTTTGTGCCGCTACCATCTTATATAAGATATCATGGAATGAGGTGACATCGACCTTCAAAAAATTGATAGAGAAGAGAATTTGATCGACCCATTCACTAATGCCCTTGCTAAATCGAAGATGGATATTCGATACTGTACTGATTAATTTTAGTTCAATGAGAGTTGTTGGAAAATGTATCCTAAATCTAATCATCTAGTTTATATATAATTAAGATCATTTTTGTATATGTATATGAATCATTCAAAAATAAAAGTTATTTTGCATATTTTAGTATAAGATTGTACATCTTCTTATTCGAACTTCATTATTATGATGAAAGTCCTTAGAACTATATCTAAAGCTATAAAGGAGGATTTATCATACAGTTCTTAAATTTGTTCACTACTAAATGATGCATTATTAATAAGAATAACAATTATATTGAGTATAGATCGTTGTATGCTATATGGATTGGTTGTCCTCTTAACCAAGAAGTATATTAATACTGGTATAGCATACAGATGGGATATGATCTATATTGAACATGACCATTTTAGAGTACTCTACTATCAAGAGTGTCATCTGAGAAAATATGGATATAAGTATCCCATCGATCTGAGATCATCATGGTAACTTGCAAGCAACTCATTATACTTTGGTATCAGACTATCTAAATTTTTAATTTAGTGATGAAAGATTTTTGAGTGCAGTCAAGTATTTATTAAGTTGGTCCATGAGTCAAGATGGAAATTGACCACTCCAAATAAAATTAGAGAGAATATATCAATGTATTTTGATTTAGCAAAATCTTAACCAAAATAATCCTTATGATAGTCACAGGATTAAATAGGTTGAGATACTATAAGGATTATTAATTCAGAGTTGACAGTAAGCTCTGATGTTTTTCTACGCATTATTGGTCAAGGAGATAAATTATACAGTAACCATATTCTAGTAGATTATAAGTATTGCTTTGCTACATTTGATTCTATTTAATCATCAGCTAGATGGTCACTTCGATTGGTATAGAAAACTTATTCCTATTCTACCGACTTAATGTTCGAACTTATGGGGTTACACATACAGGAGTCTCCATTCGATCAAATGGCTGAACAATGATTATGAATCATTGAAGGATTTAATTATTAATATAATTGATAATTAATCTAATATAATTAATTAAAGAAAGATTAGTTAATAATTAGATTATTAATTGACTTAATTTGATTGAGTTATGAGGATTAGGTGAAGACTAACTGAATTGGATTCAATTAGATATGATCCGATTAGGTTATTGGATGACCTAATTACTAAAAGAGATGAGATTCTGATTTGACCAGTTCTTGAACTCAATTAATCTTTAATTTGATCAAGAGATTAAGAGCCTAATTAGATTAGGTTAACTCATAAACTTTGGGTCTAATCAAAGTTGGTTTGATTTGAACAAAATTAGATGAGAATTAAAGAGTCCAAGTGGATAGCACCTCCCTTGCACCTAACCCTAGATGCTGCTCACTTATTTTCCATGCACAAAGGGTTTGTGCGTGTGAGATCTAGGCACTAACACCCTTTGCCACCCGCTCTTTGATAGGATTAGGGTTTGGAGAAGTCTTAGTTCAAAAAGATTTTGAATTGGACTTTGTTCCAATCTCCAACTCTATATTTCAGCTTTTATATAAACAGCCCTTTGTGAGATAAAGGAGCATCAGATTTTTTAGAGAGCTTTTTGGCATGAGCAACCTAGAGAGAGTCTCTAAGCGTGAGACTTGGGGTGGGTGTCCTTGGCATGTGAGATTTAGAGAAAGTTGTTCCTTTATTTAGTGAGAGATTAGGATTTTGTGAGAGAAACAAGAAAAAGCTATTCTCTTATATTAAATCCTCTTTTCCTTCTTCCTTATTCAGCCATTAAGAAAGTCTTCGCAAGAAGCTAGCACTTTAGAAGCTGATCGATCGGGCTTTGCATGGATACCTTTAAAGGTCGTTCGTGTGCACGACTGAAGCAACGAACTGAATCCACAAGAGGCTATAATCTTCTGCTCAGGTATGTGATTTGATCTCATATGTTTTTTGTTTCAGATTTTATATGCATGATATCATATCATAGGTCCTAGTAAAGGATTTTATAGATTAGATCTAATACATGTTTAGATTAAAAAGTTTAATCTAAAGTCTTCTTCTGTGTTATTTTTCAAAAAAAAATTGAAAATCATGCATGAAAATCCTACGCTTCTCCAACATGTAGGTCCCGATTATAATGACCTTGGACTTCATTCAATTCTCCAAAAAGATCCTCTGCTCTTTATTATTTAGCTTTCAGTTTAAAAAAAATCGCTGCATTAAATTAGAAATATAAATTGCAGCACCCAAATCAATCCACCAGATATTAGAAGGAATATCAATGAAATTAGTTTTGAAACAAACAAATGATAAGGGAATATCCTTTTTTTCGAATCATTTTCTTCTTTTCTCACAATCCTTCTTGATATTTTTTTCCTTCTTGCAGAAAAAATATTTTAATTTATGAAAATTTTTTATTAGTGGATTGCTAGATTCTTTATTTTCTTTGTCTTCTTTCTTTTAGGATGCTCCTATGAAATCACATGAACAACTGGGACCTATTCTTGTTTTAATCTTTCTTTCTCTTGCATACATTGGGAGATAAGTTCATTCTTTAATCATGACTCCTTATGTGCATTGTAGTAAATCTTAAATTAAAAAAATTGAGATGGAAGAGAATTGAGAATAAACTAGATAAAGAAATTTTTAGATACCGTCATACTTAAATCATTCAATTTTTTAACTATATCATAAATTTCTATAATATGCTTTTGCACTCGAAAAAATCCATTATATTTCATGGAAGTTAACTTGTTCATTAGGATACCAGCTAAGACTTTACTTAATCTGGTAAACTATTGTTCTACAGAGGAAAGATACTCAGAGGCCAATTCGTTATCAGAAATAAATCTTCTAATATTTTATACTATGAAATTTTTAATAATCATGAAAGATACTCTATTAGAATGCTTCCACTTTTTACATAATTCCTTATAGGAGAACTAGTAGGAGTAAGTGGATCAAAGTGAGGTTTATGAAGGGTCAAATCTAAGTCTAGGTATCCTAAATCAATGAGAAGCTGCTCGTGCCAATCAGGATAATTCGATCAATTCAGTGTGGGAGTGTTAGATAGATGCAACGAGAGTAAAGTAAGTATCATAGTCATAAATAACAGAATATGCTTATAATTACCATCATGATGCAGATTCTATAATATAATTCTGCTAATAATACTTATTATACAACTATAAAATACTTTTGGACAAGAATCATAGCATACAATAAGTATCATAACTAATTTAATCATAAATTTAAACATAATAAATAATACCAAAATATGCATCACATAAATTATAACCAATAAAATATGAAATATGTAAATAAGAATAATAATTATGGCATGTACACATAATTCATGTTTAAACTATAACCCATCATATTAGTTATACTTTCAGTGATTAACTAACATGACTACAAAAATTTGAGGTTATTGCTATTTTTGGGTGTAAAACCCTCCATCTTTATGCAATTTAAGTTAGTCAATTTTTACTGTTAATTTTGTATCAAATTATAGTCATCATTGGATTAACTGTAATAGACACACTTTTATGTAATTTTAAAACTATAATGAGAGAAAATCATTAACCCTTAATGACTCAGCTACCCAAGATCCATAGAGTGCTCCGAGCCCTTTGGAACTATGCGAAAACACACTTGAATAGTATAATAGCTAGCAAAATTATTAATTAAATAATTTAATTATTTAAATATTTTATTCATATGAGATAATTAATCATAATATTTCTCAAACCATCACAAGTTTAATTGTTCAAAAATCATTTAAATCGAATGAAAAATAAGCAAATTTGAATAATAAATGATTCAATCATAAATAATAGAAATATATGATTTTTTTTGTAAAATAGTAGCTTTAAAACTATTTAGAAAATCGGTAGAAACTTTAATATATTTATTAATTTATTAGAAACTAAATTATAAAACTATCCTAGAAGATTAAATTGCAAAATTGCTCTAAAGATCATTTTTTCAGAATTTAAACTTCTCAGGCTTATCTACAAAATATTTTTAAATAAAGCTCGGACTAATAGATTCGGGTCTGATCCAAAATCTTAATGGATCAAACCCAAAACCCATTTGCCTTAATGGGTTGGATTGGTTTGGCTCTTAATAATTTCGGATCCATTAAGATCCGAAACCCAATACCCAAAAGCCCCTTCCTTGCTTTCTTCCCGATCAAGGCCCCTATGGCCACCGCCTCCCCTAGCGCCGGACGGGCAGCCGAATGGCCGCCCCTTGCTTCCCCGACCACCGGAGGACCAAGAGGGAGGGCGGCAGACCGAGTGCCGCCCCCCACCGCCGAGGCGGAAGCCGATATTCATGCGGCCAAACCCAAAGACCGCTTGCGGCGATGCCGCCGCCACCGCCGCCAGGGAGAAGGAGTTCCCTTCCGCCCGCGACCCACCGCCGCCGCCACCGCCACCGCTCGATCCGCCTGCCACTGCCCCTGGTCCGCCCTGCCGCCTCCTTACGCCGCGGCAAAAACCGCGGTTCTCGCGGCCGCAAAAGCTGCGGGCGGTGGGGATAGCCGCCGTCGTCGAGAGGCAGCAGTGGCCGCAACTCCGGCCTGCCATCGGCATGGCTGCTGCCCCATTCACCGGAGGGCATGGGTTGGCCGGCCCCAATTTTTTTTATTTTTTTTTATATTTTCTAAAAATTAATAAACCTTGATTTAATTTTTTAAACTTTAATTAATTCTGAAAATATAAAATCATAAATTTTAATTTTTTAAAAATAAATTAAAATTTATCAAAAAAAATTTACAAAGAAGCATGGATATTGGGCTTTAATATCATATATATATATATATATATATATATATATATATATATATATATATATATATATATATATATATATATATATATATATATATATATATATAAGATAATTTTATTTTTTATGCCTAAATCATGTTCAAATATTTTTATTAAATCAAAATAAATTATATCTTGCGAGCCTCTAATCTTTATTTGTTGACTTTCGCTCTCCTCATCCTCTATCTTAAAATGGATGATCGATAAAAATCATCACACCCTCTTAAGAGTTGGAAAAAAAAAAGATCCGACCACTTTTGTTTATACTTATATTTATTTTATTCTATCAAAAAATTTATTTTTAATTAAAACAAAAATTTTAATCTAAGTCTTATTAGAAATAAAATTTTTTAATTAATTAAATTTATTATAATTAATTTAGGACTTAATTCAATAAATTAAATCTGACTAAATGATAATTAAGTCATATTAGAAGCTAAATTCAACACATGCATGTGCCATCCAACTATAACATGATATTCCTTCTATTGTAGCTTGATTCTTTTAATTAGTCTTTGATTATTAGAATTATCCATCAACAGCTAAATCCTTAGTCATTATCAGAGTTGTTCCAATATGTCCAATTAAAATTTTTATTCTGTTTCTCTCACCCTAGCTCTTACACATATTCTTATGTCAATAAAACAGAAAATTTCAACTTACCACAACCAAGACTTCAAGATTCAGCCAAAAAACAATTTGTTTTGATTCTGACAAAAAAATTCACCCTAAAACCAATCTAATTTCAAGTTCCAGCTTGCTTCAATTGATTACGTCCAGTATTGCTCCAAACTGATTGGTAAAAATCATTGATGCAATGTCAGTTTATTACATGGCTTCTTTGAGACACTAATTATATGATTATATATTATTTATTAGAGCCCTTTGAGTCACAATATATTGCATGTCCAACCCAACACCACACATTCAGCCAAAACCAATCGTGAGGCACCTCGTCCCCACCCAAGTTGGCAGTCAACTGGTCTCCAGAGAGACAAAATCTCTGGAATATATGGCAAAGCCACAGAGATTTAGTTAGCTAACATGCAAGGTTTTCCTCGCGTCCTTGCCTGGCTGACTTTGAACACTTTGCACTAAGCCAATCACTAGTGTTCTAGCTTGTTCTTAGGACAGCTAAGGCCGGTAATATGTTGCTCGGATCTTGGGAGGTCTCAAATGCTAGTGTGGAAGTTCACCCTGACAAATCTCGACATCCACAAAATGTGAGGAAGTTCACCCTGACAAATCTCGATACCCAGGAAATTATCAAAAAGCTGGCCAACTGAGGTTACTAAACCATGAATTAAAAGGTTAATCGGCAAAAAAAACTACCACTCTACAATTTAAAACTACAAACATCTCCTACTAATTTTATCACATCCTAAACCAAGCATCTAGATTGAGCACATCACGGCCATATGCTCCTTTAGACGTAACCTTAAAGAATATGCAAGATTAATCTATACTATCAAAATTTTATTTCTATACAAGACAATGGTGTTGGAAGTAAACTTCTAATTTTATTGATTCAAATGGTTAAAAGCAATTCAATATCAATTTAAGAGATTTATTAATATAAATTATAATCAATATTTACTCAAAAAGATAGATGTCTTTTAAGATTCTAGGCTCCTCACTGCTTGGCCTCAAAATCTATAAGCTTTTCTGGATCTGAAAAAAGAAAAAGAGAAAATGAACTTTATGGACTCAATAAGTACCGATATCTCTAAAAGATCAAGATAATTATTTTTTTTAAAATAAAAATATAATTATATATAATTTAATAAGCTGTACATAGTAATAAAATACTAAATCCTCTCTCAATAACTACAACCACGATCAGCCACATGACAAAGCTCAGAAGAGAGCAGCCTCTAAATGCAGAGCACTCGATTCATCGACATGTACTAGTGATCAGCTCCACTAGTTAGACCCAAAAGAGAACTAGCTTTGATTCATACGGCCATGATTAGCTCCATAATAGGATAAAGAAATTAGTCTTGATACACAAACACATAACGCATCAGCATGTGCTAGTGATCAGCTCTGACTGGCTAGATCTAGGAGGATTAACTCTGTCAGTAATTAGCCCCGACTAGTTAGATCTAGGAGGACTAACTCTGTCAGACAAATGATCAATCCCGTTAGCTAGACCCAGATCATAGTCTAACTAAAAAAAAAAAATTAACGTAACCAACATGCTCATTTGCATCACATTTTTCAATAAATTCTTACATTTATTTCTAAAAACAAGAGAACATTTTTTCATTCAAAAATTCATGCAAGTATAAAGCCATGTAACATAGAGGAACCATCATATCAAGATAACATTATGCTTGATCTGAATATTTGAATTTTCATAAGATATATATTTTTTTAAATTTTTAATTTTTTAAATATAAATTTTATATAATTCTAAATTGAAAAATATCATAACATATTAAGCAAAATCCCAGAAATTAGGTGGAACTTGCAGATATTCAAATTCAAAAATGGCAGATAACTTGATTCCTAAATCTAATACTCCTTTGTCGATGAAGGCTCTAATCAAATAAATCAATGAAGTTATTAGTCTTCAATCAAGAAAATTGGATAAAAAAAATATATAAACTCGATCTAGCCCTGGTTTAGGTCTGGATTTAAATTGGTTCACAGGTTAGATCCTTTTGATTGATCTCAACATAGTTAGATTGGGGTTAGATTCATAAAATGGATTTGAGGGTCGCATCTAACTCCCTCTCTTTCTCTCTTCTCTTTCCTCTTTCTTTCTCTTTCCACTCTTTTTCTCTATCTTCTCTTTCCTCTCCTTTTCTCTCTCTTCTCTTTCCACTAATTTTCTCTCTCTTCCTCTCTCTTCTCTTTCTTTTCGTTCCTAGCCAAAACAGAGCCCACCCATGGCTCTAGAAAATCGAGGAAGGAGGGGTGGTGGTGCAACCCGAGCTACCAGAGGAAAAGGGGGGTGGTGGCACGACCGGTGGTGGCTAGAGGCGGGGGTTCGGCTATGCACAGAAAAGCCAAGAAAAGGGAAAAAGGGGTGCTATCCCTTGCTGCCATGGTGGCGGCGATAAAAGTCAAAAACAAAACAAAGAAAGCGGGGAGGGACATTATCGATGGCGGTGGTGGCAAGGGGTCGTGGCCATCGATGGAGATCTCCGGTGGCAAAAAGGGCAAGATTCACGCTAAAAAATGGGGTAAAATCATGGAAAATCAAAGGAGGAAGGGGTTTATGGGGGTGACAGCGGTGGCTACGGTGGCTCAGGGACCGGCAAAGGTGAGGAAGAAGGGTGAGAAAGGTGGAGATGGGGGCTTGGTGAGAGCTCAATCACAAGAGAAGGTTTATGAGGCTCAGCCACGGAGGAGATAAGGCTGGTTTAATGCCGATCGTTTGCTGGTTGCACAAGCCACCAACGGTTGCCAGCATCTTGCACTAGCCCGAAAAAGCCATATTGGCCACTGTTAGGTGGTCTTATTGGTAGGAGATGGGGACCGAGCGGGGGATCAGGGTTCCTTGTTTTGGTCCTAATTTTTTTTTCTTTTTTTTTGGATTAAAGTCAGTTGGGGTTACCAACTATGGTTCAGAACAGGCCCAGTTGGGCCGGTTCTACTGGGCCTGTTCTCACAAATTTTCTTTCCTGCTTCCCTCTAAAATAGTTTCTCTAAGCAATTGAAACAAAGGAAAGATAATCGAGGCTCTTGATTGGTAAAGACTTTATGGGCTTCTTTTCTTTTATCGAGACCATGAAGCACTGACGAGATAGCATTTGATCTCCTCGGATCTTATTGATCCAATTCCTTATTGGGAACCTTACCAAGAGGTGGTAAGTGGATACTATTATTGCAAGTGCATTAAGCCTGGGCCGATCGATAATGGCATTATAGGCAGATGAGACTCGAATCATTAAGAAGGTCAGTTGCACAATTGCTTGCCGAGGTTCTTGTCTTGCTGTAATATATAAAGTTATTTCTCCTTCAACCAAGATAGAGTCTCTGAAGAACCTAACAACAGGCATATTAACCCTTCTTTACTAGTCAGTTGGTAATTTTATTTTCTAAAAAGCATCATAAAATAAGATATTAGCCGAGCGTCCATTATCAATAAAGATTCTTTTTACATTATAGTTTGTTATTGTCATAAAATGATGATAGCACCATTATGAGAAGTTTGAACTCGAATGTCATCATTAGAAAAAGTAATAACATCACCTATCCATTGTCTCTTTGACAATAGGCTTTCAACTCATCCCTTTGCCCCTTGCTCCTGGTGAATTCCAAAATTATGTTAATGATGCCAGCTATTGGATGGTTGTCGTTGTTCTCCTCCTCAAGCTGGTGCTGAGGTGCCTGCTCAATGTTATAGCCAATGTCATGATGGAATCGGCAATACCATCTCTGGTTCTACCTTATCTCTAGGGCTTTCATTGGCTCTGGCCAATGAAGATATCTTTCTCCCTCGATCTCCATGATGATCTGAGACCGAGATATAGTCAGGGGGATGTAGTTGTTGAACCAATGAAGTAGGCTCCTTGACCTTGGGTTCTTTGGTTGGCAGGAAGACTCAGCCTCATCGCGAGGTTCCTAAGGCTCCTCCCGATGGCACTTTTTATTTCCTCCTTTACCTCCCTTGAATTACTGGTGGATAACAGCCACTTTCTCGGCCTATAGATATTTTTGAGTATAGACAAGAAGGTTGGCATAGTTCTTTAAAAAGTTCTTGTCAAGAAAGAAAAGAAGGTGATTATTTCAAAGCCCTCTCTTCAGAGCTGATATATTAATTGCTTCATTGATGTTGCGAACTTTCAATATGGCCATGCTGAAGCATACCATGTAATCATGTAGTGACTCCCTTTCTTTCTATTGGATCGAGAAGAGGTTGATGGAGTTGATCAGGTGGGGTCGGTTGCTATCGAAGTACACAACAAATTACCTCCCAAGTTGCTCAAAAGAATGACTGGTCCCGATTGGAGGCTAGAGTACCACACTTGCACTGACTTCTTGAGTATGGCTAGAAGGTAAGACAAGAGCGGACGTTTGAAGCCCCTGAAGCATCATAAGGGCCCTATAGCCCCTAAGGTGGTCTAATGGATTTGAGGCGCCATCATATGATTCTGCCTACGGCATTTTGAGCCAAGGTGATTTTGGTTCCTCTGGTATCCTTCGATAGAAAGATGGGTATAAGCTAATGGTAAGGAAGTTGTCATGCTTCTAGTCTCCCACTCAAAGCACCTCAAGTTTCTGCTCGATCTTTTAGATCTTCCACTCAAGATCATCCTTGTGCTGAGACCTACCAAGGCATGGGAAGTACCTTGGAGTCGAGCCTCCTCCCAAAGACTTCGAGGTTCGTCATTATTGATCCAATCTCCTAGGACTTTGTTAAGGTGAAAGGAACAAGCAAACAACCAATTCAAAGTGATGAGAATGTCGTAGGATCCTCTCTGGGCTTCTAAGGTGGAACTGGTAGCTAAATTGTGATGGAGCAGCTTGGCGGGCAAGCTTCCATCAGTTTTGCTTCTTTGTTGCTTGCTGGAGTTGCTGGATTATGGTGGTCAATGCCTAGACTTGTTGGACGATGACATTGAACTACTGCGGGTCTCCACTATAGTAGTCAGAGTTAGACCTGCCACCAGGGGTTTTGTGTTCCACAAGCTCTATCAAGATGATTGGTGATGGGAGGCTAAAAAGCTATCCTGCATCCATGTTCTCACCATTTCTTCCTTTTTTTTTTTTACAAAAATGGATGACAGATCCTTTTTTCTGAGCCAATCTATTGCTGCAAGCCTTCGAACTAATATCGGTCATCCACCGATGTAGAGCTTGTTAAGAAAAATTCCTCGCATTCGACCTATAATGAGCCCATAGCACAAGAAAGAGGCCCATAGCAACATGAAGCCAGCAGAAGAAGCCCACAGTCTGGCCCACAGTGCATGGCCCAAGCATGCATGCAGCTCGTGTGTGGGTGCAAGCCTAGGTGCACACTGGTGCAAGCTCGTGTGCGGGCACGAACTATAACATGCGGAGTGCCCATGTGCGCCTAGGTGGACACATGCTCCACCGTGGTCCAAGCTCGGGTGATCCATAGGAAGAGGGGGAGTGGTCCATGCACCCCCAACGTGGTCTACCACACATTTGGCATGGACTATGGGGTGGTGATGCGGTCCATGCACCCTGCATGGACCGCTTAGCTGCTTACAGGCATTTCACATGGTTCACCACATGTCTAAGGAAGTTTTGCATCAGATTTCATGCGGTGCATGATGCTTGTCATTATAGCATAAATAAAAATTTAAATCGATCTTACTATTGGCTAGAATAGTGATGGATCGAATGTCGATTTTCTCAGAGATCTAGGATAGTTAATTAGAAAGAAAAAAAAATTATTTAATTAATTTTTAAATTTTAAAGTAGTAGAAAATTGAAAAGCAGTAGAAAAGTAAAAGTAATTTTTAATAAAGTAATCAAAAAAAAAATTATCTCGAATTTCAGTTCCGTCTTTTAGTATTCAAGTCTATAATTGATTATGCAATCTTTTCATCAATAACATGTAATCTTATATTTATTTTTTTGATCTAGTTCTAACATAATCTATTCTATCGAGTATGGGCCATATCTAACATGATTATGACCCATCTCTCAGAAAGATTATTTAGATGTATAATCCAAGAACATAAAACATCAATTTAATAAATCTTATAATTTTTTCTAACTTAAGTACAAACCATATTTTTTCATAATTACGATCTATCTCTTTAGTTATAAATTATAATAAATTTAATATTAAAATATAAATAAAAAAAATATATTAATGATAAATAATTAAATTTTATTGTTTAATAAAAAAATAAATAAGATTTTAATTATAAATTTTTATACTGAAGATTTTTCTTACTCTCTAGAGATACCAAATCTTTAGCCATAAATATTGTTGAATTCTTCCATCATTGGCATGTTCAAACTTGAAGTGTTAAAGAAAAAGAAAAGAAAAAGAAAGGAAAGGAAAAATAGCTTGAAAAAACTTATAGGCTGCTGCGTAGAAGACCTCCCTCAAAATTGCAGCATACAAGGGTTTTTATAGAGCAAAAACAAGAGTTAAAGAATTCTTTTAGAAGCCTATTTTTGAGTTTGGATCGAATTCCTCCATCCAGCAATTTTCTGGCCATCGGGTATGTGATCAAAGGTTCAAAATATATTAAAAATCCACCACTCATTGTCTGATCAATTTTGGGCCGTTAGATCTTGCAATCAGGTTATTGGATGCCATCTAATCGTGCTTTAGGAGGCCTGGGAAGTCCTGATCAATCTGAAAACTACTCTCGACCATCCGATCACCCTCAGGAGCTGATTTTGATCGTTGAATTGCCAGATCAAAGGGCGCTCGGCTGTTAGATCGTTCTTGGGAGCCTAAGATGCTTTGAATCAAAACTGGCTGCGACTTCAGCCATTGGATCTTGGTCGACAGTGATGTTGTTCGTCCGTTAGTCCCTGATGGAACCTGCCTGTACCCCTTGTGAGAGCCCAATCCATAGCTACAGTTCTCCGCTCCCTTATACACCGCATAAAAAGTGACATCGTGGTGACATTAGCGGCCACTGGCTAATGGGCTGGCTAAGCTGAGCGCTGGCTGTTATCGGGTGCTAGCACGCTCACTAAGCCGGTCAGTTCTTTTGAGCCAGTTCAGTCGGACATGTGGGCTGCAATTGCTGGACCGACTGATTAAAATGGATTGAGCTAGCTGATTTTATTTAATTATATATATTTTTTTATTTAAAATTTTTATTTTTTATTTTTTTATTTTAACTCTGATTTGCTCTAAATTTGATTCGTTTAAACCAATAAATTGAGCTCTTCAAATTGGTGAGCTTCTTTCTTATACAATATAAATAAAAATATCATTTCATTAAAATAAATATCAATTATTATATACACTACAAGAAAAAAGATAATTAGCTACGCAAATAAAATGTAGCTAAATCTTGCAAAAGCATCGCTAAATATATCTACCGACGTAAAATGCGTCGAAAAAAAATATCGACAAAAGTAACGTCATTGATTCTTTTTAAGAAATTTACGTCGACAAAAATATGATTCATCGATGTTTAATTAAACGTTGGCAATTAATTACCTACGTAAAATAGTCATCAAAAAAAATATTTATCGATATTAATTTATCATGGCTAATATTTTACCCACATAAAATAAACGTCGGCAAAAATATTTTTACCGATAAAAATTTACATCAGCAAAAATATTTTTCCATCGATAAAAATATTTTTGCCCACGCTTATATTACGTTGAAAAATATTTGACGACGTAAATTTACGTCGGTAATAGTAAAGCATGGCCAAAGATAGTACACTGAGATGTTTTTTGACGACTGTTTATATTGAATTTTGCTACATTAATTTATGTTGGTAAATATTTAGCGATGCTTAATTACATCGATAATTATTAAGTATGGCTAAAAGTGGCTTGCTGGCATGATAATTAGCGACGGTTATTCTTATTTGCTGACGCTAAGTATCATCGCTATTTATCTTTACCTATACTTTTTTTTGTATCGGTAAATATTTTTAAAAGATAAAAAAAATAATTTTATTTATATAATTTTTTTAAAACCTATAGACATCAATATAACAGATAACATAAGATATAAAAATCACATAACAAATAAATACATCCCAAAATTAAATTCATTCACTTTAAAATATCCATATAAAAAATATGTATATTTACAAAATATCGTACATACTACATGTCCTTTAAAAAAATAAAATAAAATAAAATAAAACTCCGTATCAATGATGACATATCATAAATCTACATTAAATTAAAAAAATTAAGTTAGCAAACTAATTATCTAATATAAATGCTAAAAATATATTAATTAAAAAAAATATAAAATAATATCGGTGGGAGAGGCATCGTCGTCATCATCGGTAGAGTCATGATCGTAAGCATCAACAGGAATATCGAAACTTGGCAAGGAAGGCATACGGCGACATAACTCATCGAGCTTCGCCCCAAATGCCTGAAATTGAGACGAAAGCTTGGCATTAGTCCACCATAGGTCCGCTATCTCCTCCTGATGTCTCCTCTCGATCTCAACATGTCTCATCTCCACCTCATGCATACGAGCATCACAAGAAACATGTACTGCTCGAGAGAAGCTAGGGGTCATAACTCCATATCCCAACCCCATAATATAGCTAGATCTTCTATCGAGCACTTTATCACAGATATCATCATCTATGAGTGGGATAGAGCCTTAACCGGAGGCTGAAATCGTATCTCCATCGTACGGTCCTAATTAAAGAAAAAAATAAATATAACCAAAAGTCTAAACTTTATAATGAAATTGAAATAGAACTTAATCACTTAATACTCACATGTCTCTCCCTAGTCTCGGGAAGCCACTCGTCCGTCGTTCGATGATGGATCCTCTGGTAGACGTCAATTCGCTTGGGTAGTTATCCTATCTCGATATCCCTCTAAAATTTATGAATGTAAGTATATTGACATAGATATACTCTAACAAATTATTAAAAATATATGTATGTATACTTACCAGCTCATACTGATACTATGCAAATGATTTTGATCCACCGCAGTGCATCACCGTGAGCCTCGAGCTGCTTTGTGAGGCCTTATCGCAGTAGGCCTAATAAACAAATGCAATGAAGATATTAGTGAACATATTACAATAACATATCAATTCAATAATCAATATTTTTATTTTACATAATAATTATATTCGATATGTAGGATCCTTATATCTCGTGTAAAGGAGATCCCAGTTGGAGTGTGATACACTCCTGTGCGGTGTCTCACATGCCGTCGCCGCCCCACGTGCCTGGAAGACCTCCTTCCAATGGATATGGAGCTCATATCTGAATCTTCTGAGCAATTACCCTATATGCCGAAGGATAGCCTCCCACACACGCGGGGTATCAATCTTCTGAATATCAAAATTATATTGCAAAAATAATGTACAATATATGAGATTTATTAAAAAAATAAAAATATCATAATTATCAAAAATTATATTTAGTTACCTGTAAATGGTCGAGGACCTATTGTTGTGGTCTCGTAACTCTACGCCAATCAATCAACGTCAGGAGAGTGTATGAATGGATAATAATACCTACCTCGCACACATATGGATCCTTGACATGGCGCTCTACTGGCATGACATATTCCAGTGGGATGACAATCCTCATCCTCTCCTCGGGATGTGCCCTCCTTAATTCCTCTAGCTTCTCATTTCTAACGGCTCCACATGTCTGCTTAATCACAGTATCAGTAGCTGCAACAAAATATAAAACTTAAAATCAATTATTTATACATAATAAAAACTTAAAGTAAATATAACATAAAAAAATAACCTATGATAAGAGATGATGTGCCTGCCTTACTAATAGTGTGTGGTTGAGATGATAAAGAGGTACCAATATCTCCATGTCGGTCCCTCATCAGATCGTCCTCCTAGTGGCATAACTTAAAATTAATTATTTATAAATAATAAAAAATTAAAATAAATTAAATATAAAAAATTATAATATATAAAATTAATCTGGACTAGCTAGTGTGATCGCCTGATCATCAGGAGAAGCCAATGCATCGGCATCTCCTTGTGCAAGCCTTCGAGGTCGTTTTTCTGGTGCCATATCTGTATCAAATAATATATTAGAGATAATATAATATTTGATAAAAATTATATCAATACTAAATGATATATAAAATTTAAGATATGAGTTTCTTGAAAAATTACATATTATCAATCAATGTCTATATCTTCATCAGGAGGATTATCGACATCTTCATCATCATAATCCATCAATGCATAATCTTCCTCTTCATTATTTACAAAGTTGTCATAACTGTCATCATGATCCTCGGACATGTTCATATTTAATTTGTTAGCATCAATATTATTAGGTTGCACGTCATCTCTAGTCAGACGAGATGTGCTTTCAATGTCGATACTGTACTGTCCTAAGTCAGCTGCATCCTATTCCTCCTGAAAGAAATTCTCATCTATTTCTATTTCGAAACGGACATCTATGTCATAAACACCTCTTGGTGCAATCTTTTGTACAATATGTCATTCACCCTTATATCTCATATCTTTTAGATATCATACCTATTTTACCTGACTAGCGAGTATGAAAGGATCCGATTGATACCATGTTCTCACAAAGTTGACGCTTATGAAGTATGCATCTTTATGAATAATCATCCTATTATTACTGATATCCTATCATTGGCATTTAAACAAGTAAACAAATCATTTTGATCAATATCTTAACTGTATAATGTCGGAAAGGATACCATAATATTCAATCTCATTATCTCTATCGATTTCCAATGTTAAAATTCTACTATTTTGAGTCCGCCGCTGCATATCAAGCTTCCTTGTATGAAATCTCATACCATCAATAATACATGAGCTATAACACGAAATCCTAGGATCGAGGTGGCATGCCAAATCATATAATTCCTCGGTTGCACCATCTTCTTTATTATGATACATTAACATCATCTACAACAACATACACATAAGTTAAAATAAATTAGACTATGTACACATTACATATAATAAAAAGTTGAATAAAATTATTATTATGCTTACACATTGTCTGAACCAAGCTGCGAACTCTCTTTGATGTCGTCCCTCGATATCTTTATTATTTTGTTGCAATAATACATCTTTATGCTCTCTACAATAAATACATGCTTATTATTTAATTTACCTCATAAAAATATATAATATTAATTATGTAAAGATACTCTACAAAATGATAGATTTTTTTGTAATTATTTAGTACATAGAAATGTACTAGCTCGCGTTCTTCTATGTCCATATATTTGTACTTTCTTCCACTAATGAGATGAATATTAATCCTAAAAATAGATAATGTTAATTCAATGTCAGCCCACTCCTTATTTGCATTGCGCTCTTCATGATTGAATCATATTTTCACATCATTGAGGTACATCAAACAGAATGTAAGACACTCTGTGGAGATATATGCTTCCACAATTAATCCTTCTAGACGTGCTTTAGTTTGCACATATTATTTTAATTTATATAAGAATCTGCACATACAAAATGATAAAAAAATATATAATTATTTTATTATTATTATTATAAATTAAGTAAAAAAATCATATTTTTTATAATATTATTACCATTCAATAGGATACATCCATCGATATTGAATTGGTCCGGCAAGCAAAGCCTCCCTTAGAAGGTGAATAGCCAAGTGTACCATAATATCGAAAAATGATGGTGGAAAATTTTTTCTAGCTTACATAGCAATAGGGCAATATCTGATTGAAGCTTCTCAAGTATATCAACTTGGAGTTTCTGACAATATAATTTTAAAAAAATATCTAATTCAATAAGTACATTCTATACATCTATGGTGGAGAAGCCACGCATCACAACAGGTATAAGATGCTGTAATAGTACATGAGAGTCGTGACTCTTCATACACGAGATACTATCGTCTTTCAAGTTCACATAGCTTAAAATATTAGAGGCAAAGCCATCAGAAAATTTTATGATTTTTAACCACTCACAGAAATTTTTTTTCTCATCGCCATGCAATATATAACTTGTAGTTGGCATTAAGATTTTTCCACTATTACGGAGCACCAAGTGCAACTCATGCCGTATTCCTATTCTTTTCAGGTCTAGCCAAGAATTTGGATTATCTTTTATTTTTTTCTTGATGTTAAGAAGTGTCCCGATAACATTATCACAAATATTCTTCTCAATGTGCATGATATCCAAATTATGATGATGTAGGACATGTTGCCAATAAGATAATTCAAAAAATATGCTCCGCTTCATCCAATTCAACTCTGATTCATTATGCTTTCGCTTGTGACTTCCAAAAATTTTATCGAATTTAACACTGCGAATGGCATCTAGTTGTATCAATATGTCATCTCCGCTCATCATATAAGGTGGCCTATGCATCTCTGACTTTCCATTGAAGCATCGATTCTGACGAGTTCTCCAAGAATGATTAGATGGTAAAAACTTGTGATGACCCATATAGGCAATTTTTCTTCCATGCTTTAGTCCAACGAAGCAGCTATCACCATTACAAATTAGACATGCCAAATATCCTTTTATGCTCCATCCAGATAGGTTGCCATATGTCAAAAAATCATTAATTATCCACATTATCATCGCATGCAATCGAAAGTTTCTTTTACTAGCTGAATCATATATTTCAACATCAATCTCCTAAAATTCTCTTAATTAATTGATTAAGGGTCGTAGATAAAAATCTATCTCATTACCAGGAGCCCTAGGTCCAGAAATAAGTAATTATAAAAATAAAAATGGCTCTTTCATATATTTCCATGGTGCAACATTATATGGTATTAGCGTAATTGGCCACATACTGTAAGCATTGCTCATGCTTCCGAATGGATTGAAACCATCAAATGCTAGGCTAAGACGAATATTGCGTGGGTCACTAGCAAATTGAGGATATTGTTTATCAAATTCCCTCCAAACTATAGAGTTTGCTAGATGACTAATGATGTTATCCTCAAGAATTCGCATCTCATGATGCCATCTCATCGCCTCAGCGGTCTTCGATGACTGATAAAGTTTCTGAAGTCTTGGTGTTAATGAAAAGTATCTCAAAATTTTGTTTGGCCGTTTCTTACCTCTTTCAAAATCTTCAACATCCCTTGACTCACCACATTCTAGGCAACAATCTAAGTATTGATGCTCTTTATAAAATAATGCACAATCATTCTTGCATGCATGTATTGGTGTATAACCCAATCCAAGTTCACGCATATACTTTTTTGCCTCTGAATATGATTTTGAAAGTTTTTCACCATCAGGTAATGCCTCCTTGATTAAGTTTAATATAAATTCAAATGACTTTTGACTCCAACCAAACATGGTTTTATCGCGGAGCAGTTTTATCAAGTACTCAAGCATCAAGAACTTCTTACAATTTGGATACAATGGCTCCTTGGCATCTCTCATGGGTTTTTCAAAATGTCCATCATTTGCATTATCCATACTCTTTGAAGAGTTGTCAAAATATGCCCCCTCATATAAATCATCTAACATCTCATTGATGCCAATTGGTTCTGCCTGTTGACCCATATGTTGGTCTCTTGTGTTAGTAGGTCTACTTTTTTCATACAAATTCTAAATAGTATACTTTCTATCCATACCCCAATTCAACAAGTGCTCCAATACTGTATCTGTAGGCTAGAAGTAATTATTGTGACATCTCTGACAAGGACATTTGATTCTATTGGGATCATCGACTCTTGAACGTGCAAATCTTAAAAAATCTCTAATACCTTATCGATATTCAGATAAGATGATAGAGCAAGCATTCATCCAACTCTTGTCGATATTTTTCATCTATCTATGAAAAATATTCACCATTAAAGTACATGTTATTAGTAAGGTTTTAAGAATGCATAATCCTATCTATTTCTATCAGGTATGGCCCTATTCCTTTCAGAAAAGAATAATCTTGTTATTGTTATTAGTCGATATTTTGTTTCATTATTGTGAAAATTTTGGTAGCATCTTCTCATGGTTCTCCAAGTATACGATGTAAATATGGTGCCTATGCATCCTATCCAATATATACCCAAAAAACATATGAGAGATAACTACTGAACACCATATAATAAAATAAAATATCGATTAATAACAATAATAAGATTAAAGCTTTTCTAAAATATCCGAAATTGGGGCATCCAAGAGTCGATCTCGACTTGATCGAGATCGACTCTTGAACGAGAATCTATGGTTCAATGCATGCAATTTTGGATCCATCTCTGAACATACATTCAAAAATGGTATCCTAATTTATCAAAAAGAGATAACTCTACATTTCTATAGAGTTTCCTCTAAAATATGGTTGAAAGTGGGCTCAGATCGGCCCGAGGCCCATCGGGTCAGGCCAGCTTTGGGCTCGGCCCGAGACTATTCAAGCTAGGCTCAGGCCAAAAAAATAGAGCTCATATTATTTTCGGGCCGGGCTCGAGCCTATCTTTGATCCGACTTGAGTCTGGCCCGAGCCCAAATCTGATTATAGTCCAAAACAACAGCCCCTTCCCCCCACCCTCTCCCCACTCTTCCGTCCTACCCCGATCCCCCACGAATCCCTCCTCCGCCCTCACTCCCTCACGAAACCACCCCCCGCCCCTCCCCCGATCCTCCCTCCCTCCCCTGTAAAACCCCCCACTGCCCTCTCCCTCGCGAAGCCCACCTCCTCCCTCTCCTTCCCCCATGAAACCCCCTCTGCTCCCCTCCCTCACAAAATCCCCCTCCCTTCCTTGCGAACCCCAGCCCCCGCACCCCTCCACGACTCCCCCGGCACCCTCTCCCTCGCAAAACCCCCTTCCTCCCTTGCACCGTACCCCCACGGCCGCCGCTTGGGCTACTCTAGTGCCCCCCACCCCCATGGCTCCCCTAGCACCCTCCCCCACACCCCGCGCGGCTCCCCTAACACCCTCCCCCTCGCAAAACCCTCCCTCCCTCGCACCGCACCCCCACGGCCGCCGCCTGGGCTACCCAGCACACCTCCACCTCTACACCCCGGCCCCACCCTCGACTGCGGCTCCCCTCTGCTCCCACCCGCCCCTCCTCCTCTCCTACCTTCATTCCCGGGCAACCAACCCCACCCCCTCCCTTCCTCGAGGATGCAAAAGCAAAAAAAAATGGAGTTTTACCTTTTCTAGGGAGGCGGCACAGCAGCACCGCAGCGGCGATAGAGGCGGCGATGGTAGAGGCGGTGACGGCAATGATGGAGGTGGAGGCAGGGACCACCGACGGTGAGAGAGATCAAAAGAGAGAAGGAGAAAAAATGAGGTAGTCGGCGGAGAGGGTTCGGGCGGAGAAAATAGGAGGGTGGGGGTGGAAGACGAAATGTACGGAGGGCAGAATGGTAAATTTCTAAAAAAATTTATTGACACAAATTTACGTCGGTAATGCTAATTATCGATAAATAAAAAATATCAAAAAATATTTAATAAAAAATTAACATTTTATCGATATAAAGTTACGTCGGTAAATCTGGACTTAGCTATGTTTAAGAAAATGTAGGTAATAAAATTATTATCGACGTCGACGAAATGTAGGAACATGTTTAATAAAAATTAAAATATTTAATAAAAATTATTATCAATGTAATATTTTCATCATGAAATAATCATTTATCGATGATAAGTAAACATCACAAAAAGTTTATTTAAAATTAAAATTAGATTCACAAAATATATAATTAAAATTTAAAAATAAAAAAATTTAAAAAATAATTTTTGATGAAAACTAAATGTTAGAAATAAGTAAATTTCCTATGTTAACCTTTAACGTAGGTAATTATTCTATTTGCCGATGTTTTCTTACATTGCTAAAAATTTATTTTTTAATGATTATTTTATGTTGATAATAATTTAATTATTTTTTATTAATTTTTAAATTAGTTTTTATATTTATATAAATAATTTGCATGTATAATTATTGAATTTAAAGTCCATCTTCGCCATTCATTATCTAAATAATTATTATTAGATTATCATTATAAAAGTCTACCTTGATCAAGTTGTCCCAGCTATGTCGTTCAATAAAATTCATCTCGACAGTCAGGAACGACTGCTTGATGATCTGATAAATAAAAATCATCAATGGATCCAAAAATTTACAGCAATGATCTCGATGATATTTGTAACATACTATCAAAATTTTACTTCAATCGAACATCATTATCATGGTTAATTTAGTAAGAAATAATTTCGGCTATTAAATAAAAAATGAGTGATCAAAAAGCCAAACGACGTCCGATTTAGATGATTTTTTAGATAAGTAATCTTTGCTACTACTTTCATCATTTATACGGCCATGATCATAAAATTTAAATCATACGTATATAAACCATTCATGTTAAGCAGATCTTATAAAAATATAAGTATATTTATCTAGCGATCTCAAGAATTAGTATCAAGAGACATAAAATTTTGGATTGTTCATATAAATACGGTTTGAATTTTATGATCATCAATATACAAACAATCAAAGTATTAGCAAAGATCATTAATCTAAAAAATTATCTTATAATCGAACGCATTTGGCCTTTTGATCACTAGTTTTTCATTTAACGGCTGAAATCATTTCGTACTAAATTAACTATGATAATAATGTTTGATTGAGATAAAATTTTGATAGTATACTATAAATATCACTGAGATTATCTTTATAAATTTTTGGATCCATTAGTGATCTCTATCTATCAGATCATCATGCGATCATTCATGACCATCGAAATTAAATTTTATTGATCAACATAGCTAGGACAACATGATCGAGGTAAACTTTTATAACGATAATCTAATAATAATTATTTAGATAATGAATAGTGAAGATAAATTTTAAATTCTAAAATTATATCGATAAATTATTTATAAAAAAATTATTAAAATGACTCAATATTTGCCTACGCTCTTAATTGCCTAGATAATGAATGCTACAAATAAGAAAATTACCTATGGAAACTAATAATGATTGGCCTTATTGCCTACATTAGCTTAGCATTGATAAATTATTTATAAAAATAAAATAAATTAATCAAAAAAACTATTTATCGATGTTAAATAAGCATCAGTAATAAGCTTAATTACCTACGAAAGAATTAAGCATGGATAATTAGACTTATTACCTACGCTAACTTATCATCAATAAATTATTTAAAAAAATAAAAAAATTAATAAAAAAAATATTTATCGATGTTAGTTTAGGATAGGAAATAAGTCTAATTACCTACATAAAACTTAAACGTAGATAATTGATCTTATTACCTACGTTAGTTTAGTGTCGATAAATTATTTATAAAAATAAAATAAATTAATCAAAAAAAAAATTTATCGATGTTAAATAAGCATCGATAATAAGCCTAATTACCTATGGAAGAATTAAGCATGGATAATTAGACTTATTACCTATGCTAACTTATCATCGATAAATTATTTATAAAAATAAAAAAAAATTAATAAAAAAGAGAAATATTTGCTGAGATTAGTTTAGTGTAGGAAATAAGGCTAATTACCTATGTAAAAATTAAACGTAGGCAATTGGCCTTATTGCCTACGTTATCTTAGCATCGATAAATTATTTATAAAAATAAAATAAATAAAATAAATTAATTAAAAAAAATATTTATTGATGTTAAATAAGCATCGACAATAAGCCTAATTATCTATGAAAGAATTAAGCATGGATAATTATCTTATTACCTATGCTAATTTATTATCGATAAATATTTATCAAATATTAAAAAATTAAGATCATCCATTATCGATGCTATTATTTAAATGCTGATACTACTTTTACATGGCTAATTATGTTTTACGATATTTAATTTATAGCATAGCTAATTGTGCCAATTTTATCGATATTTATGATTTTGCGCAGCTATTTGTCCTCTTTACCTATGCAAAATTTTGCATAGATAAATATTGCATCGACAAAACCCCTATTTCTTATAGTGATATTTTAATATTCTTTATTTATAAATTTATGATATTTATCAGTGCATGATCGAAAGGCTGTGGGAGTGAGTGGGCATTATTAGAAGGCTAGAAAGCTTATTTGGGCTGTATTAGGACTCCTAAATCAAGTCTAATTAAGGTTTGAGGCCTTTAAAATGCCTTATGAGCAAGCAGAACAGAGGTGTGATAGCAATCATGGTGTGATTCAGTGGCAGCTATTAGCAGGCCAAGATGAGCCAATAGAGAATTGAAGCACACGGGTGTTTTGGATAAATTATTAAGTAGCAGTCAAAGTTATAGTGGGTCACCTAGAGAGAGAGCACTTTATGAGAAAGAGTGCTAGCTTCTTGTTGAGAGAGAGGGATTGATGTATAAAAATTGAGGAAAGCCTTGACTTAATCATGTATTTTCTTTTATTTATCTCTTCTTTCCTTTTATTGTGGTATCGATATCTGTTGGATCCTGGTACCTCTCTGATATCAATTATTGGAGAGAAGAAGAATAAAATAGATGGCCGGCACCTAGGACTTAAAATTGAAATCAGAGAGAGAAGAGTAGAGAGTTTTAGAAAAAAAAGCTCAATTGTATTTCACTCTATTGTAAAGATACAATATCTAAATTTATATATCCTAGGATTTTTGCTATACCACATGAACCCTAATAAATTCAAATCTCAGCTAAAAAACATTCCTAGGCTAACTGAATATATGAAAGCACTCATCGAGTCCATGTACATATGTCTCACATGCTCTCATCTTCTGGATCTGAATCAAATCCATACATGAGTTAGCTCCCTTAAGATCTTATTGGTCCAGATCTTAAGATCCTAGGATAAAAGCCTATCCTAAATCCAAATAGAAAATCCAAACAATTCTATTCACCCCCATTGAACCGGCTCTCTCAGAAGCTGAGTTGGCTCGATTGCATCTCATCCGAACGTCGTCTTCTATCTATCCGAGATAGCTGGATCGACTGTGCCTCGAGCCAACTCGATCTCAGCCCGAGCCAGCTCGACTATGTATCCGAGCAAGATCGCCTCTGTGTCAACTCCTTATGTTGACTAATTCTTCTTCTGATTTTGGTCCTTTACTCTACCTTATGTCCCAGATTTTCAGAGCATCTACCAAGCCTCCTCAAGATCCTCACACCTGAACCTCGAGTCTGTGCAGGGCTACACGTCGCCTTTATCTAGGACAACTTCTGTCTTAGCCCTAGAACTCACACCTATCTTAGTCTTCCAAAGCCAACAACCTGACTCCTCTTGTGGCCTCCCAAGACTTGGGAGCACCACATCATATCCTATAATCTTCATCTTGGTGCGTCCAAGCCTTGGCACACTTGACAATATTCTCCTGCACGAATCCGCTATCGATGCACGTCCTGATAGCTCTTTATGCACACCTTACCACCATCATTCTTCTTCAGCTACTGAGCTCTCTTTGAGATCTTTGGGATGACCGCCTCCACCGCTGAAGATCTTGGCTTGCTTCTATGCACCACTCTTGGTATTGTAAGCACCCTTCTGCTTGGCAACCGCATCAACTATCCTAGACTTTTCTAGAGAATTTACAGCAATCCTATGCCCACGCTTGCTGTCTACCCTGATACGGTCTCCTCATAACTTCACCTATCCTCGCACGTGCTGCTCCACCTAAAATTATGCATCTCCGACATTGGTGCTAGGATATTGATCTTCCTACACTCCTCTGCTCTGAACTCGTGTCATATCTCTTTCCATCTATGAAACCACCTCTGCTCGGTACTCTACCTGAAACCAAAGTCTTTCTGATGCCGTAGAAGCCAACTCTATAATCGAGTCTCCTGAGGACAACAACTCAACGCTGCATTGCTAAGCCTGCTGTTGCATCTTGAACACCATCACTGCCTCTTCGAACCCTCCGCACTCTACAGATCTATTTGAAACTATCTCAGATACACTACACCCTATGGGCTCCTCCAAAACCATCAAGAGCTCATCCGACTCTTCACTTGCAGTGACTGAACTGATAGAATTCGAGTTTTCTTCTTTCTTGCACTTCTTTCAAAGTGGACATTCTTGCTTAAAGTGTCCTACTTCACCATACTTGAAGCATCTCTTAGATCCCTTTCTGCCCCTTCATTGATCTTTCTTCTTTCCTTGCCTGGACCTCTCTAAAATCATGAGACCTTCCTGAAAGATCTTCCTCTTCATTATCTATTCTCACTGCTCATTGGATCTTAGCATTGATACGATCTCCTCGTACACCAGTGTCTCCTTACCACACAGCAAAGTTATTACCAACAGATCAAAGCTCCCGGATAGCGAACATAGCAGCAATAAATTTTTATTCTTCTCTTCGAGATTCATCCCAATGTTAAGCAAATCCATGCTCATCCAGTTGAACCGCTGAATATGCCCCACAACATCCTCATCCTCTTGCATTCAAAGGCTGTACTGCTGCTTTTTGAGCATCAACTTATTGCACATATTCTTCCTCATGTACAACTGATGTAATCTCGATCATAAACTCTTAGGTGTCTTCTCCTCCAATATGCCATATAGCACCTCATCTATTAGATAAATCCTAATCATGGCACATATCCTTTTCTCCAAGAACATCCATTTTTTGTCCGTCATCTCCTCCAATCTATCTTTCAAGATCAAATTCAGTCTCATCTGAACCAACAGATTCTCTATTCTAACCTTCCATATCGTGAAACTTCTCTTTCCATCAAACTTCTCAAATTCTACCTTCAACCCGCTATTCTCCATGATCGTACGAATCAAAAATAGCAAATAGATGGATCTAAAAAATACGTTGACTAGAAACGATGGACAACAACCCTGTGATCTTCTTCTTCCTCACGAAGTATAGAGAAAGCCTTTAGATCTAAACCTCACTGCTGATCTCTGCTAAAATCTAATCTTCTTTCTCTATGCTTAACCAGGCTCTGATACTACTCGTTGGATACTGGTATTTCTCTGATACCAATTGTTGGAGAGAAGAAGAACAAAGTAGATGGCTGGCACCTAAAGCTTAAAGTTAAAACTAGAGAAAGAAGAGTGGAGAGTTTTTAAAAAAAAAGTTTAATTATATTTCACTCTATTGTAAAGATATAATATCTAGATTTATATATCCTAGGATTTTTGCTATACCACATGAATTCTAATAAACCCAAATTACAGCTAAAAACTCTCTTAGACTAACCCAATACATGAAAGCACTCATCGAGCCCATGTACATATCTCTCATATGCTCTCATCTCCTGGATCTGAATCCGATCCATATATGAGTTAGCCTCCTTAAGATTTTATTAGTCTAGGCCTTAAGACCCTAGGATAAATGCCTATCCTAGATCCAAATAGAAAACCCAAATAGTTCTGTTCACCCCCGTCGAGCTGGTTCTCTTAGAAGCTGAGCTGGCTCGACTACGTCTCATCCGAATATCATCTTCTATCTGCCTGAGATAGTCGACTAGACTGCGCACCAAGCCGGCTTGATCTCAGCCTGAGCCGACTTATCTTAGCTGATTCTTCTTCTGGCTTTGGTTCTTTGCTCTATCTTATATTTCAAATTTTTGGAGCACCTACCAAGCCCCCTTAAGATCCTCACACATGAACCTCTAGTCCGTGCAGGACTACACGCCATCTTTATCTATAACAACTTCTGTCCTAGCTATAGAACTCACATCCATTCTAATCTTACGGAGCCAACACCCTGGCTCTTCCTATGGCCTCCTAAGGCTTGGAAGCACCACATCAGATCTGACAACATCGTCATCGATATACCAATCCTGAACTTAGGAAATCCATGTTCTGCATGAGGAATCTTTCTAAGCGGTGGCGTCAAAGTAAGTAATATCATGATAATTGGTATCAAAGCAACTCTGATCACAACAGAGCTAGGATCCAGCTTGCGGGTTCCTCCTCCAAGAACTTGCAACAAAAGTCCACACTTGCTAAATGTTCTGATAGGAGATCCTCCGATGCTTAAGTTAGTTAGAGCTTGAGAACAGGAAAGAAGAAGAAAGGAAAGAGATGGGGGAGTAAGAGAATACAGGCACTATTCTCCCTCTGCTTGCTTACCTTAGGATTTTCTCGTTATCTCTTTATATAGAGATGGAGCCTTAGGTTGTTACGCCTGAATCTATTAAGCCATTAGGATAAAAAATCTATCCACTAACATGGCAATCATGATTGTTAGTTATAGATATTATACATGGATTATATTCACGTTCTAGAAATCACTGAAGCTTGTGTGATATCATGGGAGATTCCATCAGATCGATCTTGCTGTTAAGTTGGCTGACAGCTTGAGGTTGATAGAATTTTGGTGTGCTACTTCAATATAAATCCAAGATCAACAGAGTATATGTGAGGTCGGAAGCCTTAGGATAGTGTTTATTCAACATCTATACCGATTTGTGATAAATTGGTGTCAGCATCCATCGTATTGGCTTCCATCATATGAGAAGATCGGTTATCGTCTGGGATTATAGACTTGATGTTTCTACTTAGACTCGAGCTATATTATGGTCCAAGTCACCTCATTCTCATCCAAAGTGATATGGTTAATAAAAAATAACTCACACAGATGACTCACACCCCAACAATAGTCATATCCAATTAAAAGATATATGGATTTGAATTTTAGTATCCAATTAATATCTATACCTACATTCGTATTTGTTGGGGATAAACCCTGCTCCTATCGAAGTCAAGTTCGGTGCCCAGCCTGATGCGGCCAATAGTCACAAAAGAGCTTCAGTGGATGGGTCTTGGCCGAACTCTTACAGCCGACCAAACTCTTAGTGGCCGAGCTTCTTCGAACTGCTTAGCGGCCGAGCTCCTTCGGACTCCCAGTGGTCGGGCTTTAGCCAAACTCCTCAACCGCCGAGCTTCAGTCAGACTCCTACAAGAGCCGAACTCTCTCTGCGTCGTTCCAGCCAGGCGCTTGCGGGAGCTAAACTTCCTCCAAGCTTCCTCTTCGATCGGATTTCTTCAGGAGCTAGACTTCTCCCAGACATCCCCTTCAGCCGGCCAAACTCCTCCGCGGTTGAGCTCCTCCCGAGCTTTTCCTTCGGTCGAACTCTCCTACATGTCCAAAACTTCTCTGGATGAACTGTTGCCATCAGTCTACAACAGGCAACGAGACTGGACGACATGGCTGCCACTACTGGCGACACCACTCTCTCCGTAACCAGCCCCATGCGGTCTATGACCTACCAGTATGGCTGTCACTATCCATCTGACGATGCCTTCCTCTCCATACCGAACTCCATGCGGCCCCAACGGCTCGGTACCAGACGGTATGGCCATCACCATCAATTAAGCTCCGCCTATAAAAGACCCTCCAGATAAGCTAACTCTAATCGCTAACCTCTAATCTCTGTGCTCTAAGTTCTCTTCTACTTTAAGCTCTGCGGAAATCATTCTTAAGCACTCCATTCCTGTTGGTCAGAGCTGACTTGATCGTTGGAGGGTCCTACCAGAGCCACCCTCCCACCAGCTCCGGATGGGACTTCATTTTGTAGGTCTCCGACGGTGACCTCATTCACCTCCGCTTCAGCTGATTTCGATGACGATCAGTTTCTGCGTTAACAGATTAGCACTAGAGGAAGGGACACCCCGAACCTCCAAGGTTTTCTTATTCTTAAAGAAGTGCTCGACGATGATTTCTCTCTCTCCGAAGATCTCTCTTCTTCCTCATTAGAGTTCTTTTTTCAAAAGAAAATACCTCTCAGGAGAGCTTCAACTCGGCACTCAACGGCCGCCGTGGCCTGATCCCGTCCAGATCCGTCTATTCCTACTTCAGCCCCGGCAGCTCAGGTTCTACCTGTATCCACGGTGGACGTGAAGCAGTTCGACCTGCTCATCCGACAAATCCATGGCCTCACAGAGGCAATGCAGGTCGTACAGCAGTCTTTGATGGTGACTCCACCAAAAAACCCACCATCGGAATGTCGAAAATTGGCCCCAAGGAAGAGTACCAGGGCCAATATATCCGTCATCCTTGAAAAGGAGAAACAGAGAGTCGAGAATCCATGTTCGAATCATAGTTCTCTTCTTGGGGAGACATTCCCCATTTATAGTCGGAAGCCCCCTAAGATCTACAACCAAGACGACGTCCTCGATCACAAACTATGGGAGATGGATCGGCAGATTGAAGAGCTCGCCCACGTCGCCCCGGCTCATCATGCCGACGTCCATGCCGAACCTCCTTTCTCCCTCCGAATTATGTAAGAACCCATTCCACCGAACTTCGAGCTTCCTCAACTTGAAAGCTACAATGGAACTTCTGATCCGGTTGATCATCTAGAGGCCTTCCGTGCCATGATGCTACTCCACGATATTTCAGACACCATATTGTATCGAGCTTTTCCATCTACCTTAAAGGGAGTAGCTAGAAATTGGTACTCGGCATTGAAGTCGAGTATGATCTTCTCTTTTGACTAGATGAGCAGTCAGTTCGTGCTCACTTCATCAGCAGCCGACGTCGGCACCGAGGTTCGGATTTTTTGATGAATATCAAGCAAAAGCGGGGGAAATCCATCCGGGCTTACATCACCCAGTTTAACGCCGCAGCATTGGAGGTCCGAAACTTGGATCAGTCTATTGCGATGGCCGCACTCAAGGGCGGCCTTCAGAAAAATGACTTGCTATTCTTCCTAGAAAAAAAGTATCCCAGGGACTTCGCCGATCTGCTGGCTCGGGCCGAGAGATATGCCCGTGTGGAAGAAGCCTTCAACTTGAAGGATGAAGAAGCCTTAAGAGAGCGACTGGCAGACGATGGAGAGCCGTGCGAAGTTCGACCGCGCTCATGGACTCCCTCCGAAAGCAGGCGGGCCCGAACTCCTCGAGCTCGCCATCGAGGAAGCCCCGACAGAGGGGCACGAAGAAGCCCTCCTCCTAGAAGGTTCCGTGACTATGCCCCCCTCAATGCTCCTCGAACTCAGATTCTCACCGAAGTTAAGAACCAGCTGCCAAGATCAGAAGGGTTACGGTCTCCCCCAAACAAGCACGATCGAAGCAAGTACTGCCTCTACCATCACGATCATGATCACGACACTGAGAAATACATCCAGCTCCGAGACGAAATTAAGGAGCTCATCAGGAAGGAGCGGTTGGATAAATTCCTTCGATAGGAGAAGATCGGCTAAGGGTGCTGCCGTAATCAGAAATAACAAGGTCGGCCACCTCACGGCGTCATCAGCATTACCTCAGGGAGGAACTTGGTACATCAACGATTCGACACCTTCCAGCGTCAATAGAAGCATGCTTCAAATTGAGGAGGCCAGCATGAAATAGAAAAGGTCATCCGCATGAAGAAACGTGGAGAAATAATGCTACCATGACCCTGAAACACAAGAAATTCGGGAATGCGTTGCCAGTAACTTTCTTTCAATAAAATTCTTTTCTTTCAATAATATTATTTCTGGGCGCCAAAACTATGTGATGATAGAAAAAGAAGCAGTTAATAGTCGTCGTATTAGGAACAGAAGAAGAACCTCGTCCTAACACGGGCAGATCAAAGATCTTCAACCTCAGCCAGAGATAAGATCTCTTTCGAGCGATCGAGTCAACCTCGACTAGAAATAAGATCTCTTCTGAGCGACCGATGTCAACTTCGACCAGACATAAGATCTCTCCCGAGCGACCGTAAACAACCTCGGTTAGAGATAAGATCTCTCCCGAGCGATCGTGGACAACCTCGGCTAAAGATAAGATCTCTCCCGAGCGATCGATGTCAACCTCGGCCAGAGATAAGATCTCTCCTGAGCGACCGAGTCAACCTCGGCCAGAGATAAGATCTCTTCCCGAGCGACCGTGGACAACCTCGGTAGAGAGATCTCTCTCGAGCGATGCAACCTCGGCTAGAGATAAGATCTCTCCCGAGCGACCGTGGACTTCAAGATCCTCTCGAACGATCGAGACAACCTCAGGCTAGAGATAAGATCTCTCCGAGCGACCGTGAACAACCTCGGTTAGGAACAGGAGGAGAACCTCGTCCTAACACGAGCACCAACCTCGGCTAATAGAGATAAGATCTCTCCCGAGCGACCGTTGACAACCTCGGCTAGAGATAAGATCTCTCCCGAGCGACCGTGAACAACCTCGGTTAGGAACAGGAGGAGAACAAGATCTCGTCCTAACGACGAGCGCTGACAACCTCGGCTAGAGATAAGATCTCTCCCGAGCGACCGTTGACAACCTCGGCTAGAGATAAGATCTCTCCCGAGCGACCGGAGCGAACCTCGGTTAGGAACAGGAGGAGAACCTCGGCTAGAGATAAGATCTCTCCCGAGCGACCGTTGACAACCTCGGCTAGAGATAAGATCTCTTCCGAGCGACCGAACAACTCGTTCGCTGTCCGTTAGGAACAGGAGGAGAACCTCGTCCTAATGTGAGCAAAGTCGAAGGCCCCATTCACGAAGGATGGGATGGGGGGAGAGGTCCTGACAACGGCCCTTATATGCCCCCATAGCCTATTAGAAAAAAGAGGAAAAAACCTCATCCTAATGCAAGCGGCCATCTCTCCCGAACAACCGAGACAACCTCGGCTAGAGATAAGATCTCTTCCGAGCGACCGACGACAACCTCGGTCAGAGATAAGGTCTTCCTCGAGCGACCGCACCAACTTTGGCTGGAGATGAAATCTTCCCTCCGAGCTTCGACCTGAACCAGCACGGAGCCCAGAAGAGGACTTCGGCAGTCATCTTTTCTGTACTCCCTTCCTTCGAGTTTCGAACTCGAAAGTGGGGGGGACTATTATTGGGGATAAACCCCGCTCCTGCCAAAGTCAAGTTCGGTGCCCAGCCTGATGCGGCCAGTAGCCATGGAAGAGCTTCAGTGGATGGGTCTTGGTCGAACTCTTACAGTCGGCCAAACTCTTAGCGATCGAGCTCCTTCGGACTTCCAACGGTCGGGCTTTAGCTGAACTTCTCAACCGCCGAGCTTCAGTCAGACTCCCGTAAGAGCCAAACTCTCTCCGCGTCATTCTAGCCAGGCGCCTACGAGAGCCGAACTCCCTCTAAACTTTCTCTTCGATCGGATTTCTTCAGGAGCCGGACTTCTCCCAAACATCCCCTTCAGCCGGCCGAACTCCTCTACGGCCGAGCTCCTTCCGAGCTTCCCCTTCGGTCAAACTCCCCTACACGTCCAAAACTTCTCTGGACGAATTATCGCTATCAGTCTGCGATAGGCGATGAGATCGAACGACATGGCCGCCACTACTGGCGACATCACTCTCTCCGTAACCAACCCCATGCAGCCCATGATCTGTCAGTATGGCTATCACTATCCACCTGATGATGTCTTCCTCTCTGTACCGAACTCCATGCAGCCTCAACGGCTCGTTAGCAGACGGTATGGCCATCACCATCAATTAAGCTCTGCCTATAAAGGACCCTCCAGATATGCTAACTCTAATCGCTAACCTCTGATCTCTATGCTCTAAGTTCTCTTCTACTCTAAGCTCTTAGCAGACCCATCGATGACCAGTATTTATTGTATTCGTGGCCAAACATCCACAACTACCCCTTTTTTTGATAGGTAGAAATATAATAAGCCAAAGGGTCTGCTTACTAGCCCTTAAATTATCATTAGGAACATTAATAATGAAAAAGGAGAAAAAGCAGAAGACACGCAAGTAGATATCCATTAAACCCACTCAGCCTCGTTCTTTTAGGTTTAGTTCATATCTTTCAACATTTATTTCAATTCTACTCTATTTCTTAAAAGCAAAGACTGGGGCATGGTCAAGAGCTTAGTCTATCTCCACACATGTTGATCGCATGGTGAATCAATTAAATTTTAACTAATTGTGCACTTAGTAGTCTTCTAACTAGTACCGTCTGAAGAAGGCATATGTGAGTAACTAATATATTTGGCCTTAGGAAATAGATGGTCCTGATTTGCTGAGTGGCTATCATTTTGGCAAATATCAAGCACGAAAGACCTGAAATGTATGATGGCAAGGCCCAAGCTAATTTATTGCCTATCTGGCTTTCATCGATCACATGTTTCACGCATTAACAAGCAAGAATCAACTTAGATGCGCTGGCTTCTTTTGTGGATTAGGATGAGCTAGTTCCTATCTTTCCTACCCACATGACCAAAGGGTTGATATCATTCCACTAAGTGCTTTGTGGTCGATGTTCATTGGCTAAAAATAGCTTAAATCATAAAGTTAAGCTAATTTGGATTGAATTAAATATAACTATGATAATGAATAAAATATGATAGCCCAAAAAAGATACAAGTAAAACACGAAATATGTGTGAATCTTTTGAAAAGTAGTACATTATGTGTGAAATAAATGATCATTACCTAGAGGACAAAACCCGAGAGTGTAAAATTTATTAAGGTTGATTCTTTTAATAAAGTTTTCATCATATGAATAATAATTCCTTGGATGTTTCTAAAAGAAATTATTTATTGTCAAAATAATTTGCATATAATATTGAAGATAAAATTGAGATATTGGTGAAAATTGATGTACTAAATAAATATTACGATATTGAATTCTTGGTGCATTTCATTATGCCATGCCGAAGAATATTATTGTTCTGTTAATTGGTTGATTAAAAATGATTTATTATTTTTTGTTTTTCATCCCTATTAAGGAGAAATTAAGCATATTTTTATAGTCTATAAAAAAAAGTAGATATACTAATATCTCTATATGAGCAGAGCTCTCCATCGATGAAAAAAAAAAAATTTCTTTCATTTTTTCTGTATAATTTGATTTGCATCTCCCAATGTTGAAGCTCGTCTAATAGTGAACTCAAAGAAAGAACGATAAAATTAGCCAAAATATTGAAGCTCGTCTAATAAAGAACTCGAAGAAAGAACGATAAAATTGGCCACCACCACCACACCTCAAACTCCCATATCTCCTCCTCCTCTGATGAACACCGAGCTCAAACTCCCCTCAATCTCCATCTTAACAACATTGGTGATCAACAAAATGACCGATAAAATGTCAAACGTGACGGTCGATGGATATGAAAAAATGGTTTCTTGGATGAGGCCCTGAAATTTTACCAAATATGGATTGGTAATGGTATTAGGCCTGATGTATATACCTTTCAATGAGTGCAAAATCTTGCCACATTATTCGAATTCGAGGGGGAAGAGATCCATGCTCATGTTATTAGATTTGGTTTTGGGTTGGAAGCCAATGATGCGAATGTTTAAATATAGAAAGTAAATTTCACTGTACTTTGGAAATTATTTGATGAAATGCCTAGCGATTGTAGCTTAGGAAATGCCATGATTTCTGGGTCTTTTTAGAATGAGCAGAGGTTGAGATTGTTCTTAACATTGGATTTTTCAATGGAGCCAGATTTGATGATAACGACAAGTGTTATTTCTGCTTGTAGATCGCTGTGAGATAAAAGGTTAGCGAGATGTAAAGTAGTTAGATGGTGATGTTTCAGGAGCAGTTCGTTGATTCAGACGTATACTAGCTTGGGAAGCTTGAATGAATCTGAGAAATTTTTTTCATGGATGGAGAATGATCTCGGGATATGAAAAGAATGTTTGCAAGATACAGTTTTAAAAGTGTCAAATGAGATCATGATGGCAAGTGTTCATCAGCCTGTGCTCACTGGGGACGTTTGGACATGAACATAGCTTGCAAGGAGGAACGGGCTTATGCCATACGTTATAGTCGGGAACACACTCCTTGACATGTATTTAGTGCATGGAATATCTTACCATCTCATAACGATGCATATCGTTCACTCACACTGTATCAGTTTGGTACTTATATATAGTTTTGGAGCAATACCGAGTATATCATATCGAACCATATACTAATATTATAATAAAATTTTATCGGTAAGAGATCTTAATTTAGTATCTAATGGCATCGATAAAGTACTAGAAGTATTTAGACACATGCCTAAGGTTAGAAATGGCAATAGATCAGATATGGATCGAATCGATCTATATCCATACCCATCCTATAAGTAAAAATTTCATATCCATATCCATTCCATATCTGTTTTGAATCGGATCCGATTGGGTCGAATTGGATCGGGATGGATATATAAGAGAAATTAATCGAATTGAATCGGATTGAATATATATAAATAATATAAAATTATGATAATTTTAAATAAAAAAATATATATTAAAATTATATCGGATCGGAGTATATCAGTATCCATATTCGATCCAAATCTATTTTGAATTTTTTTTTATAATTCATATTCGTCCTGAATTTCAATCGGATCGGATAAAATTCACTCCATTCGGATTCATTCGGATCGGATCGAATTGGATATCCAATAACTCGGATAAAATTGCCATCCTACCTAAGATGAGTGTGATATCTTGGATTTCACCTTCCATATCAACTACTAGAGCTTTAAAACTTTGAATTTCCTTCGTGTAGGCTGATGTAAAACCATATTCTTTTATATTAATTGCTGCCCTCCTACCAAAAAGGTATGTTATCATATTTGATATCCAATAAAAATGATCCATTTATATTTCATCACAACCTACTCTTTTTATTCATGGATGCTTTGATCAATAACATGAAAGATAAAAATAAATGGATTGTAAAATATTTTTTAGATTTTACAAAGAAAATGTTCAAACCCATTGAGTTCCAACTTCCCAACAATAAAATATAAAAATATTGATTTTTAAAATAAATAATAATTAAAAATAATGGTATTCATTCATGACAAAATGAGGGCCGGGCAGAAAAATGGGGTCAAGGGAATACCTAGGGGTAAAAAAAAAAAACTAACTTATAACCGATGCATATGGTTATTTTTTTTATTTATCTAACTATTTTTTAAATATATATATATAATAAATATAATAAAATAGATAAATAAAATAGAATAAAATTATAAAATAGAAAAAAATTTCGTATCCGATGTATTGTGCAGGTTTTAAGCTAGTAAAGACACTGTAATTGCACAAAAGTTTAGCCCATTCTTCCGTACCATGGGGTGACTGATGGTAATGGACAATTAAAAAGAGATGGATTGGTTAGATTTTTTTTTTTCTCCAAAAAGTAACATATTGAGATGCTACTGAATATTAGTTATTTCGAATCATCAAGAAAAGAAGCCAATGAATTGTCAAAGCTTATAAATATTATATATATATATATATATATATATATATATATATATATATTGGGGATAAACTCCGCTTCTATCGAAGTTAAGTTTGGTGTCCAGTCTGATGCGGTCAGTAGCCACAGAAGAGTTTCAACCGATCGAACTGCTTAGCGGTCGAGCTTTTTCGGACTCCTAGCAGTCGAGCTCCTTCGGACTCCCAGCAGCCGGACTTTAGCCGAACTCTTCAACCGCCAAGCTTCAGTCGAACCCCCGCGAGAGCCGAACTCTCTCCGCATCATTCCAGCCAAGTGCCTGCGGAAGCCAAACTTCTTCCGAGCTTTTTCTTTGGTCGAACTCCTCCACAAGTCTAAGCTCCTCTGGACGAACTGTCGCCATCAGTCTGCGACAGACGACGAGACCGGACGACATGGCCGCCACAACTGGCGACACCACTCTCTCTGTAACCAGCCCCATGCGGCCCATAACCTGCCAGTATGGCTGTCACTATCCATCTGACGATTCTTTCCTCTCCGTACCGAACTTTATGCGGCCCCAATAGCTCGCTATCAGATGGTATGGCCGTCACCATCAATTAAGCTCCGCCTATAAAGGACCCTCCATATACGCTAATCTCTAACCTCTGATCTCTAAGCTCTCCTCTTCTTCTCCAAGCTCCGGAACTCATTTCCGAGCACTCCATTCCTGTTGGTTAGAGCTGACTTGATCGTCGGAGGGTCCTATCGGAGCCACCCCCCCACCGGCTCCGGACGGAACTTTGTTTTGCAGATCTCCGATGGCGACCTCATTGACCTCCACTCCAGCGATTTCGGTGACGATCAGATTCTGCGTCAATAGATTGACGCTAGAAGGAGGGCAACCCCAAACCTCTGAGGTTCCCTTATTCTTAAAGGAGTGCTCAGCGATGATTTCTCTCTTTCCTCTCCGGAGATCTCTCTTCTTCCTCATTAGAGTTCTTTCTCGAAGAGAAAATGCCTCCAGGAGAGCTTCGACTCGACGATCGGCGTCCTGCGCGCCAGGTCCTTTTGCTCCCATTGCAGCCCCGACAGCCCAGGCTCCATCCGAAGCCATCGTAGATGTAGAGCAGTTCAACCTACTGGTCGGGTTCGCGATCCCACCAAGATGATGCAGGCCATGCGACAACCTCTGGCGGAGACTTTGTCAGCAAATCCGCCATGAGGACGCGAGGAATCGGCCTTAAGGAAGAGCATTCGGGTATACCAATCATCCTAAGAAAGGATAAACAGAGAGCAGAAGTTCTCCCACATCATCGGAATGAAGTTCGGCGGAAGCAAGGCCGAACTCCCCCTCAAAGCTCATCATCGGAATGAAGTTTGATGCGAGGAAAGCCGAGCTCCCCCTTGAGCTCGTCATCAAGGAAGTTCGGACAAAAGAAGTAGGAAGTTCTCTCACGGAGGGTTTCGCGGGAAAGCGGAATGAAGTTCGGCGCGAGCAAAGTCGAGCTCTCCCTTGAGCTCGTCATCGAGGAAGCTTCGACAAAGGGGCATGAAGTTCTCCCGCAGAAGATTTCGCAAGGAGGCGGAATGAAGTTTTTTCGTATCCACGACCTCTCCAGCGCAAGCGAGGCCGAACCTCGAGCTCGCCATCAAGAAAGCCCCGACAAAGGGGCATGAAGTTCTCCCGCAGGTTTCACAAAGAAACGGAATGAAGTTCGGCCACGCTTATGACCTCCACAGCGCAAGCAAGGCCCAAACTTTTTGAGCTCGCCACCAAGAAATTTTTGACAGAAGGGCACGAAGAAGTCCACCTTCCGAAAGGTTCCGGGACTGCGCCCCCCTCAACGCTCCTCGAACTCAGATTCTCACCGAAGTTAAGAACCAGCTGCCAAGACCAGAAGGGTTACAGTCTCTTCCAAACGAGTGCGATCGAAGCAAGTACTGCTTCTACCATCGCGATCACGACCACGACACCGAGGAATGCATCCAGCTCTGAGATGAAATTGAGGAGCTTGTCAGAAAGGGACGGCTAGGTAAATTTCTCTAGCACCAGCCTGAAGTAGGAAAAGATCGACCCAGGGCACTGCCATAGCCAAAGACGGTAAGGAGCTCGGTGCTGCCATAGCTAGAGACGGCAAGGAGCTCGGCCATCTCACGGTGTCATCCATATTACCCCTGGGAGGAGCTTGGTACATCGGCGATCCAACATCTTTCGACGTCAAAACCAAGAGAAGCATACTCCAAATTGCGAAGGCCAGCATGAGATGGAGGAGGTCGTCCGGCCCGGAGCTTATTGCTCGAAGAAACATGGAGGAACAATGCTACCACGACCCTGAAACACAGAATTTGGGGATGCGCTGCTAGTAACTTTCTTTCAATAAAATTCTTTTCTTTTAATAATGTTATTTCTGGATGCAAAAACTATGCGATGACAGGGAAGAAGTAGTCAATAATTGCCGCGTTAGGAACAGGAGGAGAACCTCGTCCTAACGCGAGCAACAACCTCGGCTAGAGATAAGATCTCTTCCCAGTGAAAGCCTCATTCATAAAGGACGAGATGGGGGGAGAGGCCCTGATAGCGCCCTTATGTGCCCCCACAGTTCATTAGGAACAGGAGGAGAACCTCGGCCTAATACGAGCAACAACCTCGGCTAGAGATAAGATCTCTCCCGAGCGACCGTTGACAACCTCGGCTAGAGATAAGATCTCTCCCAAGCGACCGAGTAACCTCGGCTAGAGATAAGATCTCTCCCGAGCGACCGTGAACAACCTCGGTTAGGAACAGGAGGAGAACCTCGTCCTAACGCGAGCGAACCTCGGCTAGAGATAAGATCTCTCGAGCCCCTCGAGAGATAAGATCTCTCCCGAGCGACGTTGACAACCTCGGCTAGAGATAAGATCTCTCCCGAGCGACCGTGAACAAACCTCGGTTAGGAACAGGAGGAGAACCTCGTCCTAACGCGAGCATCAACCTCGGCTAGAGATAAGATCTCTCCCGAGCGACCGTTGACAACCTCGGCTAGAGATAAGATCTCTCCCGAGCGACCGAACAACCTCGGTTAGGAACAGGAGGAGAACCTCGTCCTAACACGAGCACCAACCTCGGCTAGAGATAAGATCTCTCCCGAGCGACCGTTGACAACCTCGGCTAGAGATAAGATCTCTCCCGAGCGACCGTGAACAACCTCGGTTAGGAACAGGACAGGAGGAGAACCTCGTCCTAACGCGAGCACCAACCTCGGCTAGAGATAAGATCTCTCCCGAGCGACCGTTGACAACCTCGGCTAGAGATAAGATCTCTCCCGAGCGACCTCGTTCATAAAGGACGAGACCCTGACAGCGGCCCTTATGTGCCTCCAAGCCTGTTAGGAACAGAAGGAGAACCTCATCTAACGCGAATGATAACCTCGGCTAGAGATAAGATCTCTTCCGAGTGAAGGCCTCGTTCACAAAGGATGAGATGGGGGGAGAGGCCCTGACAGTGGCCCTTTATGTGCCCCCGTAGCCCGTTAGGAATAGGAGGAGAACCTCATCCTAACGCGAGCAACAACCTCGGCTAGAGATAAGATCTCTTTCGAGTGACCGAGTCAATGTCGACTAGAGATAAGATCTCTTCCGAGCAAAAAGCCTCATTCACAAAGGATGAGAGATGGGGGAGAGGCCCTGACAATGGCCCTTACGTGCCCCCATAGCCCGTTAGGAACAGGAGGAGAACCTCGTCCTAACGTGAGCAACAACCTTGGCTAGAGATAAGATCTCTTTCGAGCGATCCGAGTCAATCTCGGCTAGAGATAAGATCTCTTTCGAGCGACCGAGTCAACCTCAGCTAGAGATAAGATCTCTCCCGAGCGACCATGGACAACCTCGGCCAGAGATAAGATCTCTTTCGAGCGATCGAGTCAACCTTGGCTAGAGAAAAGATCTCTCCCGAGCGACCGTTGACAAACCTCGATCAGAGATAAGATCTCTCTCAAGCGACCATGGACAACCTCAGCCAGAGATAAGATCTCTTCTTAGCGACCGTTGACAAACCTCGGCCAGAGATAAGATCTCTCTCGAACAATCGAGTCAACCTCAGCTAGAGATAAGATCTCTCTCGAGCGAAGGCCTCATTCATAAAGGATGAGATGGGGGAGAGGCCCTGACAACGGCCCTTACGTACCCCCACAAGCCCGTTAGGAATAGGAGGAGAACCTCATCCTAATGCGAGCAACAACCTCGGCTAGAGATAAGATATCTCCCGAGTGATCAATAACAACCTCGGCCAGAGATAAGATCTCTTTCGAGCAACCGAGTCAACCTCTGCTAGAGATAAGATCACTTCCGAGCGAAGGTCTCATTCACAAAGGACGAGATGGGGGGAGAGGCCCTGACAACGGCCCTTACGTGCCCCCACAGTCCATTAGGAATAGGAGGAGAACCTTTTCCTAAACGCGAGCAACAACCTCGACTAGAGATTAAGATCTCTTTCGAGCGATCGAGTCAACCTCAGCTAGAGATAAAATCTCTCCTGAGTGAAGGCCTCGTTCACAAAGGACGAGATGGGGGGAGAGGCCCTGACAGCGGCCCTTATGTACCCCCACAGCCCGTTAGAAACAGGAAGAGAACTTCATCCTAACGCGAGCGACAACCTCGGCTAGAGATAAGATCTCTTCTGAGTGAAGGCCTCATTCATAAAGGACGAGATGGGAGGAGAGGCTCTGACAGCAGCCCTTATATGCCCCCATAGTTCGTTAGGAACGGAAGGAGGACCTCGTCCTAACGCGAGCAACAATCTCGGCTAGAGATAAGATCTCTTCCGAGCGATCGAGTCAACCTCGATTAGAGATAAGATCTTTCCCGAGCGAAGACCTCATTCACAAAGGATGAGATGGGGGGAGAGGCCCTGACAACGATCCTTACGTGCCCCCATAGCCCGTTAGGAATAGGAGGAGAACCTCGTCCTAATGCGAGCAACAACCTCGGCTAGAGATAAGATCTCTTCTGAGCGACCGTTAACAACCTCTACCAGAGATAAAGATCTCTTTCGAGCGACCGAGTCAACCTCGGCTAGAGATAAGATCTCTCCCGAGCGAAGGCCTCATTCATAAAGAACGAGATAGGGGGAGAGGCCCTGACAACGGTCCTTACGTGCCCCCACAGCCCGTTAGAAATAGGAGGAGAACCACGTTCTAATGTGAGCAACAACCTCGGCTAAAGATAAGATCTCATCCGAGCGATCGAGTCAACCTCGGCTAGAGATAAGATCTCTTTCGAGCGAAGATCTCGTTCACAAAGGACGAGATGGAGGGAGAGACCCTGACAGCGGCCCTTATATGCCCCCACAGCCCGTTAGGAATAGGAGGAGAACCTCATCCTAACATGCGTGATAACCTCGGCTAGAGATAAGATCTCTTTCGAGCGAAGGCCTCATTCATAAAGGACGAGATGGGGGGAGAGGCCCTGACAGCGGCCCTTATGTGCCCCCACAGTTCGTTAGGAACAGGAGGAGAACCTCATCCTAACGTGAGCAACAACCTCGACTAAAGATAAGATCTCTTTCGAGCGATCGAGTCAATCTTGACTAGAGATAAGATCTCTCTCGAGCGAAGGCCTCGTTCACAAAGGACGAGATGGGGGGAGAGGCCCTGACAGTGGTCCTTATGTACCTCCACAGCCCATTAGGAACATGAGGAGAATCTTATCTTAATGCGAGCAACAATCTCGATTAGAGATAAGATCTCTTCCGAGCGAAGGCCTCATTCATAAAGGATGAGATGAAGGGAGAGGCCCTGATAGTGGCCCTTATGTACCCCCATAGCCCGTTAGAAATAAGAGGAGAACCTCATTCTAATGCGAGCAACAACCTCGGCTAGAGATAAGATCTCTACCGAGCGAACGTGTCAACCTCGGTTGGAGAGCTTCAACTTCGACCTCAGCTAGAGATAGGATCTCTCCCGAGCGACCATGTCAACCTCGACTGGAGAGCTTCAACTTCGATCTTGGCTAGAGATAGGATCTCTCTCGAGCGGCCGTGTCAACCTCGGCTGGAGGGCTTCAACTTCGACATCAACTTTAGCAAAAGATGAGATCTCCTCCGAGCTTCGACCTGAACCAGCATGGAGACCAAAAGAGAACTTCGGCAGTCGCCTTTTCTGCACTCCCTTCCTTCGAGTTTCGAACTCAGGAGTGGGGGTGCTATTGTTGGGGATTAACCCCGCTCCTACCGAAGTCAAGTTCGGTGCCCAGCCTAATGCGGCCAGTAGCCACGGAAGAGCTTCAACCGGTTGAACTGCTTAGCGGTGTGAACTGCTTAGCGACCGAGCTCCTTCGGACTCCCAGCGGTCGGACTTTAGCCAAACTCCTCAACCGTCGAGCTTCAGTCGGACCCCCGTGAGAGCCGAACTCTCTCCACATCGTTCCAGCCAGGTGCCTGTGGGAGCCGAACTTCTCTCGAGCTTTTCCTTCGATCGAACTCCTCCACAAGTCCAAGCTCCTCTGGACGAACTGTCGCCATCAGTCTGCGACAGGTGACGAGACCGAATGACATGGCCGCCATAACTGGTGTCACCACTCTCTCCGTAACCAGCCCCATGCGGCCCATGACCTGCCAGTATGGCTGTCACTATCCACCTGACGATGTCTTCCTCTCCGTATCGAATTTCATGCGACCTCAACAGCTCGCTACCAGACGGTATGGCCGTCACCATCAATTAAGCTCCGCCTATAAAGAATCCTCCAGACATGCTAATCTCTAATCTCTGATCTCTAAGCTCTCCTCTTCTTCTCCAAGCTCTGGAACTCATTCTCGAGCACTCCATTCATGTTGGCCAGAGTTGACTTGATCATCGAAGGATCCTACCGGAGCCACCCCCCACCGGCTCCAAACGGAACTTTATTTTGTAGGTTTCCGACGGCGACCTCATCGACCTCTACTCCAACGGATTCTGACGACTACCAGATTCTATGTTAATAGATTGGCGCTAGAAGGAGGGCCAGAGATAAGATCTCTCTCGAGCGACCGTTGACAACCTCAGCTAGAGATAAGATCTCTCCCGAGCAATCGTGGACAACCTCGATCAGAGATAAGATCTCTTCCGAGCGATTAAGTCAACCTCAGCTAGAGATAAGATCTCTCCCGAGCGAAGGTCTCGTTCACAAAGGATGAGATGAGGGGAGAGGCCCTGACAGCGGCCCTTATGTATCCCCATTGTCCGTTTAGAACAGGAGGAGAACCTTGTCCTAACGCGAGCGACAATCTCGATTAGAGATAAGATCTCTCCCGAGCGAAGGCCTCGTTCATAAAGGACGAGATGGAGGGAGAGTTCCTGACAGTGGCCCTTATGTGCCCCCATAGCCCGTTAGGAACAGGAGAAGAACCTCGTCCTAATGCGAGCAACAACCTCGGCTAGAGATAAGATCTCTCCCGAGCGACCGTATCAACCTCGGTTGGAGAGCTTCAACTTCGACCTCGGCTAGAGATAGGATCTCTCCTGAGCAGCCGTGTCAACCTCGACTAGAGGGCTTCAACTTCGATATCAACTTTAGCGGAAGATGAGATCTCCCCTGAGCTTCAACCTGAATCAGCATGAAGATCAGAAGAAAATTTTGGTAGTCGCCTTTTCTGCACTCCCTTCCTTCGAGTTTCGAACTCGAAAGTGGGAGGGCTATTATTGGGGATAAATTCTGCTCCTACCGAAGTCAAGTTCGGTGCCCAACCTGATGCGGCCAGTAGCCACGGAAGAGCTTCAGTCAGCCGAACTGCTTAGCGGTCAAGCTCCTTCGGACTCCTAGCAGCTGATCGAACTGCTTAGCGGCCGAGCTTCTTTGGACTCCCAGCAGTCGGGCTTTACCCAAACTCCTCAACCATCGAGTTTCAGTCGGACCCCCGTGAGAGCCGAACTCTCTCCATGTCGTTCCAGCCAGGCGCCTGTGGAAGCCGAACTTCTTCCGAGCTTTTCCTTCGGCCGAACTCCTCCACAAGTCCAAGCTCATCTGGACGAACTGTCACCATCAGTCTGCGACAGGCGATGAGATCGAACGATATGGCCGCCACAACTAGCATCACCACTCTCTCCGTAACCAGCCTCATGTGGCCCATGACCTGCCAGTATGGCTGTCACTATCCACCTGACGACGTCTTCCTCTCCATACCGAACTCCATGCGGTCCCAACAGCTCGCTATCAGATGGTATGATCGTCACCATCAATTAATCTTCGCCTATAAAGGACCCTTCAGATACGCTAATCTCTAACCTCTGATCTCTAAGCTCTTCTCTTCTTCTCCAAGCTCTAGAATTCATTCTCGAGCACTCCATTTCTATTGGCCAGAGCTGACTTGATCGTCGGAGGGTCCTGTCGGAGCCAGCCCCCCAACTCCGGACGAAACATTATTTTACAGATTCCCGACGGCGACCTCATCGACCTCTACTCCAGCGGATTCCGACGACGATCAGATTCTATGTCAATAGATTGGCACTAGAAGGAGGGCCAGAGATAAGATCTCTCTCGAGCGACCATTGACAACCTCGGCTAGAGATAAGATCTCTTTCGAGCGACCGTGGACAACCTCAGTCAGAGATAAGATCTCTCCCAAGCGATCGAGTCAACCTCGGCTAGAGATGAGATCTCTTCCGAATGAAGACCTCGTTCACAAAGAATGAGATGAGGGAAGAGGCCCTGACAATGGCCCTTACGTTCCCCCATAGCCCATTAGGAATAGGAGGAGAATCTCGTCCTAACGCAAGCAACAACCTCGGCTAGAGATAAGATCTCTTCCGAGCGACCGTTAACAACCTCGACCAGAGATAAGATCTCTTTCGAGCGATCGAGTCAACCTCGGCTAGAGATAAGATCTCTTCCGAGCGAAGGCCTCATTCACAAAGGACGAGATGGGCGGAGAGGCTCTGATAATGGCCCTTACGTGCCCCCACAGCCCGTTAGAAATAGGAGGAGAACCTCGTCCTAATGCGAGCAACAACCTCGGTTGAAGATAAGATCTCTCCCGAGCGACCGAGTCAACCTCGGTTAGAGATAAGATCTCTCTTGAGTGAAGACCTCGTTCAAAAAGGATGAGATGGGGGAGAGATCCTGACAGTGGCCCTTATGTGCCCCCACAACCCGTTAGAAATAGGAGAAGAACCTCATCCTAACGCGAGCGACAATCTCGACTAGAGATAAGATCTCTTCCGAGCGAAGACCTCATTCACAAAGGACGAGATGATGGAAGAGGCCCTGATAGTGGCCCTTATGTGCCCCCACAGTCCATTAGGAATAGGAGGAGAACCTCATCCTAACACGAGCAACAACCTCAGCTAGAGATAAGATTTCTCTCGAGTGACCGAGTCAACCTCGGCTAGAGATAAGATCTCTTCCGAGCGAAGGCCTCGTTCACAAAGGAACGAGATGGGGGGAGAGGCATCCTGGCAACGGCCCTTACGTGCCCCTACAGTCCATTAGGAACAGGAGGAGAACCTCATCCTAACACGAGCAACAACCTCGGATAGAGATAAGATCTCTTCCGAGTGACCGTTAACAACCTCGACCAAAGATAAGATCTCTCCTGAGCGATCGAGTCAACCTCGGCTAGAGATAAGATCTCTTCCGAGCGAAGGCCTCGTTCACAAAGGATGAGATGGGGGGAGAGGCCCTGACAATGGCCCTTACGTGCCCCCACAGTCCGTTAGGAATAGGAGGAGAACCTCATCCTAATGCGAGCAACAACCTCAGTTAGAGATAAGATCTCTTCCGAGCGATCAAGTCAACCTCGGCTAGAGATAAGATTTCTTTCGAGCGAAGGCCTCATTTACAAAGGATGAGATGGGGGGAGAGGCTCTCATAGCGGCCCTTATGTGCCCCCATAGCCCATTAGGAATAGGAGGAGAACCTTGTCCTAACGTGAGCAACAATCTCAGCTAGAGATAAGATCTCTTTCGAGCGAAGGCCTCGTTCACAAAGGATGAGATGGGAGGAGAGGCCCTGACAGCGGTCCTTATGTGCCCCCATAGCCCATTAAGGAATAGGAGGAGAACCTCATCCTAACACGAGCAACAATCCTCGGCTAGAGATAAGATCTCTCCCGAGCGAAGGCCTCATTCACAAAGGACGAGATGGGGGGAGAGGCCCTGACAACGGCTCTTATGTGCCCCCACAGCTCGTTAGGAATCGGAGGAGAATCCTCGTTCCTAACGTGAGTGACAACCTCGACTAGAGATAAGATCTCTCTCGAGCGAAGGCCTCATTCACAAAGGACGAGATGGGGGGAGAGGCCCTGACAGCGGCCCTTATGTGCCCCCACAGCCCGTTAGAAATAGGAGGAGAACCTCGTCCTAACGTGAGCAACAACCTCGGCTAGAGATAAGATCTCTTCTGAGTGATCGTGTCAATCTTGGCTGGAGAGCTTCAACTTCGACCTCAGCTAGAGATAGGATCTCTCCTAAGCGATCGTGTCAACCTCGACTGGAGAGCTTCAACTTCGACCTTGGCTAGAGATAGGATCTCTCCCGAGCGGCCGTGTCAACCTCGGCTGGAGGGCTTCAACTTCATCATCAAATTTAGCGGGAGATGAGATCTCCCCCGAGCTTCGACCTAAACCAGCATGGAGACCAGAAGAGAACTTTGGCAGTCGTCTTTTTTGCACTCCCTTCTTTTGAGTTTCGAACTCGAAAGTGGGAGGGCTATTGTTGGGGATAAATCCCGCTTCTATCGAAGTCAAGTTTGGTGCCCAACCTGATGCGGCCAGTAGCTATGGAAGAGCTTCAGTCGGCCGAACTGCTTAGCGGTCGAGCTCCTTCGGACTCCCAGCGACCGAACTTTAGTCGAACTCCTCAACCGCCGAGCTTCAGTCGGACCCCCGCGAGAGCCGAACTCTCTCCGCATCGTTCCAGCCAGGTGTCTGCGGGAGTCGAACTTCTTTCGAACTTTTTCTTCGATCGAACTCCTCCATAAGTCCAAGCTCCTCTGGACGAACTGTCACCATCAGTCTGCGATAGGCGATGAGATCGGACGACATGGCCGCCACAACTGACGACACCACTCTCTCCATAACTAGCCCCATGCAGCCCATGACCTGCCAGTATGGCTGTCACTATCCACCTGACGATGCCTTCCTCTCCGTACCGAACTTCATGCGGCCCCAACAGCTCGCTACCAGACGGTATGGCCGTCACCATCAATTAAGCTCCGCCTATAAAGGATCCTCCAGATACGCTAATCTCTAACCTCTGATCTTTAAGCTCTCCTCTTCTTCTCCAAGCTTCAGAACTCATTTCTGAGCACTCCATTCCTATTGACCAGAGCTGATTTGATCGTCGGAGGGTCCTACCGGAGCCACCCCCCACCGACTTCGAATGGGACTTTATTTTGCAGGTCCTCGACGGCGACCTCATCGACCTCCACTCCAGCGGATTCCAACGACGCCCAGATTCTACGTCAATAATATATATATATATATATATATATATATATATATATATATATATATATATATATATATATGCATGTGTGTGAAATATTTATATATCTTTAATCCATACAAAATTGGATTCAAAATTTTATATATTATGGTAAAACAAATTCCTTGATTCATCTTTCATCTGTATTCTATAGCTACTCCAAAACAAGTATAAGTAATTGCTTAAAAGATAATTAAATATTGGTACTTTCCAAATTAATGACTCTATATCTTAGATCAAATATAAACAAAAATCATGGCAAAAATCGAACTTCAAATCCAACTAATATGAGGATTCAATCTGATGCATTTAATATTGCCTATAATAGGTACCAATCTAATTTACTTATTATTCAAGAACTCTAACTACCGAACCCCTTTTGTGATCTTTACCATAGTTATGAAAGAGTTATTTAATTTTATAAATATTACATTTCCAATTCAAAATTATGAGCTAAGGATTATGGCAACCACCACATATTCATAGAGGACTCTCTCTACCAGCATAAAAGGCATTTTCAATATGATATCAATGCATCATAATTAATTTAATTTAAATAACTAAAAGTCAAAATTTAATTAACCAGTCCAACTAATAAATATATTTTGAAAGTCTTTATATCAAATAATTTTTAATTAATAAATCTTAATTAATAATAATTTTAAATCTAAATAATATTAATATTACTAAATTTTGCTTCTAAACTCACTTCTAAAGTAGTACCTATGTCTCAATCTAAGTATTTGAATCTGAAAAAAAGAAAGGATAATGAACTAGATAGTTGAGTAAGCAATAAATACTACAGCTATATTAATTAAATAATAATAATATACTAAAAATAAGTATATAGGATACATCAATTTAAAATATGTAGCACCATTAAAATAAGATCCATACGAAATTGATGTTTTTAAAATTTATTTTTATTTATAAATTATTTTTTTTAGAATATTTAGTTTACCTTGACAGTCATGAACTATGACCATATTTATACCTTATAGATAGTCCAGAAAAAGCTTAAAATAATCAAAGTACTAATATATAACTTTTATTGGCAGAATATCGATATGCAATATATAACCCCACTAGCAAGGTGTGATGTGCTAACCCATCACCCTACTAATAAGGTATCGATGTATCGACCCATAACCCTTATGATAGGATGTCGATGTACTGACGTATAAACTCTACTGACAGGGTTAATTTTGATATACCAACACATAACTCCAACTAATTAATAGGATATCGATATATCGATGCATAATCCCAACTGATAGGATGTCGATATACAAGTGCATAATTTCAACTGGCAGGAAACTGATATACCAGTACATAAGCCCCACTAGTAGGGATTTCGATACATTATCAAGCTGTGAATCAAAATTCATCTCAAATTAAATCATTTTTTTGATAAAATTAATTTCATATTTCAACCGAATAATACATAAAACCATCCCAAATTTAAATCAATTAATCATAATCCATAATATAATCAATACCTTAGGTAATGCATTAAATAGTATTCTATAATAATTTTCACAAAAAAACATCATGCTTTATATTCATAAATCATACAATTCAAAATTCAATGATATAAATATTATATAATTTATCAATAAATTTAAAAAAATGAAGCATCACTTACCTCAAATGTACTCCAATAAATCTAAATAATTTTTATTTTTTTTTAAATTTTTAATTAATAGATCAAATTATAGTATCCTACTTTGAACATCTTTTTGTCAAGATGATTACACTCTTATACAGAATCAAATCCAATAATTAGAAAGAGTACGAATAATTAAGAAAGATAGGATTAACAAATAGTCGCATCCAACAATCCAGATCGATTCAACTATCTAACTTCATCCAATCAAGAACAGACTAGGATATAAGTAGTCCAACAAAGATTGAGGCTAATCAAATCGGTAGTACCGACAAGAGTCAAGATGGAGACCAATATGTTATTCAATGGTCAAGAGTCAATTTGATTAAATAACTTTATTTAATTAAGATCACTTAAGATATAAGGATTCAATAGAGATCAATAAAGATCAGATCTTGTGATGCTCAACAAAGACTTGTAGATATGCTATCCGATCAATAGGATAGTTCGAAGTCCATCAATCGGGTCAACTCGAATCAATGCAATAGGGATACAGATCCTTCACTAGGTTCATAAATCAAGTAAAAAGAGAACATTAGAGGAGAGAGAGATTAACAAGGTGGAATAGGGCTAATCAGACAATATTGTTAGCATCCCGATCAGTTCGATCAATATGATTTAATCAAATCATGATCGAACTAGTATATAGATAGTTTAATGAAAATCATGATGATCCAATCTAGTAATACCCATTTTGATTAGGATAGATGCCAGTACACTATCTAACAGCCATGGGTCAAGATTTTTTTATCAGGATCAATCAAGGTTATTGAAAAAGGTCCTTTACTAGGTCAATTTTAGAGAAAAAAATCCATGAAAGTGGAAAAATAATATAAAGAGAAAATATTATAGAGAGAATAAGTGGGAAGAGAGAGAGTAAGGTGGGAGGAGAGAGGGAAAGAAAGCCTTTTTTTTATTATTATTTTTCTTTCTCTTTTTTCTTTTCTTTTCTCTTTCTTTTTTTTCTTTTTTCTTCTTCTTTTTTCTTTTTTTTTTTCTTTCTTCCTCTCTTCTTCTTCTTCCTACATTTGGGCAAACAGTGGATTCAAAACCCCAAAATCAATGGAGTCTCACCATGCTAAGAGATTGTGGCCGAGGATCGACCTGCAATGGTATAATCGGTGTTCCTGGTCTGACGATCAATGGTGATAAATAGTGCTAGCAAATCAAGAAAAAGCCAAAAAAGAGAGGAGAAAATAGGGCTTAATTCTTTCAAGAAAAATTTGACAATAAACCAACCGGATTTAAGGCCGCAAGGGTTGAATAAAAGGGAGAGAAGGGTCGGTCAAAGATTTTTGGCCTTACCTTGTTTTCTTGATGGTGCTTGGGCCATAGTGGTGGTTTGTAGTGTTCGATAAAAATTTAGAAATCGCCGATGACATCCTTCGATCTCTAGTATGGGATTCGAAGGAAGAGTTTAAGATCCCTAAGTAGAATGGAGGGAAGGCTGAATACTTCTTAGAATTGTCTTTTCTTTGGTGAGATCGGAAGGAAGAAGACTTCATTTACTACATTTTTTTTCCGCCATGCTTTAAAATCCATGCAAATACTTTTGGGCCCTTCTCTTGATGGTTGGGTTAGTCATGGACTAGACCTAATTCGATATTGGGGTTAGGCTATCACAATAAATTTTGTAAATCTAGATATAGAAAAATTCTTGGTGCACCATGGGCGGTGTAGTCCAGGCGCACCGCCCGCGGTGATTGACTCACGTATGGGACCGAAAGAAATTTTTTTTTTTTTGAGATGCCACGCTTAAGTCCTGTGTGTGAGCCAATCACCATGGGCAGTGTGCACGGGGTTGCACCACTCGTGGTGCACAAAGTATTTTTCTCTAAATATATTTGAAAAACTTAACGGATAAAGTTTATAGTGATTGACAAAATATTTAAAAAATAAAAATCATAATTTTCATTTTAAGAGTTGTTGGCTTATACAAATATTTTTTTTGCAAAGCATTATCTTAAAAGAATTATGGGGCAACCATATTATTATTGGTGTCTTAAAAATTGTTGGCCGTAAGTTAGAGGATCCAAATCAAGTTTCAACATACAAAAATGGTCAAAGCTATGTTGGGTTGTGTCATCAATAAAAGTGGGTTTATTTTAATTTCAAAAAAGTAAATTCATGTTTAGTTTAATTATAAAAATGCAGGCTTAATATTTTTAAGAATGCTTGGTCTCTACTCTTAAAGAATAATAGTTAGTCTCAAAATAGTTAATGATGCCAGACTAAGGCATTTGAACTTATTACTTAACGCTAGTACTTGTCATGTATTATGTGTAGACAGAGACCTAGCATTTCTATTGATAATGTGTGATTGAATCAGATTGAAATGTGTAAAGCTATGTAAGATCTGATAGGTTGAATTGATTGGGTCATGTGGAGTATAATAATATCATAACTTTGCAAAGTCAAACTAAATCATTGGATTCGATCACAAGTATGGTTTAAAGAATCATAACCAATGTTAGATTAAATTTATTTTGGCCAATTCCATTTATTATTTCTTTTATTTGAATATATTTCACTTTAATATGTTTGGCCACCCCAACTAGAAGCATATATATAAGTACTATTATTGAAAGCTGGTCTGGGTGATGTTAGTGTTCTGAATTTTTGAGCTAGTTTCTGAAATAGCGATCATGAAGTCATCACGTTACAATTATCTTCAATAAAGTTGACTTGGTTATTGCTGGACTCCCATCAAGTGTTACATTTCATGGCAGGCACTAAACCATTGCTCTTCTTCACCTTCCTAGTGTTTCCCCTAGAAGTACTACAACTTCAACTCAGCTTTGGCCTCACTCATTGCCCATGCCGGTTACTCTTCTGATGCATTTGGGAGCTCACAACCAACCAGATATAGCAATGAAACTTGAAGTTGCTCATCAAAGTCATCACTTCCAATGTTGCACCGCAGGCCACCAGTGCCTCTGCCCTCTTTAATGCAATTAACATCCTATTCCAGATGCACCATATCAAGAGAATTTTGTTACATATTAATATTTAATTTAGTGTTTTCCCCCAACTAGGAGGAGAAACTTGGAGGTAAATATTGTTCTACACAAATTTATGAATGTGATGTTAATTCAACATCTTGTAGGATTGCATGGTTATCCATCATTCCTTTCAAAGTAAATTAGTAGTACTTATATAGCTTCATCTTAAGGCTTTTCAAAGCAAATATTTGCAAGTCTTTCTAAAATTTTAAAAAGAAGGATGATGTTTTTGCAAAAAGAAGACATGTCGATGACAAGATTGACGTTCAAGTTTCCTGAAAGAAATTAATGGTATTTTTGGCAGAGTTGTTCATGCATTATATATGATCGTTATTATACCTCTGTCATCATTTTGTTTCAGAAGCTTTCAATTATGGGAGAGTGAATTCTCCAGGCTTTTCCTTTTATTTTTTTACTTTTTCAAAGATGGGAAAAGAGATTGGAACAAGTTCGATCCGTTTCAGTAGGATCTAAATTGCAAGATTTATCTTCTCAGTTCAAATAAAGTCCTCTATTTTTGTTCCTTTCTCCTTTTGTTTTCCTTTTTATCACATTTACGTCCTTTCCATCCAAGGATTCATCATACTCACCAAGTAATAACAAAACAAATAAAGAAAAAGAAAAAAAGATGATATAAAAGGGGTAGTGACATCTAATCTATTAATCAAGCTTAACCAATCAACTTCAGATGAAACCTGAAGGTGACAGGTTCCTTTTGAATTGCTCCAGTTCAACCAAACTCTGTTGGTTTCTGTCAAGAAACCTCAATAATAAATTCATTTATTTATGGGCAACCAGAGAGGTTGCATGCTTAAATAATTGATAAGTAGAAGAAATGAAATAGAAATGATTTTAGTGGACTTGGGAAAGTGCTGAATTCAGCAAGGGATTATTTGGTGGGTGTGAAGGAAGAATATGTAACACATTTCTATGTCAAGGTCATCAAGTAAATTAACAGAGTAGTCACAATTGTCAGAACAAATCTTTGAGAAAGTTCTTCTTTTTTTTTTTCGAGGGGAAAATATTTAGTAGTAGTTAAGAAGACAATTCAGTTTCCTGGTATAATAGGATTTTGCTCGGTAGGTCCACCGTAGACTTCTTAATTTTTTTAGCAACATCCTCTCTTTCTCCTAAAAATAACAAAAATGATGGCCAATATGAAGTGCTATGATTATGCCCCAGGGTATGTTTGGTTTGGAATAGGACTTAAAATAGCAATATTCGTCAATATATTTGATTCTTGATAGGGATATAAGAATGGAAACAAGAATGAAACTTGAATACTAGAAAAGAAAAAAAATAGATTTTGGAGGATTGGGATATTCTTATTTCTCTTGAAACCAGGGATTCTTTTTAATGGAATGGGAGCATTCTGATTCTAAAATCCAACTTTTTCTAACCAAACATGGTCATAATGTGCTATATTAATGATGGGATAAAAATAAGGTTGATTGCGTAGGTGGATCTATGGAGGATAATTCATAATTAAAAGTATATATAGAGCGATATTTAAGTTGGAAAAAGAGAAGATGCTTTTGACACCAGGTGATGCCTCAACGTCATCATGATTTTCCTTTCTTTTTTTTTAAAAAAAAAATAATCGCTAATACTGTTAAAAGCATGTTCGACAAAGTGGGAGGGCACCCTGGAGGTGGTTTTTCTTACTGTTATGCCCCTTCAAACAGTGCCTGGAATTAGGTCAGCAATGGGGGTCAAAGATTTTGTGGCATTAGGGAAGGTGGGTAGATGTGATATGAAGCTGAAATGGAGGTTTTAAGAAACAATTAGATGTCATATCCTAAACAAAAGTGGATGAGAAAGAATAATTAAAGCCTATATATCTTTTATATTTTGTGAGATCAATTGGCCTAACACCTATAAATAGTTATGTTCTTATTCAAGGTTTTAAACGACGGAAGTAAAACTTTCAAGCATAATCATATGTTGAGGATGAAGATGTCATTATATTTGTCTATATCAAGTTCAACTCTTTTCGTTATACAATATGCAAACATATATTTTCATCAAAAAAAAAAAAAATGCAAATATATTTATTTGTTACGGTACTGTTATGTCCAATGCCGAGAGCTTGAGCTTCCGGCGGACGCTGGCTCCTATGGTGGTCCAAAGGTCATTATCTAGGTGAAGAGGTGACCTCACTACTTCAGCTTTCAGGCTAGAAATAAAAGTATATGCATGGTGATATCATTGTTTCATCATTTTTAGCAATTTTAGTTATCACAGGCATCCCAAGTGGGTGCGTAACGGTCATATATCATCTGCTTTAAGAACAAAAGATATTTATCATGGATCATCGGATTTATCGTATGGTTGATGAGTCTAAGTGTAACCTCTGAAATAATAATATCATACTTGATCACAATCATCTATGTTTAATACTTTCCAATTTAATTAATGTACTTAGCTTAATGATATTCTTTCCTCGTGCATTGTTGACAGGATCAATTAATTTAGAAGGATGAACACATGGGGGAAGTTGGAAATGAGGCCATGATTTCGACAAGTTTTGGGATTCCACCATAGCCTTAGGGCATTCAGAAGATGATGCATACTCTTGTTTGCGTCATGGGGATCTTCGATCCTCGAGTGCATCTCACAATCATATGGTCGTGTTCGAGTGAAAAATCCAACAAAATTACATTTGAAGAAACCGACACCGTGGGGTTCTGATATATTGTTAAGCTCGAGGATAGAAAGGGCAGGATGCATAGATTTAATTATAGTACAATTTGTTCGATTATTCTCTTTCAAAGTATAACCATCAATCCGCATCGAATCTTTTTATTATACTTGTCAGAGTCGTGCACGATCGCGTCCATCATAGTATGGGTATCTTAGAAATGACCTCACTAATTTGTAAAGTAATACATTTAATGGCGGTCCTATTCTGTTAAATAAGTTGTTTAACATGATTCCTCTTGATAATGTTTTACACTATGAAGATGAGGATTGCAACAAAGGTATCCTTGTATCCGATGGCAACCTTGCTGCAGCCGTGGACTGGCTGGTACGTATCATGGTCTTATCACTCTTCATCTCAAACACTTATTTAGAAACCAATACTAGCTGTAATAAAGTATGGCTTCCAACCTTTTCTTCTGGGATGTAAACATTTTTTTTTCAGCCACTTGTCAGCTGCTTGCATGACAGCTAAATCCTCTCGAGAATGGAGGAACAGAAAGACGTTTTAGTGCCATCTAATTAGGTCAATACTTAGTGTACCTTTTTTCGGCTTTGAGGTTCAAATTTGATTACACAGCGTGGGCGGCCGAAAGCAATGTTCTGAAAACTGAACCGGATGTTAAACCATTTTACTGGTTGGTTCTTGGTTCAACCAGCTCATCTGATTTAACCAATTCACATAATGCTGACGTTAGTATGATGTCATAATTTAAATCTTATTTTTTAAAATTTATAAAAAATCGGAAAAAAGACCAAAAAAAAAAAAAAAAAAGCCTTAACCCTAGCCCTGGTGGTGATAAGTGCGGTGGTTTATTTTTATTTTTTATTATTATTATTTAAAAAAGGGTTCTATTTGTTTATTAGTTTACATGAGGACGTATGGACCATGCCAACATATGCTTGGGCATCCCGATGCAGCACAACTGGAGAAGGAGCTGTACTTGTTTATTGGTTCCGCATGATGGCTTAAACGGATTAGCCACTCATCTAGTCATAAAAGGACGACAGCGGAGATGTTAAAATGCATCTTCCCTCCTGGAAAGTAGAAGGATAAATCATCCATGAGATCCTCATGATGCACGTGAACCATGGGGCATCATGGCATCAATAGATTCTCCGAAGAAATTTTGGGGCGCGACCTATTTTTATATCTTTGCTAGTTTTTGTCTCTTTGCCCTGTTGTCTCCCTAGCTAGTTGTCAAATACTTTAGTGGATGGACAGCTCGTGGATCAAGTGGACGCCCATTTTTACCGTTCTTTATCATGAGAACAATTCAATACCGTCTCCAAAAAATTTCTTCACGTTTTTGTTCGAGGGTCAATGAGAGTTGGGTAGTATTCAAATTTGAAACGACTCCGACTACCTCGTCAAATACCATGTGACCCATCCTATTGCACATACGGTGCACCCGCATGGCATGATACGGTGCATTATATGCACTCTCTACGGATGATTGTGCACGGTTTATATCATACGACGTCTATTTGCATACGATAGATGGTGCATATAATATATCATGTCGTATGATATACGATAGAAAATTTATGCTTTTTAAATATCCATACTATTTGTACTTTTTGAGTGAGTGGGCATGTTCCCTGGTGTTTTCCAGCTATCATCTTCTACGTCGTACACGCCGCTAATTTTGGGTGCACGCTGTGGATCCATCCTAGCGGCAATTGCTCCCTTATAGGTGTAGTTGTTTCATTGGAGTTCAGCCAATGGCTTAACAAAGGCTCATGGATGACAGATTAAAAGTTGCTGTCAATAAGCGCCGCAACGAGAGAGATATTACTTACCAAAGGAGACATCCCTAAGTGACCACATCCACGTATAAAGGCAGAGGATTTTTGTCAAACAATCTTTATTATTACGCTACAAAACTATCCCAATCCTTTTGTCTATGGTCCCTACGCTTCCAGTAGCATTGACACGCTGCCAATTTTCGGCAAGATATTTTTTACACATGCCTTCTTTGATATAATTACGTTCTTATTACTTCCTCTAACATGATTGTTTATGTCCCCGCAATTTTCTCATATATACCCTTCTGTCATGTGCATGATGGTAATATTTCTGCCAAAATCTGATGATGGATGGAAGATTGCCAGAGCATCCGCACGAGAGACCGTGGATCAAATGCGTGCAAAATGACCTACATGTTAGGAATGAAGAAAAGCTCGAAAGTCGCTGGAATTAATTTGGCCGGATCCCTTCGATGCTAAGGCTGAAGAATACCATGGAAGAAAAAAGAGACCTCAAAAGTAAATGGGAGTAAAGTGTTTGCATGTAGGTACATCACGTTGTCGTGTTTTGTACCTGGTATTTTGGTTTTTAAATGAAGAGTCTTTATCTCGTCAGTGTTCAATTCTAAACTCCAAAGTTAACTAGAGAGTAGATGATGACGATTCTTCTTGTTCTTTTTCTGTTTTATATAGATCAATCTAAAAATTTAATTTCAATCAAAATATATCTTTTTTGATGCCATCTATTTATGATTGGATGATAAATTTGGACTGAATATTTAAAGGACCGTAACTAGAAAACCATATATATTGCTATTTTTCAAAGGTTGAGAGGATATGGTCGATCCATTGGCAAAAGAATATGAAGATATTAGGTACATGATAATTATTTTAAAATAAAAAATAATATAAATAAAGATGATGATATCATCATATTTGGTTATTAAACGGTGATCCTATATGATGGTAATCTCAAATTATATCCACTCTTTAAATTTTTGTCCAACACAATGATAGCCATCAAAAGGTGAAATATTCAAAGATTATTTTATAGTAGTACTCTTGAATTAAAATTTAAGAATAAAAATATCTTTTAATTATTTTAAAAAAATAATTTATTTTTTATAAATAATTTTTTTAATAATTCTAAATCTAATCTTAGCAAAAAAAAATGTATGCTATATTTTTATGTTTAGACATGAAATTTAAAATATATAATATTTATGATATATTATAATATATTATTAGTTATATTATTATTATATTATTATTAATTAATAATTTTAAATTATAGTTAAAATATGTTATTATACTTTATATTTATGTAATAAATTTATTTAATATATTATTTTTATTTATCTTATTTTTCTAATCAAAATAAATATTAGCATTAAAAAATATATTATAAGTATAAATTAAAAATATTAATTTTATAATCATAATTAACATATTTTTATAGAATTAATAGTTTATAGGACTAATAAATATATTTGATAAATTATATTAATAATTAATATATTAACAAATATATTAATATTTTATTATAATATATTTTGTATGATTAATAAAAATGTTTTTATAAAATATATTAGGAATAATTTTAGTATTATTTTAAATTTTATGAAATATCAAATAAGTTATTTATAGATATTTAAAAATATTTAACCATCGTATCAAATATATGATGCTCTTAAATTACTAGATCAGATTAATTCAAGATAAAAATCAACAGTAGTATGGTGATTGCATCTGGATTACCAAACGCCCCCAACTGTATTAAAAAAGACCGCCGCTTGCCATTTTTTTCCCCTCTCTATCTCTATCTCTTTCTCTCACGTTTACTTTTCCTTCCCTTCTCGGTTGTTTCCTTCCTCGTCTTCCGCCATGTCTCCTACCAAAATAGAAGGGCCAACTCATCTTCGTCGAGGTCCAAGCCCCCTTTCTCCTCCCCTTTTTTCTAATATCGCTCCAGTCCCTAGGATTTCGTCCTCTTAAAGCCTCACCCTCACTGGAGCTCCGCCAAGATTGAAGCTCGTGCTTTCTGCTGAAGAAGATGCAGCAGGGTAACACGGAATCCTTCTTTTTTCTTTTTTAAGTGTAAATATTCGATTTTCCCTTGATCTTTTTGTTCGTTGACTTTGGGTCAATTGTCGTCTAATTTTTGCTGATTTTTTGAACTTTTCTTGTCGGGAAAGTTAAGTAGAATTGACTTGTTGTCTTGAGAATCTGGTAGATGGATCTGAAATCTATTTGTGAAATTTTGGGAATTTTGGATCAGGAAGTGCTTCGGTTGTCAGGTTTTTGCGTCGTTTTTCGGACAAAAGATTGTTTTTATAATGAGCGCGGGTTCTCTGCTGTGCACCGCACGGTGCGGTGCACAGCAGAGGATCCGCGCGGTTTTTTAATTACCTTTTGTTTTGAATTGAGATCACGTGGTCATTGTTGTCAGCAAAATGGAAATTAATTTTCAAAATGGCACTATATTCGGTTGTCAAGTTGAGATTTTTTTCGTAATCATTGGCTTTATTAAACCAAAGTACCATCCTCTTGACGTTTGTTGTTAGATGCTGGGATTGGGTATTACTTAAGCAAGGATGGTTGTATATGGTGAATTATTGAAAAATTAATCCGGGAACTTAGGGCCCGTTGGGTATTGCTTCTGTTTTCTGTTTTTGTTCTCAGAAACCCCAGAACAAAAGAAAGAACCAGAGTGGATAACATGTATCATGAATTTTTTGTTTTTGAAATTGTTTGTAAGATCTTTAGGGCTTTCAGAAGCAAAGAATTATTGGTTTCAAAGAAGTGAAATAAAAGCAAGGATAGCAGAAGTTCTGTGCAAATGTTATCTTCAACATCAATCTCCATGTGGTATTTCACTAATTTGTGGAGAAAGAAAAACAAAATCAATAATGATGCCGAACAAGCTCTTAGACTTGGTGGTGTGAACTTGTTATTAACCTTTCTCTGCATTGAAATGCTGATATAATAATTAGACATTTGTTTGCTTTGTTGCTTTATGTGTTTTCTTTTCTGTGTTATTTCAGTTTATGACATAAATGTGCTTCAGCAAGAGGCTCATACACGCTGGCTGAAGCCTTCCGAAGTTCTCTTCATCTTACAGAATTATGAGAGATTCCCACTCACACAAGAGCCACCCCAGAGGCCACCCAGTAAGGCAGAAATCATTATACACTAGAAGTTTGATGTTGTTGATTCTATTCATCTATACATTCTGATTGTCTCGATTTGTCTCCAGGTGGTTCTATGTTCCTTTTCAACCGCAGAATACTCCGTTTTTTCCGTAAAGATGGTCATACGTGGCGAAGGAAGAAAGATGGAAGAACTGTTGGGGAAGCGCATGAACGACTTAAGGTTTGTTCAAGCAACTTGCCTATGCTTGTTATATCTGCATTCTCAGAGTTATTTACATTTGTGATAAATTTCACCGATCAATTCTGTTTTACAGAAAGATAATGAGTTACAAAACTGGTTTGTTTGTGGAAAATGGAACAAATGTTTAAGGAAGAAGCATGCAATATATTCTCGAGTTTTTAGCATAAAGGTCCATTACTCTTTATATGTTATAATGGTGGCATCACCATAACACATATAAGGCTAATAAGTATGCTGTGTACATTGGATATATTGTGGTTGTGTTATACAAACTGGCAATCGAACTCTCACTTCTCAATTTGAGGATAATCATATGTAGAGATATGCTAGGACAAAGAAGCAGTTTTGAGAAGTATGCTACTCCATGAAAAAGTTGTTGAGCTGAAGAGCATGTAAGAGGAAAGTTGAGGAGAAGATGACTAGCAAGAAATTATGTTTGATTAATTGGCAACTGATATTTGTGTGGTTCATTTTGCCATAGCTGCCATATTTTGTGCAATTATTTAGCATGCTGTCATTTACAATATATTGAAATATGTTGAACACTGGTCTTCATCATGGTGCCACTATCCAGTTTCAATGCTCAAGTTGCAGTTTGTAACCTGCTCCTTTGCTTTGTTTGATACATGAGAATCTTTCTTAAAGATAAAATATCTAACAGTAAGATGGTAATTCGTATACATCAGATTTTACTCAAAATTGTAATGGACAATTTGTGGGCAGAAAGTGAGTCAGAAATGGTACTTCAAGTGTAGCAAATTACATGTAAGATGACAACAAAACGGGGCATCATATGAGTTGCAAGAAACCAACAAACACATGCACATTGTAGGTAATGCCAAACCCAGGAGGCCGTAAGTTATATTGAATTGTAGATGAGCTGATCGCTAGCGTGTTTCATCTTCTGAAACTTTGCTCATTAATGAAGGGATTTCTTCATATTACCTGCGCTGCTTAACAATGAAGAGAGTTTTTTGGCATTAATGAAATGGGTTCCCAGGCACTAAAAAAGCAATGTACTGATTCTGGCCTAGAGTTTTTACAACTCTTCTATTAAAGTTTCTTGGTTTTATCTGTTCTGCCTGTCATCAAATTATATACTGGAACTTTTGGCTTTAGGATTTGCCATTCTTCTTCAATAGGACTAGAATCATCAGAAAACCTAGTGGATTGAAAGGGAAACATAATCTAACTTCCTGGATGGCTATGGTTTTCAGGTACTCTTATATATATATATATGTTTGTGTGGATGGTTTTAGTGGAGACCATCTAAAGCACATTCATTATATGCATATGTTGTGCTTGAGTGATTCTTTGCTATTAAGATTTTGGAGGAATACAAAGAAATATATCCTCATCAATAAGTTTTTCTTTATTATTTTTGAAAAATGTTTTCAGAGAACCTTTTATTGCAATGAAAACAAAATAATTGTTTTTTTCTGTATTAAGTTGAACTATTCAACATTATAAACTTCACAAATCTCTCTTTAAGATCATATGAGTTGAATTGAAGCATCTTACTAGATATTGAGAAAATTTGACTTTTTTTTCTTTTTTTGCATACTTGGATATTTTCCTCTTTTTTTTTTTTTGTTTAAATAAAGAAGCAAGATTTGAAAAGAAAAAAATTTCTAGATTCCATCCTTCACAAATGTAGTCATCTGATATGTCCCATTTAATATCTATGAGAATGACCACTAGGCTTTTGGGATAGTTGTTAAGATGGCTTATTTGATTGTACTTCAACTGGATACCAGTTGCAACACCACGTGTTTCCGAAGAAGTAAGCACATTTTTCTATAACTTTAGAATTTACATCATTTGACCCTGGCTGGTATTTGTAGAACTTAGAATCCATGACAGAGCGTTTTTGTACAACATTGAAGCTCAGTTAGATTAAATGAAATAGACAATTTGCAAAAAAGAAATATTCACGCTTTCTTGGTGGTGCTTGTAGCAGGTCTATACCATGATTGGGGAAAGTCAACCTGGATTTCGTGAAAAGGATGAAAAAGGTTGCTTAGAATAATTCTTAAATGGTCAGGACTTCAATAGAATCTATTTTAGGTTCCAAAAACTAGCAGCTTTAAAATTGGTTAACTAAGTTATTTTGTAATGTTATTACTGACAAATGTCATGTTTTTATATCCAATTTGCGGTTGATGATTATTATCTTGTTAGAAGCATAAGTTGAGCATAAAGCTAAACTCAAAATATGCATACATCCAAATTGGTATTTCCAGGATATAGAATTCTGTTTCTTAAAGTTACAGTGTTATGACATATAGCCTAGCGTCTAGTACCAACGATAATAGAACTGTCCGAGAAATATATATTTTCTATTACCTGACTTTGAATTATTTACTGCTGAATCTTTGGCTAAACATCAATTTTTTCCCTGATGTTATTCACATGTGAATTTCCAGGTTGGGAATGTAGATGTCCTGAACTGTTACTATGCTCATGGAGAGAAAAATCCTTATTTTCAGAGGCGAAGTTTTTGGATGCTCGACCCGTAAGTTCATGTACCAGCATTAACAGCTTTTCACATACTTTTTTAAAACTTATCCTATTTCCATTTTTTTCTGTGTATCTACTATCCTGATAATTGTATCTTCTAGCTTGTCAAAACTCTTGCACGATTCTAATACACATTCTTGCTGTACTTTCAAGTTTCAACTGGTCATTCATATGAGTTTACTCTGTAAGGATTAAAGTTACAACAGACAGAAAATTGTTCAGACTTCAGACAATCTTACCATGATTTGTCACCTTCAATTATTTTTTTTAGTCATAAGAAGTCATGGATGAATGTTCATCAAGATGGATTATGCATGACATTTTCATAGAAGAGCAAAGCTGTACATCCTGTGTGTTCTGTGCTGCATTGATTAATGCAACGGAGTGACCAAGGAATTGTTGTATATTGACATATGTAATTACCATTCATGTATAACCTACCATATTTGTACGGTCATTCATGTCGAATTCCATTTGTATAGTTAACTCTTCTAGCCTTATTTCCACTAAAGTACAATTGCATAACAAATTTTTCTATTATCAGTTTGCCAGCTTGTTGTGACCAGAGCTGCTCTGATACCGATTGTCATCGTGGTATTACTTGCTCTAGCACCACCTCTTGGGAAGATCTCTCGTACGGAATACAGATTTCCCAAGTCTAGGATCGGTTTCCAAGTTTAGGATCAGAACACTGGTGATGATGTCGATGCAACAGAAAGAAAGAAAAAATAAAACTAGATACATAATCAAATATGTGGATTAAACCAAGGCTCATTTCTACAGGACATGCAAGATTTACTATGAGAAAAGAGAATTTACAAGAGAAGATCACACCCTCAACCCTTGTATATTAATCTCTCTCTCTCAACGAGAAACACTCCCTCACAAAGTTCTTTTCTTTTAAGAGACCTCCTGAAGCGACCGCTGTCCGCTGCTTGACAGTCTATCTGAAGCCTATTGTTTTTGCTCTCTGTCGGCGCCTCTCAAGATCTGCTGTTGCTATCGAACCACCAAGCCACTAAATCCCTGTCACCCACAGGGCCTTTTAAAGGCCTCAAACCAGGTATAATTTGAGTCCAGAATGAAGACCGGACTCCGAATATAACTTTAAATAGTCCCTAGCCATTGGATCAAGTCCCAAATCAAACTCCATCAAGCTGCTCGCTTTCCTAGCTGTCGGATCACGCATATTTGCACCCATGCACCATCCGTAGACCGGGCCTATGGTGAACCGCACCGAGTCCCAGCGCGCCACGTCGCTCGTTTGTGCGTAACAGCCCTGTACGCTGCATTTTTCCCCCGTGAGCCACTAAGGGTCCATGCCTTGACTGCGTGGATATGCCATGTGGTCGGTGGACCGGCCACGTCCGCTTGGATCTCCCGCACGCTGTGGGCTGCACGTGCTCATGCACGTGTGCTATGCCTGTGTGGGCGATTGAGCCTGCACGTCTATTTGGGCCGTGCATGCTCGTGCGCGTGCGCTAGGCCTGTGCGGATGATTGGGCCTGTGCGTTTGCTTGCATCGCGCGTGTGCCTGGGCCAAGCCTGCATGCTGCTTGCGGGCCAAGCCTGCATGCTGCTTGGGGGCCACACCTGCAGCCGCGGCCTGCTGCTGGCCAGCCCCTCTTGCGGGCTATTCTTTTCGTGGGCTTCCTTCCTGGACTTTTTCTTGCTGTGGACTTTGCTGTGGGCTCCTTGTGGGCTGAATTTGAGGCATTTTTCTCAACACAGCTTCGTTGACGTCATGTTTATAAAAATCCTAGGGAGCATTTCTAAGATAAAATTTATAAATAGATGTTACATTTGAAAAGCAGTTGTTGGAACAATTTAGCATAAACATATATGCGTATGATGCCATCAGTGGTTATAATGCTCTGTCCTAATTTGGTGGAAGACCAAAGACCAGTCAAGTTTTACAATTTTTAGTTCCACTAAATGTAATTTCAAATTTACAGGGCATCCTAGCTTGCCTTTATTTGGGGCAATGGTGCCGGTACGGTGGCCCTTGTTCTTCTTTCAAGCATTTGAAGATTTATATCGCGTAACATACCGATATATTCACTGCAGCAACAAAGAAACATGGCAATACTGGAGTGTTTCATTTACCTGTGTCCAAAGGGTAATTTGGGATGTTGTGAAAACTATACATAAACTGACCAGTGTTTTGAAATGCTGCTGTGGTGTGTAGGCAATCAAGGGACTGCATAGTGTATATGTGGTATGTGGGCTGCATATGCGGTTACTAATTATGAATTACTTAAAAATAAATATAATATATTAAGTACAGTAAAAACAATAATAACTAGCAATATTAATGACAACAACGACTGAAAATTAGTGCTTGCCATTTAGTATCTAATATCCAATAACAATAATTATAACATAATTAACATTTTAGCACTATTAATACCCATATGGCCATATTAGGCTCACCTAAAAGCAATATCAAACCTAACCATCAGCCTGAACCCACTTCATGTACATGGGCCCGCATAAGAGTGGGTTCCATATACAACTCCACGATGCTAAATGGACTTACTTATGTGGCTGTACTAAGTAGGCCATAGATAGTTAAGCGATGCTAAATGGACCAGCTTGTTGGTCTATACATGGAATGACCACATATGGTACTGCATATAGGCAATGTGGTGTGGTCAAGGGACCACATACACATATGTAGGCACATGTGGCAGTATATACTGCATTGTAAAACACTGAAATTGACAAATGCAAATTGGAACTCTAGTCTAGCAAATCATCATTTTAATTCATGTGTTTTATCAACATTTCTACATAGAATTCAACACTCATTATATGAACAATATTTCATGAAATTGCTGGATGGAGTATGCAGATGATGTCATAATTAGTTAGTCTTGCACATACGTTCATCATAGCTTCAAATTGGAAAATGTTACTCTCTTATGCTACTTTAGAATGGTTAGAGAGGATTTCTATATCTGTAAATCCTTGGATGATATGATAGTTTTAAGTTGATGACTGGCCTTGGAGTGGATTTTATGTAGTGCATTTAACTCTTTCAATTGATTTCTTAGACGAACTATGCCCTCAGCTATTATTGATTGTGATCAGCAGCCTTGTTTGCTTCAAGAGGTCTCACTGATGTGCTCTACCTTCACTCACTTCAGCAAATAGCAACTTAACCTAGAATGCTGACAGCCTCCTACTGTCGCCTTTGTGTTGACCATTGACTTCTCAACTGGCCATTCGCATCTTGAAACAACCTGTTATGATTTTTATTTTTATTTTTCACTTAGGAAAGCTTTGATTATTCTCCTAACACAAACTTTAGATTGCAGCTGCCAAAGTTGTACAATCACCATGTAATTATGTGTCAGCAATTTTGCTGTGACATTCACTCTATTGAATCTTCGAGTTTGTCCTATGTCACTAAGTCACTAAGTTCTATGGGATACATACATTTTCCGCTCTATCTGCTTGCTCTATAAGCATGCAAAACCGTGTATATCATATAACAATTTTCCATATGCATGCTGTGTTTGGTTTTGCCTAAGAAAACATCATCATGCTTTCATCTGCAACGCTATTCAGGAGTTTTGTCTCTTGTTTTGATTGGTTTTTCTTTCTTTGCAGGGCCTATGGGCACATTGTTCTTGTTCATTACAGAGATGTGGCTGAGGTGTGTTATGGACCTTCCTTTACAGGGTCTTATTTATGTTTAAATTTGTTTTTGGGTAAAAGGCTGTGGGTTTAATTAAAAAGGAAGGCAGAAGTCTAACAAGGGTAGTAACTGAAAGAGTATAATACAAAAGTAAGAAATCAAGGGGCCTCACTTTATTGGGATCTCCAGAATGCTCTACAGCAACCCAAGAATGAAGAAAGAAACCTTAGACTGTTAATTTGGCTACACATTACCAACATGAATAACGGTCTTTAGCACCATTCTTCACATGCCAGTGTACTGAAATGAGGCTGTTCTATACCTGGTGATGTTCAATTCTCTAAAATATCAACCCAGTTCACAGAAATAGTTACCAACATTTTCTTTATCTGCTCAACAACTCTGAAACAGAAGAACTGTTAATTTAGTTGCAGATCACTAACATGAATAACAATTCCTTTAGCACCATTATTCATAAGCCAATATACCAAAATGAGCTTGTCCTTTACCTGATGATGTTCAATTCTGCACAATATCATCACCAGTTCATAGAAATAGTTGCTGACCCTTTGAGTCCAACAAAAGGACAGCACTGATTTATGTTACTTGGAGTTGCAACAAACTAAGTAGCCCTTCATAATTTTCTCAGAGGTGCCTTTGTAATCCATTGGTACTCCATGCTGTTGTCTTCTTTCCCTTATGTTAATTTCTCATGTTTTTTTAAGTTAACAAAGAAGATGGCCATCTACCAAAAAGGGAAAAAAAAAGATGACCTTATTCTATCAAGGTGATTTATAATTATTCTGCTGTTTATTTCTTCTGGGTTAAGTTTGTACAAAAGAAAATTACTACTAACATTCATTAGAACAAAAGTGAAGTATGAGAAAGGAAAGATGAAATGAAGATAACAGAATTAATTTTATCATCTGTATACTCTTTGCTCATTTAATTTTGTTGGGAGATTTCACTATGGGACGCCCTGCTTTTGTGCCATGCAGGGAAGATATGTTTCAGGATCAACTTCAAACTTGTCAACTGAATCTTGTTCAACTTTCAATCAGAGCACCAGTGTTAATAACGCCCAAGTTCAAGGTTTCACATCTGGAACTAATGGCCTATATGAGCCATATCGGAGCTCTTGCAGTCCGGGGTCTGTGGAAGAAGTTAGTTCGAAGTTTGTCATCGAGAACCTCGAAAGTGACCGCATGAATTTGATGTATAAATCATTAAGTGATGGTCAATCATCAAGGCCAGAGGTTAGTCAAGCTCTGCAGAAGCTTGCGGAGCAGTTAAGTCTGGATGATGATGATAACTCTATTTTCTTTGATGACCTGACTGCATACTCCGGTCAGAATGAGAATTTACAAGATCTGGATTTCGGAACAAGGGACTCCTTACAGGAGTCACATGAAAATCTGCTCCATAGTTTGGAATTTGCAGGGCAAGGTCAACTTGAAGAAGCCAGGAAGCAGAATAATTACAACAGCATTCAGTCCCTGAAAACTTTTGGTATTTGTTCTTTTAATTACACAAATTGGTGGATGGTTATCATAGATTTCCTGAATATCTATTGACATGTATCGGCTCATTTGCCTATGAAGCTCTTATGATACTTGAAAAGCTTGATTATGAAGTACAAAGTAGAACTGAATATAGCCTGCCTACCATTGTTTCAGCATTGATATTCCATCTTATTTAGCTTATATTAAATCTGGTTTCACCATATGACAAGAGTTAACCATTTTTATATTTTACAGGTTTATGTCCTTTTCGTTCTATGATGGAAAATTTAGTTCATGTACAAGAAGAAAAGAGAGATGATGGAACAAAATGCGACTGTTGATCCATTGCACCGTAAAATTTTGTGAATATGTCAACATTTAAGCATAACTATCATGCATGGAGATAACTACCAGCCTGTACCAGTCTATGCAAGCCAGCATGTACCTTGCTTGGGTGATAACCAGCACCCAGCATTGGTTGGTTATGTGCCATCCCATGCTTAAAAGTTAAAACCCCTTTTTTCCTTTGCATTTTAGTTGGGTTGGCAAGGCACTGTAAATGACATGCCAAGCACTGGTCGGCAAGCCTTGTGTTGATAGCACTTATGTCCTTGATATCAAGCTATTCAATTTCGGAAAATGTCTTTCCTAGCAGATCTGTTGGGAACCTCATTAACTTCTAATGTTGTGAACTTTAGACTAATGCTTATTAGCTTTTAAAACACGCTTTTTTATCCTAGCCTTTCTTCGGCGGTTAACATATCATGTAATGACCATGCTTGTGTAAGCATGAATTGACTTGTGATTGTACAAGCCACTCTTAGTCTTAGGTTTGTACGAGCAATGAATAGGCCGGGTTTGGGCTTGACATGGTCAAATTAGCCAGTGGCCTAGTGCTACAATCATTTTAAAATATTAGCTTCATAAGTATAAGAAACAACCAAGGAGCTGGCAGTTTTTTTCCTTTTTCTTTTTTGTGGGGTTGGGGGGTGGAAAAGTGTGTGTGTGAGTGGGCGAAGAGAGAGAACTAGGTGCCTAACCTTATTTCACCCTCCCCTATGAAATAAAGTTACTCTAGTTAGATGGCCTTTTGACCCTATGACTGAAAAATATTATCCATCTTTTGGTGTTTCATTGGTTAAACTGATAACCTTTCCTTATCCAGTAGTGAACCAGCAAGCAAAATAATAAAATTTGTATGAAGTTCATATGTTTTCTTTTTTCAGACTCCACATAAATTATTTTGTCATGGGAAGTGATTGAATTTACATTTACATCACCTGATGCAAGATGGCTGATACACAATGAGAGGATGTGCATTTGGGGTCAAAATAGAGATCTCTTGTAGAAAAACCCACAAGTGTTTAAATTGACCCTATTTGGGAGGTTTGTCTGAACCTGACAGCTGCTGGTATGTTTGTAGGTAAATATCAAGACATTACAGAATAAATATTCTTATCAACAATTTCCTCACAAACATAGTGATATTCATCCTATATATGTTCCATCATTTTGTAGCGGTAATCTTTGCAATGCCTGGTGCAGATTAATTACTGATGACAGTTTTACTTGTATCTTGGTTCATAGGCTGTCTTAAACCCCTAAGGATATTTTTGCTTGCTGGTTAACTGGTGGATAAGGAGAGGTTATCAGTTTAACCAACGAAACACCAGAGATGCATAATATTTTTCAGTCATAGGGTCAAATGGCCACCAAACTAGGGTAAGTTTATTTCATAGGGGAGGGTGAAGTAAAGTTAGGCACCAAGTTCTCTCTCTTCTCTCTTTCACTCTCACACTTTTCCACCACTTTATCTCACTGACCCTGGGAATGTCAACCAAATAGTGGATAATTTTAATCGCTTGTTACTTGGTTAGAGGGTGATTACAAACAGTTAAATCTATTCACCCCCTGGTTAGCTAGTCTGTGTCCAAACATAGCCCAAGTCTTTTTTTTAATTATTATTATTGTTATATTTTGTTAACAAGGAATTGATAGTCAAGAAATAACAGTTTTGAACCAGTTCCATTGTGAAGTCTATTTTGTTAAAAAAGCTTGAGGGTCAGATGAAAATATAAAATAGAAGAGCAAAGTCGACGAAGTGGAGAGGTCTCTATGTGGGATTATGTTATTGAAACATGCCTTAGCAAGGAACAAGGAAGTTTTGATGAAAGACAATAAGGTCTGCTGTGTAATATAATTCAAAATTTGGGCAAGAAAGATGATTTAACTGTCTAATCGTATGGGATGGATGTTGAGGTCAATATGTGGTGAAACAAAGAAAATATCATGAGGAAGAGTATGTTTAAGGATTTGGAGAAGCTACCCCTTGGTGGGAATTATTGTTTGAAAACTCATAAAGCTGACTATAGGACTGTATATCATTTGGCTTCTTGTCTTATTTGTGCTTATGACATCAGGAGCTTGAGGGAATTCAGAAGGTTGTTCTTTGGTTGCATGAGCTTAAATTGTGATGGATAAGTCATATTTTCATATTCATCATTTGGCCTTATATGTTCATAGTAGACCTCTCCCTTGTGAGGAACTCAACACCAGTTTCTAGAGTTTTGATGTCCGGTTGACAATTGCTCTTCATATCTCATCACTCTTCCATGTTGTCTTATCTGCTTAATGTTCTGCCTTTTAGCAAATTCCATATTTGACAAGGAAAGGGTTGGATGAGTATGATGATGATGATTTGTGAAGCTGACTCAACCAGCTAAGGTAGATGTTTGTGTTTATGATCATCTTTTCACAAGCATCGTCTCACTTCTGTTTCCTTTCCATCAATACTTACTTTTGGCTAATACTGAATATGCTAACTTTTGAATCTAAAGATGATCTGAACCAGTTTCAATAATATTTTGGGGCCAATTGAAGTCTGGAACGTGGGAAGAACGGTTCAAGGTCCAGCTTATTAGTGTTATAATAGGAAGCTATGATATAAAGACATTTGTTTCAAACTTAACTTCAATAGTTATTTTCTAGATTGTCATGTCAGTTGCATGGTCTGATAAGTTTTCTATGGGTTGACAGTCATGTCCATACTAGTATGTCTTCCTACATGGTAATGCATGGGATGAAATTAGGTTTAGGCACAATCTTGATCTCACCTTGTCTGTAGACTTGATTAATATTTGCTGTTTTTATGCTTGGATGAATTTAACAATAGTCATGGTGGATCGGTTATTAGCCATTCTAACCTATGTTACTAACTGATGACACCATAGAAGACGGTCTATGTGTATTTGAAAAGCTGATTGATAGAATTAGACCATTATTCTTATATATCCAAGTTGTTGTCTACTAATATGTGAAGATGCCTTTCAAACAGCATCGTAATAAATATGTTATATCTTTTAATACAAGTATTTGGATGCACCCTACACACAAAACAAATGTCATGCAAATGTATAACATTATTCAATACACAACTTGATATAAATTCGGTTGTTTACAGAAAGTGGCACCTAAAACTGATACCTATTTTCTTTTCCTCCCTCAATTTCAAGTTGCACAAACTTGTAGGCTAAGGGGTACACAACAGATAATTAACCAGGTTTCAAATACCAGCACCATACCTCTGACCTTTTTTTTTTTTCCAGAATAATTCAGTACTGGGTGTCCATACATGGTATGGAGCTGCATTCTGTACAATATACTGTATAGCAGTGCTGGAAACCTGCAGGAATGGTATGGTATGTTCGTACTGTCCCAATTCGGCATTATTTGAAACCTTGAGGCCATATATTGGCCAAACCAAATGGCCCACATATTGTAGCAACCAACCCAACCCGACACATCCAATACCAATCAAGAAGTTGGAGGTAATGGATCAGTGGTTTAAGGAATTGGTTTGCTAAAACAACATACGATCATGGGTTTGAATCTCATTCCTTTGGCATGGAAGTAGAATGGCTGGACAAAATTTCGTAAGAGAAATAACCTCTACAAAAATGGGGAAAAGGTGAAAGACACCTGTGTTATGCGAACGCTCGGGTCCAGCTCCAAAAATCTATGCTGGATGCATATTTGAGTTGGTTTTTTATTAGACACTTGGATAATTATGAAGTTCTTTGGTAGCCAGTTTTATATGTTGGAAGATCTCAACTCTTGCAGCAATGAGTTTGTTCCACCATTCTGACATCAAGAGTGATTATTTGTTATTTTCAGATATTGGTAAAGGATATGGATATTGGAACAACTTTGCAAAATATTATTTTTCTTATAACCTTGAGTTAATTGGTTTGAATGAGAACATGTATGTTGAAAGTGTTTAACAAACAATATCTTTTCAACATTTTTTTTTTAATGTTTAAGCAAACAATTTTTAGTGGTACAGATCTATGGTTTAGTTAAAATTATCATTTATCCTATGTTTCCCATATCCACCTTTTTCCCTCTTGCCAAGTGGGACACCTGGATGCGCTTCTGAATCTGATTCTCCTATATGTGTCCAAGCAAAACTGAAATACACCAAACCCATGCCAAATCATGTCCAAGTGGAGCTGTATTGTAGCAGTTGTGAAAATTCAATTTATTTGTTATCTAATATATTGCTGTCTCCTAGGATGACATTCATGCTCGCATACGCTTTCAGATTTTGATATAGTGGAGGAATCATGTTTGAAGATTCTAATGCTTGAATATGTTGGATTCTTGTATTGAATTGGATCTGTATATTTTGCAACTTCTTTTTATTCCCATTTAACCTCTAAGAAGATATGAGAGGTTGATTTATACTTAAAAGAGTCACTTTGTGCATGCATATATCCATATGCTTGAGTATTCTTCCCCTCCGTCATCACTTTTAGATAAAACTTTTGACATGTTTGGTACCCATATTTATAGTGGTACTCCATAAGTTTTTTCATCTTGACCATGTTTTCTCAGTAATATTCATTGAAAATGTTCCTTATATGTATCTTAACTGTTTTAATTGTGATGCCTTTTCACATGCATGGACTTGACAAACATGTGAGGGTTTTAATTCGATCATGGTTTGTAAAAACCAACCATGCTGCATACATACAGCCTAATAGTATTATACCTACCATTATATATCTCGTGCTGTATTGCCATGTAATGGCAAATCATGAGTAGATATGGGGACTTTCCTGCGATATGTACTGTGGTGGACATGCCTTGTATGCCTCCATTATATGATATGTCAAACCTTGATTTTGATACCAATGATGTTAAGATGGGATATTCAAAATTTCAACAGCTGATATTATCTTATCAAGCAATTGTTATCAACATTTCATCTTGATTCTTTTTTGCTTTTCTGCTCTCAGTCATCAATGTTAAGCCTTGTATGCACTATTGACATTTCCTTATCAGCTTAAGGTTTTGGGGTCAATTGGTTAGATAACGTGATATTAGAGCTCAAGTTTGTTGGAAGTCATGAGTTTGAATATCCTCTTATTCAGTTATTTATTTAATTATTCTTGATTATATGTTTTTTTGATTCTATGTCTTGACTCGGTTATCCCTCCATGTGTATGGTCTGGGCCGCATGTTGGGGAGGTGTTGTTAAGCTTGGTATACATTATTGACCTTTTCTAGATTAGCAATGGATTAGTTTTATTAAAACTATTTTTTGTCACCATGGAACCTATTATGCAGTTGCCAATGACTTGCAGGGTTAGATCTTGTGATTCCATTGGATTGAACACAAAAATATTTTTCAGGAGGAACTGTGTGAAACTTAAGTTATATTTATTGGTCCCAATCCTCTTAGAATTACTTACCATGGGTAATGCATTGGTTGAGTTTTGATGAACCTCAGTTGATAGCTTGTGTTCTCACTGCTAACATATGCAAAGAAATGAGCAAGTTTATTGAAGTTTCTGGGATTGATAATTGATGAAGCTTCAGAACTTTCCAGGGAGTATTATGAGCTCACTGTCAATTTTTATTTAGTGGTTTTTTGGGAATTTATCTTTTGTTAGTGATCAAAATATGTAGCTAATATCAATTGTTTTTGTTTATTGGTTTAAAAAATTAGTAGAACAGATCGATGTCCTTATGATTCTATGCCATCATAGTGAAGCATGAAAAGTGCAGCCAGATAATTCCTTATGTTGGTTTGAAGCTTCTTAGTCATTCTTAAATTCACTACTCTATTCAATAATCAAGCCACTGCACAAGTGTTTTTTTTTTCTCAATTTATAGTCATAATAATCTCATATCCACATGAATTTGCATTAGAAAATGAATAATTTTGTGGATCAGTCTGAGAGATAAACTAGTTTTTTGATCTATCATGCTATGACATTCTCAGAGTTTTTTTTCCTGCTTGTTGTGCACCAAAAATGCTATCTTAGCCTAAATACTCAGAGCATCTTTTATTTTGTTTTCTTCTAACTTTTAAAACACCTGAAACTAAAATTTGTCATGTTCACATTTCATCCAGGTGATCATGGAACTCAGCAAAACCAGTCACTATGCTTGGATTACGGTATTGAGAGGAAGCAGTCTCCTTCATGGAAAGACATGCTGGAGTTGAGTTCAAGTTCAGAAGGAGTAGATTCTCATGTTAAAACTTCAAATTGCAGCGCGAGGGCCTTTGGTTCAGCATCTCCTGCTAGAAATATGTTCGACCATGTAAGAGTTTCATATCTTGTTACATTATTCTCTATCATTATATCTGGATTCTTTCTCGTTTGAGCATTAGCCATGAGGAACACCAGATTGGCTATTATTTCTTGCATCTTTTACAAGTCATGTCATATGTTAAATTATTGGAATAAACTATTTTGCTATGACTAAGAACTTGCTTCTGGTATGCCAGCTTCGGCAGGTGCATGAACTTGAGTTTTTAGTATTGGCTTTTTTTGATATCTTTGGCTTTAGGGAAAAACAAGTCTTACGCGTTTCCTATCTCTTTTTCTAAAAAAAAAAAAAAAAACAGATTTTATCTTTTGTTTTGCGAAAGCATGCCATTACATAGGACATGTAATTTGGTCACCTCTCAGAAATGGACTACAAAATATTTTCATTTGCATTCCTTTACAGGATGCACTGCTCTCTTCCTCAGCAAGCATTGATATGTCTGCAATTCCATTTGAGGAGTCAGAAAATTTGACTTGGCTTAAAGCAGAGAGGAGGCCTAATGGTAACCAGATCTCTGAGAGTTATCTAAGTTTGCAGCTATCAGCAACAAGAAGATTTTTGTTAGGCTCTGACAATCCTGTGGAGTCACCAGCCTCTAGTTCACAGCTCTCAGATGCTGGAGTGCACCATTCTTCTGGAGCAAGTATTGTTGAGGCCAACATTCTGCTCAGAAAAGAAAATAGCACTGATTGGATGGGGACTGAGCCTTTAGCTGCTGGGAATAATACATACACACCTGACTTCTCGGGCTCATGGTTTGATCACAGCCAATTTGAAAGTTCTGTTGGAATGTATTCAAGTTTGACTGTGGCACAGAAACAGCGGTTCAGCATTCATGAAATCTGTCCTGAATGGGCATTTGCATTTGAACGTACCAAGGTACACTGTACAAAGTTGAACTTGTTGATTAGTTATACTATTTATGTTTTTTGTTACTTTGATTCTTGTATTCAAGGTTGGATTCAATAAAGTATTTGAAACATTGCAGATATCAAAATTTAATATGGTTACAGGATCTCTTTATTTTTTAATAAATTAGGTGGGATTTGGCCATCCCCTTTTCACAAATCAAAAAAAAAGAAAAGAAAGAAAATGGAAAAAAAAGTGATATTTGCACACATTCTTGTTTCCATGTTCGAAATAGAACCCACTGAAGGATTTAACATGTGTTTTAGCAATTGAATCTTTTTTGGTTCTTATAAAGACATGTTTTACATGAAAGAGCTGTAAGAATTATGGGGTAAGAAAATGATCTGGAGGTCTTGTTTTCTTTTGCTGAATGTCCACAAGTCTTGTGTGAAGTTCGAGATATCAGCTTCAAAACATGGATTCTTATGTACTTATGTGAGGTTTCTGGTGGAGAATGTTTTTCTTTCATTGAAGAGTCTATGGTAAAATTGATAGTACCCTGAAGTGGGATTTGCAAAAGTAGTTCACAGATTAAGGCTTGGTATAAAACAATCACTGCTTTGATTGAAGATTTCAGTACTGATCAAAACTTGTACCTAAAATTAATTTGCAGCAACAATTTATGCTGCTATTTTCAATTAAAATGAAAGGCTTTATCATGTGTATTTTTGGAATTAATATTAGGCTGTTCATGGTTAAGAAATTGGGAAGATTGATAAAGATATCAAGGTCTATGAGTTTGAACCACTATTTATGCGATTTTTCATGTGGAGACATGAACATCTAGTTCTATAATTATTTATATTTCTTATTTTCTACCAGCATTTTGTATCCGACTTGATTTATTATGCTGATAACTAAGAAACATGTGCTAAAACTATGGGAGAGCTAGTGAAATATGCTTTTTCTTTTTGCAACTTGATGGGAACTACTAGGTAAAATTTCCTGTTGTTTACATTGCATATTTTCTAAATCTATTTTCATTTCTTGATTGTAGTCAGCTTCTTTTGCACATACCTAGTTTTTATGTTTTTTTTCCTATGACTACCTGTATCTTATCATGCTTCATTTTGGCATTTGGGTTTCTGATAGTGACTTAGAAATGAATGTAGTGACTTAGAAATGAATGTTGTTCTCTACTTAAAGCTTTAGAGTTTTCTTCAGTCATGCCATCTATATAGCTTTATGGAAAATATGGGGGGTTGCCCTGTGGATTCATGAGCTTAAATTGTGTGATCAATAAGAGGTTTTCATAAGCTTATATGGACTTCATAGGTTTTATGGTAGACCTCTCTGTTGCACAAAATTGCCTGGCCAGGAGATCAGTGCCAATCATTTGAAGGATTGACACTAAGTTGAAGCCAGTGTAAAACAGTCCATTGTCTCATGTATTGACCCATACAGATCCCTGGTAGATGGGGTAACTTTTCTGGTTAAGGTTTATGTATCTGTTCTTGTATTCGATTCCCTTCTTAGTTATACATGAATTGCTAACAGTGTAAATGAGGCATATTTGTTTCACGACTATTCAGTACATTTTGTTCTCATCTCTTTGGTACATCATCTCTCCAATGCCGTCTTTTGCATTCGATATGCAAAATTGTCCATTTCCAATAAGTTATGCCATTTTTGAAAGTTGCAATCAGTTTAAAGACCTGTTCTACCATAGTATTTAAAGTTTACAGTTTTTTAGATTGTTTGTAAAATTTTTTGCTTCCACGTCTTAATCTAAACAAATTTCTGAAACTAGGTATTCTTTCATATCTTTCTGCAGAATTATAATAATTGTTTTCCTTAAACAACAATTTTGCTCTCCATCTTAGTGAATGAGCATTGTGTGAAACAAGCTTATGATGCAAAACCTTGTAATGCAGGTTATTATTACTGGAGAGTTTCTTTGCAATCCTTCAGAGTGTGCCTGGGCGGTTATGTTTGGAGATGTCGAGGTTCCTCTTGAAATTGTTCAGGATGGTGTCCTTCGTTGCCAGGCTCCTCAACTTAGTCCTGGTAAGGTCACATTGTGCATCACATCTGGGAATAGGGAGTCCTGCAGTGAAGTGCGAGAATTTGAATTTCGTGCAATGGCGAAAACCTCTAGAGCCGTAGGCACTTCATCATCAACAGACGCAACAAAAACTGCTGAAGAATTGTCATTGCTTGCCAGACTCGTACAGATTCTTTTATGTGGACATGATAGTCTAACAGTTTCAAGAGGTGCTGTTGCAGAAGTTGAACAGTCCAGAAAATTGAAAACTGATGATCTGTGGAAGCAAATAATCAAGTCACTGCAAGTGGGCTGCGAAAATTCATTAGTTACTGTAGAATGGATCATGCAAGAGCTATTAAAGGATAAATTGCAGCACTGGATATCATCCAAAAATCAAGGAAATGATGGGACAAGTTGCTTGTTATCCAAGCAAGAGCAAGGCATTATACATTTGATTTCTGGTTTGGGATATGAGTGGGCTCTAAATCCTATTCTTGGCGCTGGTGTTGGCATAAATTTTCGTGATGTAAATGGATGGACTGCCCTCCATTGGGCTGCATATTTTGGAAGGTGATTGAAATTTTGGTTATGAAATATATTATTTGATGTTGTTTCTAATATAGACAAGTGCCATGCATTCAATTTTGAATTTTTTCTGATTGAGAAAGCAGTGCTATATGTGCTAACAAAGAAGAAAAAGAAAATATTGAGATTTCTGTAATTTAGTGTATGTCTAGAGTTCTGCTTCATCGTGGACAAATGTTATTGCTTATGGTTAAAAATGTGTTTGTTGGCAGGGAAAATATGGTTGCTGAACTTCTTGCTGCTGGTGCATCAGCTGGAGCTGTGACAGATCCCACTCCACAAGATCCAGTAGGCAAAACACCAGGTTTTATAGCTTCTGCAAGAGGCCACAAAGGTCTTGCTGGCTATCTTTCAGAAGTTGCTCTAACTAGTCATCTTTCTTCTCTCAAAATGGAGGAAAATGAGATTTCCAAAGGGTCCGCAGAGGTGGAGGCGGAGAGAGCCGTGGAAAGCATATCCCAGAGGAGCGTCCAAATACATGTTGGTGGAGCAGAAGATGAGCTTTCACTTAAAGATTCTTTGGCAGCTGTCAGAAATGCAGCTCAAGCTGCTGCACGCATACAAGCTGCTTTCCGTGCTCACTCTTTCAGAAAGAGGCACCAAGCTTTAAGTCAAGATGACTATGGCATGACTCAAGAAGACATACAAGGGCTTTCTGCTGCATCAAAGTCTCATAGGCCGTTTCATGGTTCCCATGATCAGAAGTTTGATAAAGCGGCTCAATCTATTCAAAAGAAATATCGAGGTTGGAAAGGACGAAAAGACTTCCTGACTTTACGTCAACATGTAGTAAAGATACAGGTACTTAACTGCACTGTCCCATTCATTTTGTACAATGGTGCATGCACGTGTGCACCTATGAGATTTCCAAGTGCATTCATAATATGGAAAGACTATACTAGGCAAGGTCTACTGAACCCATACTGGGACCCATGTTGGCCGATGGGATAGTATGGTATGGGTCCACACCATTCTGATCAATTTTAGACTTTTTTTATTCAACTTTTGGACCGAAGTTGGTATGTGGTTTACCAAATTCAATTCAAAATTCAAAAAAAAAAAAAAAAAAAAAGGAGGTTGTGTGTGTGTGTGTTGGGGGGGGGGGTTCATTCCCTTTTTTCTTCGTTCCCTTTCTCAGAGGGGGGGAGGGAGAGGGCTGGCTTGGCAAGCCCTAACCCTAAGCACGCGCAAGAGAGAGGGAGGGGGAGGAAGGGACAATGGGGAGGGCTGCCTTGGCAAACCCTAACGCGAACTTGAGCACATGTGCATGCACGCGCATGCGAGAGAGAGAGAGAGAGAGAGAGAGAGAGAGAGAGACCTACCATCGGGAGGGGGGTGCAGTACTCACAAGAGGGGTTGCTCTTTCCTGCTCTTTTCTGAGCTGGGAGATTTCTCTTTTGTGTTCTCTCGATGCTTCCGAGCTAGGGGGAACGAACTGAATATATAGCCGGAATCGTGCTGGTCCTGCTTGGTATGCCCTGAACCGTTGATTTGGCACAATTTAGTATTCCTTGATACCAGGTGGTTTCATCAGTTTACGAGTATAAAAATCAGATTTATCAGCCAAATAATATATGTATTGTGTCTTTGTATGAACTGCTGTAAATTGAACTATCCATTTACCAACTATATATTTAGGAGTTGGGACAGATTGTTTGACAGTTATAAGCTTATATAAATGCATTTCTTGGATGAATTTATTTGGGCATGAAGGGTGTTCATGTTGCAGGGTCTCAGGGGCTTTTCTAATCGATTTTGAAATAAGTTGTAAGAATGGTTTTCTTGGGAAGTAAGGTTTTGGAGGAGAATCAATGGTTATCAGGAAGAAAAAGAACAAAAAAAAAAAAAAAAAAAAAGAAGGAAATATTACAAACTTGCAAATTGGTTAGTGAAAATATTTTACATACTCGAATAGTGATGCTTCAATTTTTAGTACCACAAGTTGAATATGGATTGTTTCTTTTGTAGGTTCCTTTCTAATCCCGTGCTAATAGGGATTGTCGTACAAAGTAGAAACTATTCTTAGATGCTGTAAAAATGCTGGGGCTGGGAAGGGAGTGGTTCAGAGGAGGGCCAATAATTTGATGTAGATACAAAGATATCAATCTTTTCTGGAATATTGTAGGCATGTATTTTCATAAAATATTTACATTTTTCTGACTCATCCGGCAATTAAGCTATGAAGCTGTATAAAATTTTCTCAGTGGTTCATATATAGCATTAATCTTCGGTACCTAATTTGAGCATATAGATTCTTTTCATTGGCAAGGGGATCGTGAAATTAGTTCATTCTTTAAATGTTATATACTCGTTGTTTCCAAATATCCAAAGCCACTTGGTTGAATTTTCAGTCAAAAAAGATTTCTCAAACCTGTTTCTGGTTAGATATCTGATCTAAATTCAATTTTTAGTGAATTTTGAAGAATGTAAAGAAGGCTTGCCTAACTGTCTATCTGATTTGTAGTGATATGTATATTAATTGATCTTTGATTTCTAATGCACCTAACTATGTTGCCCTTGTTTGGTTGTTTCTTTCTTAGTTGATTTGCCTGATAACCCTAGACAATGCTCTAAAAGGGGTCTGAAAGAGGATTGAAACAATGTCCTGTGAAGATTGAATTCCTTGAATGTAACCAGCATCTTAGATGCATATAATTAAGAGATTGAAGGACATCTGGAAGGAGAAACATGCATCCATTTGAGATTGCATTTTTTTTTTTTTCTAACCAAATATCATGAGTTCCACATCCTTGGTGAAAAAAATTACCACACAGCTTAAATAATATGCAGTTCAATTGAATGCTGCTTCAATTTTTTTTTTTTAAACAAAAGCATGGAGCTTCTTAATTTCCTATGGATTAGATGTTGTGCTGAAGCGGTGGTTTAAGGTTGAATATTGAATCTGTTAGAACATGAACTGCCACTTTCATTCCGTGACAGCTCTTGAACTCTTCTCTTGTTCACTGTTCTTTTTTTGTTTTAGATTCAGAATTGATGCTTATAGGGATGATGGCTTTTTGTAATCTTGTCTCCTATAATTGCTGATGCTCTTGCCGGTGGAAAAAAGGAGTTGCATATATTCTTCTGATGTAGCTATTTTTTTTTAATTTATATTTTGACAGGCTCATGTAAGAGGTCATCAGGTAAGAAGGAAGTACAGAGAGATCCTTCGGGCTGTCAGTGTTGTAGAAAAGGTTGTACTCAGGTGGCGTCGGAGAGGGGCTGGTTTACGAGGCTTTCGAGCTGAACCAGAATTGGCTGGTAATGAAGAAGAAGATGTAGCCAAGGTTTTCCGAAAGCAGAAAGTTGATGCAGCTCTTGATGAAGCTATGTCTCGAGTACTTTCAATGGTCGACTCTCCTGATGCAAGGCAGCAGTACCGTCGAATGCTTGAAAGATATCGTCAAGCTATGGTAACAACTACCAATATTAATACCATAAATATTCGACAGATCTAGGACTAGTTACAGTTGTGTGGTTCTATTCTTTGCCTTCAAATTTACTGTTTTTTAGAGATCTCTCTGTTGGGAAACACTGAAGATTTGAATTTGGTACCTCCCCCAACCAGAAGAGGGCTGCAGCTGCTGGGCTATGGCCCAGTTTACTTGTATCACTGGAATAACCATACCTGTTAAAGGGCCTTATTCTTGTGGAAATTATTTGTTTCTTTTTTATTCTTGGGATATTAAATAAGAGATGCAATCTTGAACTGCAAAGACTATCTGAAAAGTTTTCATAATTTGGACTATATGGTTTTCTTTCTTTTGGAATGCACTATTACTGAACTTCGGCCAAAATTTTGGATTATATGGTTTTCTTTTAGAATCTTTTTCCCCACATAATTTGCATTCAGTAGCATATTGACTGCTGGCAGTGCTAGCGGTCATTGTGGTGCTTAGATTACTTTTGCCATTTCTGTCATCTCTAGTATTGGGACAAATCTCAAACCATGTGCCTGAACTTTATTCTATGTTAATTCACAGGCTGAGTCAAGTAATGCAGATGAAGCAACATCAAGACTTCGAGATGATTTTGAGATAATAGATAATGATGACTTCATGAACTGATTTGAATTTGGGAAGACTTGGACTCATGTTGACTCACTAGCCATCAGGTTTCGGTGAATCCAGATAACGGTTGCTAGATGATACTGCAACATTCAAGCAGCCTGTCCATAATGTACTGAATTGCTTATGGGTCCTATATTTGTTCTTGTAAATTATTGTTCTAATTGTTGTACATATAATCCAATGTAATCAGCAATATGTGCATGCATGGCATAGCTGTGCTGCTGCTGTAAGGGTTGTCTTACTGTTGAAAATCTGAATCTGGGAATAGGAAGATTGTTAAGGTTCTATTTGGCGTTACATCTGTTTTTCCTTTTATGGTTTACTACAAACTGAGAAAGAATCAAAGAATTGTTGTTGATAATTCATTTTTTAATTTTAGTTTTTCCAAAAATCCTTTTGTATTTTGTAGAAATTGTAAAAACTAGATTTTTTTTTTTTTTTTTCCTTTTTTTGAGGAGTATATCACCACCATCGGCACTCCCTATCACCACCCGCTGCAACTTGTTGGCCACCGGTACCGGCCGCTGCTATTAATGCTGCCGACTGTTACCACTGATCAGCGATTGCCATTAGCACCACCACCTTTGCCTAGCTCATGGCTACCCATGGCCATGGCTCTGAATGTTGATATCATGGATGCCGTTGCTGCTATCTCATCACCTTTGGTATCTCTATCATCAAATAAAATATTTCTGCTTCAGTTTTCAGGAATTTTTTTTTATATATATATAAAAATTGAAAATTGGAAGAGATATCTAACTGAATTTATGTTTTCAACAATTAAAGGATGAACGCAAAAAGATATTTTGATTATATCTGTTATTATTATATTTGCCCCAGTATATTGGGATCATGGGAAAGCTTAGAAAAACTTTTACCAATGCAAGGAAGCTAAACTTTTGAAAACATATTTTTGGTTTCGGAATTGTGGGCTAAAGCAGCTTGATAATATCAGTCCATCCCTGCCTAAATTTGGTTTGGATTAATTGACTTGTATGCTCATGCACTGCAATCCATGATCTAACTTAACAGCTGTTATAATGGTTGATAATGTCTGTTATAATGGTTTATTCAGTGATACAACAGTCTGTATAAAACAAATTGCAACCGTTATTGTATATTTGCATTGTTCCCTTAATATAATAATATTTGTTCAAATTTAATTTTTAGAAATTTCTGAAGTACATGCATGCGCCCTCACATATATTTCCACTTTCAATTTTTTTAAATTATTTTTTAGTATGCATTGCATATATCTGTATGTATAAAAACAAGGTGACAATGGCTCTTATAATGGGTTATTCAGTATCATAACTATCTGTTTTAGAACAAATACTTGCTGTCATTTTGAATCTGCACTGTTCCTTGATATAATAATATTTCTTTCCCAAATCCTTTTTTTTTATAGAAATTTTATCCAAAAAAAAAATTCTATCACCTGAAAAAAAGGACTTTTAAGTAAACAATAATTTGAACAATAATGCTATTGGATTTTCTCGTTATTGCCTATTTCTTTCTGTTACACTGGCCTGAATAATTATATTTAAAATTAATTGACTCCAAGAGGAGTAAATAATGATTGTTGTAATCATTATAACGGTTAACAATGGTTGTGGTGGTGGTCCATTACGGTGGAATGACATTATTTTGAGACCTTGGTACCAACCTTGTACCTGTACTAATGTTCTACATTGTAAGGCATGGCATCATAAGACTTACCATTAATTCAAAAAATTAAAAAAAATACATATAAAATCTCTGGCCTCTAGGCCTTCACCAGTCCACCTTGCTGCTGCTACTGCTAGGCCTATCAAGGAAATAAATTTTCTACTTCATGTTTAATAATATATATACCTTTTAAGGAGTCTCCCCATATTAACTAATTATATGCTTTGATAAATTTTGTCATATCTTGTGCTGATGACATTTATATGCGGTTGGCTTGCTATTAATGCTTGCAAGTTCATTAGTTACCTACTTTGTTGTTAACTTGCTCTTGCTCGTCAGAAGACATAAGCCTAACTCTTCCCATGCTAATCTGTTGGCATCACCATAGACTTCGGCAATGGTGGCCTACAATTTGGATTTTAACCCAAACAATCAACCCTTTATGTGCCTTGATTTCTAGCATACAAATCCTTCGGAAGGGTGCCCATCAAATCACGGACCATATCAACTAAAAACTTGGTGCGAAAAAGTGAAAAAATATATCTTTCTTATTAACTGGCCTCTAGTTAGTTGCCTAGGTTCACTAAGACACTCCACTTGATCTTTGGTAAGAAAGATGGTTACAGAATAGCCTAGATCATATATTCTTGCATCTTTCTATTAAATCAATGGAATCATAGGACTGTAGATGGCTGTGCTGGACAAACTTATGGAGACCTGAGATGGTGCTAAGCCTTGGGGGTATATTTGGTTGGGAGGAGTTGGGCTTTAGGATGAGCAATTTCGTTCGAATTCCAATTTCAAAAGAGAATGAGAATGCCTTAATTCCTCAAAATCCAATTCTAACTCTTTCCTAGCATTCAAAACCGATTCTAATTTCAATCACGAACCAAACATGCTAAAGAATATGGCCATTCTTATTCTAGTTTTGATTCCGGTTGCGAACAAAATGCACCATGAGATTATTATGGGGCTGCTGCCCGAGTGCCCAGCTATGGCTAAATTCTCTACATCTTAATCCTAGTTGTGCTTCTTGTTAGATAGAGCAAGATGGATGGTAATTTTTAAACGCACGAATGATTCAAATTTTAAGAATTTAGAGCCTCAACTGCAGTGCCCTCCTCCTAAATGATTTCAGCACAGTCGTGGGAGATTGGCTTGAGAAATCCTTTTGGGTTGTTAATTTTGAAAGATCATGGGATCCCACGAGCCGAACAGCTAAACATGACACCCAAGCCCACCATACAAACAACAAAAGAAACAGTGCATACAGCCCACATGACCCTCATATAATTTTTGGCAACATATGAAAGCTCTAGAATTCTACCTTCATCCATATCCAAACTGCCCATGGTATGTATATATTAAAATATTTTTTCAAAATATTGTGACAACACATGGGTTGGCAAATTTCCATCAGAAAACAACATTTTCCCTTGATAATCCTTTGAGACACCTGACCTTTGGCATTTGTATGGTGGAGTGTGCAGGCTGGTTACAACAAAGGTTCTCTCAGCATTTTGATTCAATTGTTCTGAGTCACACTAAAATGTTTGAAATGCATCAATCCATGTGACTAGTGACTAGAGAAAAAGTTTTGGGTCAGAGACTGGCATACTGAAAAATTGTTCAATTTTTACATGAACAAATAATCCTTCGTAGACTCTGTTGGTGGTTTTGTGAAGTAGTTTGTTGGCACAGAAGTGAAGTGTATAAAAAATATATTCTGAGGGGATAAAGAAAGGGACACGTAGGGGTTTGGCGGCCACATAATGGGGGAGAGTGGGCTGCTTGCCATGTGTGACAGCTGCATGAAGTTGAGTTCTTATGTGTCTTCTTGTGGACTCCTATGCTGACAGCTAAACATATTTAAAAACAGAAAACAAACAAGAAGTGGGTTGTCAATTGGATTGCTTGCTTAGAATTCTTTTGTTTGATCACCATGGAGCTGGCTAAAGAGAAGGATGAGAGATTGGAGTTGGTGCATGTGGCTCTCCACCAGCTCTTGGAGGAGAGGAAGAGCACAGTGAAGGACAAAGAAGAGGAAGAGGAGGACCTCCTCCTCTCCAGATTGCTCTCCCAGGTAGTCCCTCTATTTATAAGCGTAGAAAAATATTTCGTTGTGAGTTTGAAGCATATATTTAAGGACTCCCACTTCTGAGTTATTGCTCTGCTTAATTAATAAAACACATTCTTTTTTAATAAAACGCATCTTTGGCAGGGCATTCAGCGGTTCTATTTCGTTGCATCAATTACATGAATAAATATTTTGGTTTTCTAAAGAGAAATGCTGTCTTCAATCTTTTGGGAATACAAGAAAAAAGTTCTTTGCTTCAAATTTTTTAATGCAATTCAATAACACTTCAATTACACCAAATACATGAATTTTCCAAGGGGAGTTAAATTATTGTCAGATGTTTGGAATCAAGACAACGTTTTGATTTTCTCACAATAAATACATAATATATCTTCTTGGAGTTCTAATCTTAAAACCCCTGAATTACAATCTTGGAATTCTTGTCTGAGAACGCCTGTACTCCATCTTTTGATGATTCAAAAAAAAACAAACGAACAGTTGTATACTTTCGTTATTTTGCAAGAATATCGATCAATTGAATCAACCTTTTGATAATCTTGGATCAAATGCACGTACTCATCTTAGATGGTATCAATCAGCTTAAAAAGATCTTGTATTTTTCTTATAATAAATACATTGATTACCAGCTATGAATTCTAGCACGAAAGTCCCTCTGTTCGGTAGTTCAATCTAAAACGAACGATTGCCTGCTTTAGTTATTTTAGAGGGTGTCGATTAGTTGAATCAAAACTTTATTTCCTTGCATCAAACAATTAAAGAACCCAATCAGAATTCCAGCCTAAAAATTCTTACATCTTTAAGAGCAAGAATAAAAGGAGATCCAGTTATTTTTTGAGAAATTATCATGCTATTGTCCATTACGTGGCGTCTAATGTCATGCTATTCCAGAGCTCAAGAAATTATCTATTTAGAATGTTGTTAACTTGTGATTGTGTCCAGTTGGAATCCCTGCAGAAAGATTCCAACAACACCCAACTGCCCGCAGATTCGCCGAATAAGGAAGAGCCGGCATCGTCCTCACCGTCGGTGGTGAGGGAGCTGAGGGTGGTAAAGAGGCAAAATTTTATTACTCATTGCCTGCTTTCTGTCCTGATTATTATCACTGCCTATTGGCAGTTCAATGAGGTCTCCCTCTTGCTCGCTGTTAAGGAGAAATTCAGCCATCCACTAAGAGCAGTTGGGGATATGATCAGAGGCTCTTTCAAGGGCAAAGTCAAGAAGCCACATGTCCAAGTACACCTCCCTCCGATCGGTGTTCCCGAGATCCCCCATGTTGATCTACCATCCATAACTTTAAACAACAATGCTCTCTCTGCTTTAAACAACCATCATGAGGAATGACATCCAAATGAAAAAAGTATGAAGTCTTTGGTTGATTCATATTCTTGGAAACATTCTGATTAATTTATGCTGTAAATCTGATGAATTCAAACGGATCGTAATGGCATCTCAATCTGCGAGAGGTTGGATTGATTTACTACTTGGTACCTATGAAGGAGGTGGCATTCAGTCCAAATTAAGAAGTTTTGACGGAGGAGGAGGATCTACTGATAGCAATCATTTGGACAAATATGTCGTCTCTGAGCTGATGATGTCCATGACCTATTTACATGCTACGTATTTTTATTCAAATTTTTCTTGTTGGATGCAAGCTTTTCACCATACTTCTTACTTCATTGTCTACAGCTCCATTATGTGGTTGCCCATGATGTCATGCACCAATTTTTATCCCAATATAGTTTGTCCAGGATTTTAAGGTGGCCCGCAGCGTACTTAACGAATGGAAGGCAGAGTCCAGAAAATCCTCAATCTTTGGTGCCTTTAGAACATTTATCCAAATTGCATGGATGTCAAAGAAAATTATCGGAAACATTATTAAATTATAAAGATTTTATCAAGGAAAAAATGAGAAATATAACATAATTTTTTTAATTGGCGGCATTGTTGGTGACTCCTCGTATGGATAATTCCGACTCCTTGTATGGATAATAAAAATTAATCGTACTTCTTCCTTCGAAATAAAATTTTGGAGTATCAAAATATATTACTATTTTGCATTTGATGTGAAGTAATTTCTTAAAATGGTTCACGATGAATATCTTTTTCAAGAGTTAAAAAAGTAGGCTCGTTCGTCTCAAATTTTTAGGAGTTAAAAAAGTAGGAACAGATTGGTTATGATTTATTCTCTTGAAAATATTTGTTATCTTGAAAGTATGATTATTATTATCAAAACTTTGCGATCCAAACATAATTTGAAAGACATAGGTAGCATCAAGAATTTTTTTGATCATAGTCGAAAGAGTGAATCTATCGAATCTTGTAACCATTGCAAGATTAAGAGTCAGAATATCTATCCTGCACTAGTTTTTCAACTATAATAAAATTTGTTGTTCTAGTAACATCTTCAAAACAGCATTCAATTTGTACCTAATAAATTAAGATGAATGAATATTATTTTTTTATATTTAAAATATATATCTATTTAAAGAGAAAAATGATAATTAAGAAGATATATTGATGAAGGCTGATCATTTTTATTACATTGATTGCACTAAAATACGTCACCATAAAGTTTGATAGCAGTCCTACAATTATAGTATGCTTTGTACCATCATCCATGAGAAGTGTCCATGTCTTTAAGATTAGTTTTACATATAAATTTTGTCCCTTAAAAAAAAAAATATCTTAAGGTTCTGAAAAAGAATATTATAGTTTACCAATTGTTTTAAATCATATCTTAAAATTTTATGGATCCAATTTCAATGAATCTTCAATTATTTTTCTATTTGTGATAGCTTCATATTAAGGATTAATAATAGTATGCTATTTCTTCTCCTCAAATTCAGTCAAACCAACTGGTGCTTCCATCTTATGCATACATTTATGGTTATACTCAAACTACTGTGTCTAGTTGTTATATTTTTTTAAAGCATTATATTAGTTTCTTCGTATATTTACCTATTTTGATACTCTATTATTTTCCATGTCTATATATCCATGTAGAATCTTGATGCCGGGCATGTTGATAAGTATATATTTTCTATAGATATAAATAATATAAAATATTTTAATAATAATGATATTATTTTTTATAATAAATTATATTATGAAATAAATATAATCTTTATACGTCCTTATTACGGTCATACCTGTCAAAATAATGATAATGGATCCATCTCTCTCTCTCTTGTATGGACAACAACATTAATTTTCGTGGCATATTTGGTCCATAAAGTGACAGATATACATTCTACATACTAGGGAATATACAAATGATCATGGAATTTTACTTTTATATGTTTGAACAATTTAAAGATATGCAAATATTTATAAATAATAGTATACATATATGATAACCAAAATAAAATTCAGGTCAATATATGTAACTTTAAATTTACCATTTTCTAGTTTCTTTTATAAACCATTTTTTGTCTGACATAGGTCGACTCGAGAGATCCAATAGTGATGATGTGACCAATAACATTACAAAACAAAAATAAAAATATTATCTTTTTTTTAAAAAGGAGGTCAAAATTTGTACATATCTATTAAATAAAGATCATCAAAACTTCTCTCTATCAATTTATCAAAATCGATAAAATTAAAATTTTGAATTAGTATGGAGCTATCATCAGTATGCCCGTCCATCTATTTATGTAGATGTTATATTGATGCATAGTAGATCAGAAACTTTTTTTGGTTTGGTGCAACATTAAATTTCTCAAAAATATATACACTTCCCTCAATGATAGAACTCTTGAACTGTTTGGCGTTTTTTCTTGTGAATAGATGCTTGTATGGTGCTTCCCTATATTCCCGTCTCTTAAAAAGGTGAGCATAGAATTTACACCTGTACAAAAAATGTTTCGAAATAGTAATAATGACTTTATAACCTTTTTATCAATTAAGATACAGTCAATGCTTAATAGCTAATTGTTGGTATTAGGATTTATCGAATCCTAAATTCCTATAATTTTAACTTTAATCTTCCAATTTTGCCTTTGTAATAATAGATCTGATAGCAAACTATAATCCATTTTTTTTTGTTATTCTACAACAAAAAAATACTATAATATATTGGACATATATATATATGTTAAAAGAATAATGATATTATAAAAAAAATGATCTTTTTAACAAAATATACCTAAAGGTAGGTCCAAAAAGATTTCTTTATAAGCTATATTTTTTTATATAATTTTTGAATCTTGTACGGTTATTGTTTATCGAAATCTTAAGTCCATTATGTGATATAATGCATGAAACCGCAATATAGAGTAGACCATGGCTAAATACTGGGCAAGTATAATCGAACTTTATTTAGTTTTTGAACTTGACTTTTATTAATTGTCATGGCATAACATGGTTTTACTAAAAATTATCTTCTTTTGAAAATAAATAGCTATTTCATCTTTGTAACCTGCATGAGGAATATAAACTTTTGTACCAGATGTGATTGCCTGTAATAATCTCTGCTTCAATAACCTTTTATGTTACATGAGTTGTTATCAATCTTGTACCATTATAGAGCCTATATTTTGATTAATATTTTGTAATAACATTATTGGAGCATCTTTTTTTAATTTCAACTCATGATGTGAAATGCTGTTAAACTTCAAATAATTCAAAAATTTAACTAAATAAAGAGCATCTTTGGCCCAAATTTTACATATTGCATTAGAGCTTAAGTATATCTTTTCATTTTCATTATTCTGCAACAAAAAAAATTCTATAATACGTCGACATATATATATATATATATATATATATATATATATATATATATATATATATATATATATATATATATATATATATATTAAAAGAATAATGATATTATAAAAAATGATCTTTTTTAGCAAAATATACTTGAAGGTAGATCCGAGAAGATTTCTTTATAAACTATAATTTTTGAATCTTGTATGGTCGTTATTTATCAAAATCTTAAGTCCATTATGTGATGTAACATATGAATTAAACTACAACATAGAGTAGACCATGGCTAAATACTAGACTAGACAAGTACAATTCAACTTTATTCAATATTTGACCTTGACTTTTATCAATTGTTATGGCATGACATAGTCTTAATGGAAATTATCTTCTCTTGAAAACAAATGGCCATTTCATTATTGTAACCTGCATTATGATGTGAAGAATATAAACTTTTGCACCAATGTGATTGCCTGTAATAACCTCTACTTCAATAACTTTTCTTATTAGATGAGTTGTTATCAATCTTGTACCATTACAAAGCTCTGCACTTTGATTAATATTTCATAATAGTATTTTTGGAGCATCTTTTTTTAATTTCAACTCATGATATGGAATGCCATTAAACTTCAAAGAATTAAAAAATTTAATTGGATAAAGAATATCTTTGGCTGTAGTGTCTGTCGATATTTTATATATTGATCAGAGCTTAAGTATATCTTTTGTTCACCTAGAACCAGAGAAAGTAAATAAGTATTTATTTTGTCGACCATCTTATTTATAGGTGTAATAATAGTCCTTTCTTTTAGATATGCTGCATTAACAAAATTTTCTTCAAAATTTGAATAGACCTCTGAAGCAATATGATCTTTATCTATTTTTATAAGCAAATTATCTAGAATCTTTATCCATGTTGGTTCCTCCTATCTTGTTCCAATTTGATGGCAAGCACTTTTCCTTCCCTAACTTCCAAAATTCATTTACTGAAATTAGCCAATGCTTTTTTGGAATCTTCATCAACTTTATCATTTAATAATGATATATTTATTATTAAAATAAAAATTTTATAAATATTTTATAAATATGATCAACTTATTGATGTATTAATTATTTTTATTTTGTTTCCACCAACAATTGATAAAACTTATCTAAAGTCACCTCCAAGAAGTACAATTTTTCCACCAAATGGTCTATCCTATTCATGTAAATCATTATTTTATATAATATTTTTTAATGATCTATCAAGTGCTTTAAAATATTTTTTGTGATTAATTGGAGCTTCATTCCAAACTATAAAACTCATGGATTCAATCAACTTTACAAGTTGAGTACCTTTCTTGATTTTGCATATAGAATATTTGTTAATTTGAATCGATATTTTAAATGTTGAATGTGTGGTTTATCCATCAGGTAATAATAGTGATGCTATTCCTGGGGGATCTACGATCGGCATAATTTTTTTCTTTGATCTAATTTTCAAAATGATTGTTTGTTAAAGAAAAGTTTTGCCTATTCCTCCATGACCGTATACAAAAAAAATTCTATTTTTATTTTCATAGATACTATCCAATATAGATTCATAGATATTTTTCTATTTTTGATTTAATTTTTAAATAATAATGAATATTCTTCTTGCAATTCATATATATCATAATTCAATTCTTCTCTCAGTAGCTTATTATTTAGTTCCTCGATCATAACTCTATTTGGCACAGAAAGATTATAATCTAAAAGGAAACTAATATTTTTATTGAATAATTTTTTCAATTTAAATGAAACATAGATTTTCAACTAAGATTCTAGAATTTAAAGATTTGGAAGCTCCAATATATTTCTCAACTTACAAATGATATCATTCAAAAAATTTTTTCCATGCATTTCTTAATAATTTTTTTGGCTTAGCTATTTCATAATAAACAATCAAGATAACAAACAATTGTCTTAATTCTGATGATGTTGTCCAGTAAGAAGCTTCATCCAATGCTTCATGCTATTCTTTATCATCGTCTAATAAACCAAGTATATTATATGCATATTGTAATGTTGGATAGATGATAGAATCTATAGTTTTAATTTCATCATAATTTCTGGGCCCTTTTACCACATTCAGAAGCATTCTTAAATAATATAGTTCATCTGAACTGGGATGAATATAAACTATTCTACCTATTTGATTTTTTGATTTTTTGATTTTCTTCTTGTCCAAATTTTATCTCTAGAATTCTATACCAATTTTGTAGGAAATTAAGCATACGTTAAATATCAAGCATCATCATATGCTTCGTTGGTTCTCGTCCATTCTATAAATAGTCTTATGTGCATCCTTTCTTCTAAGAATAGATATCAAACTCTGACAGTCATGATAAGTTATTCAATTCACACATAGAAGATGTACAACCAATTGCTTAATAGTTGATTTTCTAAAATGAATATCAAATAGAAACAATCTCCATATAGCTTCATATACTGATAAATATCTACAGTCCAGATATATCTTAATCTCATCAACCTGTTCATATTGTTGTTCTTTAGTATCATTATTAATTGATACGCTTATTGTCACCATAGCTCTTATTCTATCCACTTCTTTATTGACATATTTAAATAGATATTTGATTAATCTTAACTTATTATACCATTCAATATTTATATGTATTAGATAATACATAATTAACTTCAAATTATATGGAATAATAAATTTGTTGTCAAGTTTTATATCATTTTTGATTGCATATCACCCAGCATTCCTCCTTTTATAAATAGCAAATCCATTTTCATCGATTATTATTTGATTCTAAATTTTTTTTAGAAATTTTTTGGAATAATATCCTTTATTCATACATGGTGATGTAGGAATATCTACACCATATGGACCATACATCATAAATTTTATGATATGGTCTTATGCTATATGATTAATTAATTTGTTAGGTAATTTTGCACTAATAATAGAACTAATATCCTTTGTTGTTGGATATTTATATTATGATTTTAGCCAAAGTAGAATATGGACATGTGGCAAATAACTTTTTTGAAATTCTATTATATATAAAACTACAAAAGACATAAAAAATGGATGGATTAAAATATTATTCATGATTGAATAAATTATTCTGTAGATAAATAATTCATGTTAAAAAATAGCATTTATCTATAGCTATTTTTCCGAAATGATGCTTCTTCACTATATCCGACATTAATTCTTCGAGCTTCATTTTGAAAACTTGGCTAACAATGTTAGGTCTATCCGTATATTTGATCAAAAATTAGCTTTAAAGCATCTTGAAACTCGAGCCATTGTGCATTATAGATAAATATAATAAATAAATAAAAATGTCTATGCTATCTGCAAATTACGATCGTAATATGATTCTATGTCTATGCTTTAAATCATATTACTATCTGCAAATTAGCATTCATGTTCAAATGATCCCAAATATAATAGCTCTGTAAAATTTCCTACACCACCAAAAAAAAGAGGGAAAAAGAACCTTTTCTTTATAATTTTTATATCAATTTTTTCTTCAATAAAATAGCATTGCAAAAATACTTTATCTTTTAAATGAAGATGCATTTATATTCCCTTCATTAGATAATAATCGGTTGTTAACTGGAACCAAAGTAAACAAAAAAAATTAAATAGAAATTCCATATTATAGATGTAATTCATAAACTATCTAACCATGAAAAGAGAAAAATTGCACCTTCTTCCATAACTGATCCCGAATCATCCTCAAAATAGAAGTTATCCATGCTAGTTCTGTCTCCTCATCTTGAATAATATCAGCTTGAAAAATTTATGGGCGTCAATCTCCATACTTGGATTTCCTAACTCATTGAACAATCCATCTTGATCAGAAATTTCAATACTTTTGTATGCCTCGGTTTCCAAATTTCCTTCACTGTTTATTGTAGAACCATAATGTATATGCACAAATTATTTATTCGTAGTGATTGCACTTGAGCTATTATTATTTCCTGATAATTTTTGACTCTTTCTTTGGTTTTTAATGCTCATTCTTCTCATCCGATTTTGCCTATACATTTCCTCTTGGTTCATACCATTTTTTTGGAGAAAAAACTGCAATTCAAAAAATACTTATACAACTACCGTTAAATTAAATTCAAAAAAAGCATGTATCATAGAACTTTTACAACTAACCAATGTCAATATACTATAAATAACAATGACTTGATAAAGTTAGCTAAGAAAGCATAAAACAAAATAAAGGGCGTACAATTATCGTGATATAATAATAAATTTTATAATGAAATAGAAGAAATAATTGACATTGTATTATGGGATCAAAAAATTAATTTAAGAATAAAATATATAATAAATACCTTAGCCGATAAATGTATCATCAAATTTGAAGCCAACCTTTTCAGTAGGCTGCAAAGATCGATATTAATTCAACCAACAAAATTTGGTAATGAGTATTTCTTTAATAAGTAAAGTAATATTAAATCTCCTTTAGTGAATATTTATCTCAACTTTGAAATATTTATCGCATGAATTATTCATATTAAAAATCACAAAAATAATACACCATAATAGCCTAAAGATAGAAATAATATAGACAATCTAAATGCATTGGTAATGTATTCCATATTTTCACAAAAGAAACCAAGATACACCACAATTTTTTTTTTACACAAAGAAGGGTAAAGCACAACACCCCCCACCCCCACACCCACCCCAAAAAAAAAAAAAAAATCTTCAAGCAACAAAGCAGCACAAAACAACCCAAAATGTTAATAATTTTCCTAAAACATCCAATAGCCAATGCACAAAAAAGCATAAACTAAATCCCTCTACACAACGTTCTCTCCAATCGATGATTCTGAATTTAGATGAAACATCTTTGGATACTTTTTGACCTCCTTCTCCAACTTAATATAGTCGTCCATCAAATGTTTATACCTATTGACTGACAACTTGTGCTCCCACTGTAATTGTCTATGCTCATATTGGAGATCTTCATACCCATTATTAATCCTTTCGTACATATATTTGTAATGCATTTTATCATCAAAATTAAAATCTTCAACTTCAAAGTTGAACTTTTCCTTTAATTGGCCAATCACAATTCAGTAGCTGATTCATCCGTCTTGTCCCGATCCTTGCACGTGCAATCTTAAGTTTTCAAACTCTTAGGCGATCCATTTTCTATTCCAACATAATTTCTACCACTACAAAAAAATTAAATATTAATGACGGTATTAGTGATCAAATTTTTTTCATCACTAATAATAATTTTTTACCACCACAACACTAAAAAAAAAAAAATGATCGCTAATACTATCAGCGATGGCAAATTTGTTACTAGCAATGACGAGCATTGTCTCTAAAAATTTAAATTTTTTTAAAAAAATTTAAATTTTTTTTAAAAAATTTAAATATTAAAAAATTAGCGATGGTAAAATTTAGATTATTAACAATAAAAAATGTGCCATCGCTAATAACTAACTATTAGCGATGGGTTCATAATTATTAGCAACGACATAAGTCACTGCTAAAATAATTTAAATTTTTTAATTTTTTTATAATATTTAAACATAAAGTATATATTAACGATGATGAATTTTATCTATTAGTGATAAAAAAATCCATCATCACTAATAATTTTTAAAAAATAATAAATTAAAATAAAAAATATTTAAAAATATTATTAGTGATAGAATTAGCGATGAAAAATTTGTAATCACTAATAATCCACAACACACCCAACTTCAATTCGAATCAAATTCGAACTCGATTCAAATTCAATTTAAAATTCTGTAAAATCTAATTGATAAGAGTACGATATTATCGTTAAGAAATCATATTTATCAATTTAATTTTAATTTCTTAAAATAGTTAAAAATACATAGATAATAGTGAGTTAGATCGAATCCACAAGAAAGATAGTATTTTAGTTTTAAAATTTTTAATTTTTATAAAAAAAATATTTTTTTTAAAAAAATTAAAGTTAAAAAATAAAATTATAAATAAAAAATAAAAATTAAATGATATAGAAAAATAAACTTGGTACTAAGATCTACTTGCAATAAAATTAAATTTATAATAAAAATAAAGAGCATGAAATTTAAAGAGTTGAAAAATAAAATTTATATTAATTAAAATTTAAATATATAAATTAAAAAAATAAATAAAATAAATAAAAAGTAGAATAGGTGATCTTGATCTCGGATCGACATTGATGTTGAAATGTGTAGAAGACTGGCTCTTTCTCTCGGCACCATCTGCCTTGAAGCAATCATGAACCCAAAGCTGACTCTATCCTATACCATCACTTTCTCTTGACCTAAGATGAATTGATTCTGTTAGCTTAGGATCTTTTTATAAGTGTTGGAAAGGTGGGATAATTACTATCAGTCGATATGGGACCAAAACACTATATAAAACCATGTATGAAAAGGAATATAGGTGAAAATCAAATTAAAACACTAGTTGATTGAGTTTTGTTGAGTGTTTTATGAGTTCTAGGTCTTCTGGCCATCAGATGCGAATCTAACGATTCAAAAGATATCAAAAACTAATGTTTATTAGCCCAGATCAAGTTAAAATAGATTCTGGCCATCGAATTGAGCTTGATGGAGAAGATCTGGCTATTAGATCGCATTCTGGGAGACTGAATCAACGTTAGGAGCCTGCATCAACCATTGGATCAAAGTTTGGGTGAGATCTGACCGTTGGATCGGGATCTGAAGCATTCATAGTAGTCGGATGGCGCACAGGAGGCCGAGTGAATTTGAATCAAAATTGAAATTGTTCCTCACCATTCGATCTTGACTAGTAGTGACCATAGCCATTCGATCGCATGTTACTGTTCTTGAAGACCATCATTAATTGAGCATGCCAAAGATCGGATCCAGTCAGCATGCGGCATGTGTGGGAAATGATGAGAATACCCTTGCTAAGCGGTCTATAGTAAGCCGTGTGATTTTCTGACATCAGCGGCGTGTGGGGGTGGGTCGGCTAGTGCTGGGCGGCCTACTCTGGCTTGGCATGCTAGTTGGGAAGAATGCACCGACTCTGGCTTGGCTGGACGCACCGACTGAGATGATTTTTATTTTTATTTTTATTTTTTTCTTCTTTTTTTTGAAAATTCATAGCAGATCCATTTTAAGTCAGATTTGTTCTAAATTTATTTCATTTGAACCAAAAAATAAGTTCTTTTTATTTATGAATATATTTTTTAAAAAATAAAAAAATATTAATTTTTAAAAATAAAAATAAGTTAATTTATAAATTAATATTTTTATTAGTAAATTTATGGTACTTATTACATCTTCCAACTTAAGCTTTGCTCATCCTCGAGTAAAGAAAGAATTTAGTTTTAGATACCTTTTAAGCTTAATATTTTAAATTTTATCAAGTAATTTTAAAAATAGCTATTGATGTTTAGTAGAGCGTGAGTTATCTAATTACTTAATATGTCATTGAAATATTAGTACTTATCAATATAAAAATTAAGTAAAGAATGTTAATTTTTTTAAAATTTTTTTAAATGATCCTATCTTTATCTCTGAATTATCTAAATTTTAATATAGACAAGTATATTATTACTTTCATTCTTCATTTACTAAATTTTTTTATTCATATTATCTATTTTTTGATGCAAATATCATTACTTACTTAGGCAATAAGATCTAATTACTCGATGAAAAACTAATATATATATTAATATTATACCACTATTTAGTATCTTAACCTTTTAAGTTTTCTATTTGATACATGTAGCGAGTCTTGGATCAATGACTTCCAAACTAATTAATTTTAGGATACTAGATATAAAATATCCCTCAGACTTACCAGCTCGAATCAAATAGGCTACGAGTTAAAACTAGCTTTATAATGAGTTTTTTTTATCATTTCTATCTTTTGACATGAAACTCAATGCTTGTTTAGGCAAAGAAGTTTGGTTACTCAATAAGAAGTACTTAGAAACTATTTTATTTTAAGAGTAATTTTTTTTAATAAAGAAATGTATAGTTACCCTACACAAGCCCATAAAAAGTAGACTCTTCTTTGATGCTAGTAGAAAAAATTAAAAATACTCAAAAAAAATTATTTATATTATAGACTTAACTCTTTATTGATTTTTTTTAATACTTGATCTCTCAATATCTCATAAATTTTTTGATCTATGCATTAATTTTTTTTATAAAAATGCCTAGTTCAACTTGAGTCTTAAGTATAATCGGATGTCTAAATACTAAATACTATTTTTTTAAAAAAATTTAAAAATTTAAAAATTTTATTATTCTTCTCTTCCAACTTAATTGACATTGTCTTCAATGAAAAAAAAAATAAAGGATGTAATAAAAAAAAGAAAAGAATACATCTGAATTAGTATGTTTTCGATCCAGCATGAGTCTTTGAAAATTTAGCTCTTCCTTCAACTTATTCAAAATATCCTAAAAAAATAAACTAAAAAGATAAATTAGACTTAAAAAAATATATTGGGTTGCCTTCCAATAAGTGCTAAGTTTACCATCTTCAGCCAGACACGATGCAGCTTATTTATCCTATGTCAAATATTAGATCGATAAATTTTAATGATTTTGGATTGCCAATCTTAGGAAGATAGTTTACGATCTCTTTATTGATATATTTATTATTAATTATAAAAAGATAATTTATGACCTCAATCTCAGAACCTTGTTTCTCAAGAAATTTTTTTATTTGTTCTTCTAAAATACTATATATTAAGCTTTTGTATTAGGAGTTAAGTTTGATGCAATAGGTATTGGAAAGATGTCTAAATATGACTTTAGTTATAGAAGTAAATTAATATGATCTTGTTTAAACAACTCCATTGGCTCTTTGTTGCATGCCCCTTGGTTTTGGTAAGAAGAACCAGCTTCTAGGGCAGAAGGAAATAGGACTTTAGATTTATAGATCTCGGGTAAATTATATATTTTTTCTTTTCTTTATCTAACTCACTTAAATTGGAATAAGCATCAGTACCAGTTTTGAGGTCAGGTTCTTCTATGTGGTTAGTTTTAGTACTAATCTCTTCTTCTAAATTTTCATCTTGGCTAGCATCAGTACAAGCTTCTCTCACCTGATCTTGGTATGGATCCTTAAGAATCTTATCATTTCTAAGCTCAGAAATTATTTTGGCATTCTGTAATTGAGGATTCTTGGGTGAGACAGTAGATTGATGACTAAATTCTGGTGCTTGGTGGATAATATGTAGGTTGTTTATAGAATTTACAATCAGTCGGCTTGGTAATTGACCTAGTTCTCTCATCATGATAGACTTAGCTAATTATCCTATTTGTGCTTTTAGCTTGATGATGGATTATTGTTGAGTCAAAATTAGTTATTAAAGTTAATTAAATCTATCATCGGTCAGATTGGTCTATTGAGAAGATGGGTATGATGGCTAATTATAATATAGTAGCTGGATGGACTGACTAGGTTGATATCTATTATAGGCATAGTATTAGTATTGGAGCCTATTTTGATAGTTTTGTGTAGGTGGAATTTGGATCTGAGCCTGAGTTTGCTGAGGTACCCAAGAAAAATTAGAGTGGTTTCTCTAATCTAGGTTATAAGTATTTAAAAATGGATCATTAACCAACTTAAAGTAGCCTTCTATAGCTTAAACTTGTTCTTAGATAAAAGGTAAAATCACTCACATGATGGGTTGGGCTAGTACAAATTAAACAAATCTTCTAATAATTAGAAGATAATGTGAATTGTGCAAGAGATTATTGATCTAAGGTTAGAAATTGATCTAATTTCTAGATAAGAAGGTCAAGTTTATCTAATTTTTAAGTTATTAGGTTCAAGTCAGTCTTAGAACTAGATTCTCGATCATAGATTTCTGCCCATTTTTGATAGAAGGATAACAAAGCATGGTTAATTGAGTTTTCACTTAAGATTTTAAATAAAGCATAGGCTTCATTCTCATTCTTGTTCATGAATGCATCTCCACAAGATGCATCTATTATTTATCTATAATGATCTCCTAAACCCTCATAGAAAGCTTGAACTATTTGCCATTTAGATAGACCATGGTGTGGACATTTTCTAAGAAATTCTTTAAGTCTTTTTTATGACTCGTGAATTTGTTCTTTTGGAAGGTGAGCAAATTTAGTGATAGCTCATCTCATGGTATTGGTTCGGCCTATGGGATAATTTTTTAAAAAATTCATGTTGCAATTCAGCCCAAGTTTGGATTGGTCTTCCTATTATGCCAAGCCAATACCTAGCTTTGTTCTTTAATGAAAAGAAGAATATATAAGATCAGTCCAAGGGTATCATCAGAAAAATTTTAAATTTTTACCGTAGAGCAGATTTTTAAAAATTCATCCAGATGCTTGTAAGGATCTTCATTGATGTTTTCTTAGAAGGATGGGAGCATCTAGATTATGGTCGGGTTGATCTCATAATGGTTAGCAGGAATATCAGGTAAGTAGATACAAGTTGATGGATTATAAGTGAAAGAAATAAAATATTCCTTCATCTATTTAGATGGTTCTCTAGGATTTTTAGCCATTTAATTATTAGATTTAATATGGATTAGCCATTCAATTTTATGATTGTATTCAACTAGGTCAGAAAAAATGATTTTCTACATGCATATACTTGTGCAACCCTAACATGTGGTTCAAAATTTTTTAGATTTTTTAATTTTTAATTAATTTTTTAATTTTTTTAAATAATTTTTTTAATAATTTTATTTATTTATTTTTATTCTTATTTTATTTTATTTTATTTTATTTTTGGAGAAAAAAAGAAGAAGAAAGAGAGAAGAGTTCTAAACAAGAGATCCTAAGAAGTCCTAAAGCTAAGAAGAGATAAAAGAATTCATTTTAATTAGGTTTGATGTTTAGTTAGCAATCAGATTAGGCAATTAATCATGACTAAGGATTGTCCTAAATCTCGACAGCTTTTAACTGCCAAGGTTACTTTTAAGCCCTTTAAATATAAGATCAGTCAATTAACTAGCCAAATAAGTATAAGATTGGTGGGAGTCCTCTCGTTGCTTTTCTTAGATACCAATTGTCTTGACCAGATATACTAACGGAACCAACTAAGTAACTATCTTCTTTCAGGATGCAGTCCTTGAATTATTTATCTTTTATCTTAGATACCAGTCAAACTAACTAATCCTAATTCGATCCAACTCTTAGGATTTCTTATCCTAGTGAGCTCAAGTTTCTGGACCGATGTCTAATTAATTTTAAATTAAAGACTTAGGTCATTGATGGATGCTGGTTGGTTATTTATGGGCCAAGAAAGGATGATCAAATTCTCATTTTATCCTGATTAATAGATTGTGCTCTTAAATTGATTTAAAGATAAATATGTACAATCACTTTTAGACAAGGGGTTCTATGCAATTAAATTAGATGTATGAAATTAATTGAACTTAAGAAGCTTACCTTATCTCTAGCGATCATTGAAAAAAAATTAAAAAAAACTAATATGATGGATGTTCTAAATGGTTAGAATTTCTACTCTTGTCATGAGATTTTTAATTAAATTTAAGTGAATATTTTTTAAATTAATTTAAAAATAATATAAATAATAAAAAAAGGATTGATCTCACTAAATAGAATTGGAAGCTTCCACCTTGTCCTAATCCTTTTGTTCTTATTCTCTCTTTTTTCTGCAAAATAAATAAGAAAAAATTAGTAAGCAATAATAAAAGAAAAATCAAAGAAATCAATAACTTTAATTTTTATATCCTCCTCGATAATGATACTAAAAATTTGATAAGAGCACGATGTTGTCGTTAAGACTCCATGTTTATCGGTTTAATTTCAACTTCTTAAAAAGATTAAAAATATATAGATAGTAGTAAGTCAGATCGAATCTATAGAAAAGATAGTATTTTAGTTTTAAAATTTTTGATTTTTATAGAAGAAAAGAAAAAAAAAATTTAAAAAAATTGAAGTCAAAAAATAAAATTATAAATAAAAAGTAAAAATTAAATGATGTAGAAAAATAAACTTGGTACTAAGATCTACTATTTAGATCTTAGCATCTACTTGCAACAAAATTAAATTTACAATAAAAATAAAGAGCATGAAATTTAAAGAGTAAAAAAATAAAATTTATATTAATTAAAATTTAATTTAAAATTTAAATATATAAATTAAAAAATAAAAAAATAAATAAAAAGTAGAACAGGTGATTGTGATCTCGGATTGGCGTTGGCATTAAGATAGTTTAGAAGATCTATTTTTTCTCTCGACACTATCTGTCTTGAAGCAACCATGAACCCAAAGCTGGCTCTATCATATACCATTACCTTCTCTTGATTGAAGATGAATTGATTCTGTTAGCCTAGGATCCTTTTTATAAGTGTTGAAAAGGAGGGATAATTGCTATTAGCCGATATGGGACCAAAATAGTGTGTAGAACCATGTATGAAGAGGAATATAGGTGAAAATTAAATTAAAATACTGCCTGATCGAGTTCTGTTGAGTGTTCTATGAGTTCTGGGTCTTCTAGCCATCAGATGCGAATCCAATGCTTCAAAAAATACTAAAAACCAATGTTTATTAGCTCAGATCAAGTTGGAATAGATTCTGGTCATCGGATCGAGCTTGATGGAGATCTGATCGTAGAATCATGTTTTGGGTGACTGAATCAGCATCAGGAGCTCACATCAACCATTGGATCAAAGTTTGGATGAGATCTGACCATTGGATCGAGATTTGGAGCATTCATAGTCGTCGGATGGCGCACAGGAGACTGAGTGAATTCAAATCAAAACTAGAATTGCCCTTCACCGTTCGATCTTGATCGACAATGAGCACAACAGTCCGATCATACATACTATTCCTATAGACCACCATGAACCGAGCATGCCAAAGATCGGATCTAATCAATGTGCAGCATGCATGAGAAATGATGAGATTGCCCCTACTAAGCGGTCCACGATAAGCCACATGGTTTTCTAACGTCAACCTGATGTCAGCGGCGTGCGGGGGTTGGTCGGTTAGCGCTGGGCGTGTTAGGATTGGTGGTGCTCCAAAGCCTTGGGAGGCCACGAGAGGAGTAAGGATGTTGGCTCTGAGGAGTCTACGATGGATGTGGTCCTAGGGCTAGAATAGAAATTATCCTAGGATGAAGACGGCGTGTAGCTTTACACGAGCTCGAGGTTCAGATATGAGGATCTTGAAGGGCTTGGTAGGTGCTCCGAAGATCTAGGATACAAGATGAAGCAAAGGACTAAAGTCAGAAAAAGAATCAGCTAAGACAAAGGGCCGACACATAGGTGGGTTGGCTCGGATACGCAGTCGAGACGGCTTAGGTTGAGACCAAGCCAGCTTGGACTGTAGTCGAGCCGGCCCTCTTAGGTAGATAGAAGACTGCGTTTGGATGAGATGTAGTCGAGCCAACTCGGCTTCTGACAGAGCCAGCAGGGTGGTGGCATATAGAATAGGATGGGTTTTCTGTTTGATCTTGAATTGGGATTATTGATGTGTCTTAAAATTAACCGTAAGTGCACGGTGTGCAAAGTAGCACATCCAGCGAGTACAGGTCGATCTTATGAGGAACTGTGTGTGAATTACATTCAAACCTTATTCAGACGAGCTTTAACAAAGAGTTTGGAAGTGGTTGTTACTTACTACTAAACAGTAAATCAATTACAGAGAATAATAATTTAAAAATCTAAGACTTTTGAATCTACTAGACCAATGACTTAGAAAGCCATTTTAAGATTTCTCTTATGATGTCCCTTGATCAAGATATAATGCATGGACAAGCATTCATCCTAATTAAAGAACTCTCCTTTCAATTACTTCTCTTGTGTTACCCAAGTATGGACTATGAAGGGACCGTGACCCAACAATAATCCATCAAAGTTTTCCATAGGAAGAAGAGAAAAAAATTAAAAAGATTATAAGTCTTCTACCTATTATCCTTCTTGCATTGAATCAAGCATGAACTATAAAGGGATTGAAACCCAATGATAGTCCATCAAGTCTCTTGGCAAGAAGCTTGAAGGAAGAAGAATTAAAAAATAAAGCCAAGGAGAAATCCTAAGAATAGTTTTTAATCATGGTTTACTTCATCGCAAATCCCAAAGAAGTGCTTAGCTAGACATGATTTGAAGAAAAACTATAAATCTGATTAAGAACATAAAAAAATATTATACTAATTACTAAAAATTAAAATTATAGTAAATAAAATAGATGCAGAATGTAAATAAGCATGAAAATTAAACTATCCGATATGCTGAAATTAAACTAGATAAATTAAATTATACAAGTGATGATTAAAAAAAAAAAATTTATTGCTGGAATAAAAATTTGATTACAAAAATAAGAACTGAAACACAAACTCTCCACTGGCATACTTTTTTTTGACTAACTTTTCTTCTCGTATATTGGAAAGGTGGAAGAAAGTGAAAAAAAGATAGATAAAAATTTTATAGATAGGTATTCCCATCTATCACATGGACTCCTACAAGAATTATGGTATGGAGAGATATATCCCAAAGGTAGAGATATTGGGCTTTATTTATAGGTGTAAGAGAGGAAAAGATTTTGTATTTTTCAGATGTGGGACTAATGAAAAAAATAAGGATTAAGAAATGGATGGATGAGATTAAATGATAAAGAGGCTTGGATGGATAAGATGAAGAGCAGGAAAGATAAGAAAAAAGGAGAGTTGCCATTCAATCATTTTCTAAAAATTTCTAAAATATATTTTTTTCTTTCTTTTTCATACAACTTTCTTGCTGCTTTTGCTCCATGCACTCAAATTTGCAGATGGCTGCCTTCTTGCGCTCATGCATGACTGTAGCTGCATCCACATATCATGTGCGTGAACTGCATACATATGAAAAACCTCTGTTTACCATTGGACCCACTTTCTCTAGAAATTATTGCTCACCGCACCAGGCCGTGCCAGCTCCCGCATGAAGATCCACTTGTTCTCCTATACCATATAAGAAGAAAAAAAACCTATTGCTTTAAATCCCTTGCATGGCCCCACTCCAAACGTCAAATACCACCAAAAGCTTCACGTGTCCAGCCTTTCTTCTTCCATTTTTAATAATTTTCTCTTTCTTGTTTTCTTTTTTTATCCATTAGATCCCAACCATGTATCTTTGCATCTTTACATGTCGTGCATGGAACATGCTTGAATTTGGATTGGAGTTTCATCTGCATGTGTTGAAGGGTCATTTTTAGTTGATTTACGATTAAGACATTAAAATTAATTTTTCCTACAAAGATCATAAAAAATATTAAATATAAATAAAAAAATAAAATAACATAGATTTTGATACTTTTTATGCTATAATTAATGTATTCATCACATCCCCCAACTTGAATTTTACTCATCCACAAGTAAAAAAAATATTGATATACAATACCGACTTTCTTTGATATTAATGTTCATTTAATAATTTTAAAAGTAAATAATATTCATCTAGAAAATTATCAAATCATGTCATTGAGATATTAAGGCTATCCGATAGAATGATTAGTAAAAAACATAAAATTTTTTAAAGTTTTTTCTTGATCTACTCCTACCTTTATCCTTGGATCGTCTAACTCTAAGATGGGCTACTGATTTTGCATTCGCACATCTATTCCCTTTTTTTTATATAAAATACAGTCCATACAATATTTTAACCACTTAAACTTTCTATTTAATCCTTATAGCGAGTGTTAGGCTAATGACTCCTAAACCAGTTGGCTTTAGAAGCATTAGGTGTAAAATACCCCTCAGGCTTACTGACTCGAGTCAAATAGGCTACGGATTGAAACTTGGCTGTATGATTTTTTTTTTTAATATTATTTATTTTTTAATGTGAATATCATTGCTTATTTAGGCAACAAGATCCGATTACTCAGTGAAAAATTAATATATATTTTTTTTTGAAGAAAGTATATGCATCAACATATCTCACTTATATCCATAAGAGGTTAATTTTTTTTAGATATTAGTAGAAAGGCTAGAAATGCTCAAAAATAAATTTTTATTCTAGACTCAACCTTCTATTGAATTGTATCAATATATAGTCCCTCGATACTTCTCAATTTATCTAAAGTGTGCATCACATGCTGCTAAATTGTCTAATATTACTCAAGTCTGAAGCATAGTTGGTATATGAATATTAATAAATTTGTACATACAAAGGATCAAAGTAAAGTTCAAAGTTCATCCCTCACCCCCCCCCCAACTTATTCTATAGTGACTTCAATGAGGTAAGGAAAATAAAAATTCAATAGGTAAAAAGAAAGGAATACACCTGATTTGATGTATCCTTAGTTCAATTGGTGTCCTCATATATTTTTTTTGGTTCTTTCCTCCAACTTATTCGATATTGACTTTATTGAAGTAAAACCTAAATAAATTAAAAAAAAAATTAAAATATAAGGATCTGGGTTGTCTTTCAGGAGCGCTAAGTTTATAGTCTTCAGTCAGACTAAACTCAGAAAATAAATCAATCGAGATATGTTGGTTCATAGAGAACCATGGCTTCCTCAATAACTTCAGTGGGTAATTCCAAGAATGGTTTTAATTGTTGACCATTTACTTTAAATACAGCACCATTGCTTGAGTTTTTAATTTCTATAGCTCCATGTGAGAAAATTTTTTTAACTAAAAATAGTCCTGTCCATTTAGATCTCAACTTTTCATGGAATAGCTGTAATCTAGAATTATACAAAAGAACTTTCTATCTAGGAGTAAAAGATTTTCTAAGAATTTTTTAATCATGAAAAACTTTTGTTCGTTCCTTGTATACCCTGATATTTTCATAAGCTTCATTTCTAAGTTCTTCTAATTTATTAATCTGAAGCTTTCTATAGTTTTTGATTACGTCCAAGTCCATATTTAATTTCTTAATGGCCCACATAGCTTTGTGTTCTAGCTCAACAGGCAAGTGACAAGGCTTTTCAAATATAATCCTATAAGGAGACATTCCTAGGTTGGTCTTAAAGATGGTGCGGTATGCTCAGAATGCATCTACAAGTTTCTAGGATCAATCCTTTCTATTAGCATTAACAGTTTTCTCCAAGATCTGTTTGATTTGTTTGTTGGACACTTCTATTTATCCATTAGTTTGAGGATGATATGGTGTGGCCAACTTGTGGATGACATTATATTTTTTTATTAAAGCAGCAAATGATTGATTGCAAAAATGTATCCTCCGATCACTAATGATTGCTCTAGGAGTACCAAAATGGGAGACAATATTTTCTTTAAGAAATTTAATGACCACTTTGCTATCTGTTGATCTACAAGGAATAGCTTCTACCTACTTAGAGACATAATCGACAGCTACTAAAATATATTCATTTCCAAAGAAGTTTGAAAATGGTCCCATGAAGTCAATCTCCCAAACATTAAAAATTTCGACCACCAAGATTAGATTAAGTGGCATCATATTTCTCTTGGTGATTCAATCCATTTATTGGCATCGAGTAGAACTTCTACAGTACACATGAGCATCTCTAAATAAATTGGGCCAATAAAATCCATATTGAAGGACTTTTGTAGCTATCTTTTTGGATGCGAAATGACCACCACATATTTGATTATGATAAAAAAGATAAAATACTTCTAACCTTATTGTCCGAGACACACCTCTTAATGATCTGATCAGGATAATATTTGAACAGGTATGGGTTATCCCAAATGAAATACTTCACTTGAGCGAAGAATTTGTGCTTGTCCTGAGTGGTCCAATGGGAAGAAACTTTACCAATGGCTAAATAGTTGACAATATCAGTATACCATTGTTTAGTGGATACAAACATGAGTTGTTCATCAGAAAAAAATTCATTAATAGGTGGTTCACTAGATGGTGTGACTATGATTCGGGATAAGTGATCAGCTACTATATTCTCTATTTCTTTCTTGTTCTTGATTTCTAGGTCAAATTCTTGAAGGAGCAAGATCCATCAAATTAAGCATGCCTTGGGGTCTTTCTTTGCTAAGAGATATCTAATGGCTGAGTGGTCAATATACACAATGGTGTGGGACCCAACCAAATAGGATCTGAATTTTTTAAGGATAAAGACAACGGCTAGGAACTTCTTTTCAGTGGTAGTGTAATTAAGCTGTGCATCATTTAAGATTTTACTAGTATAGTAAATAACCCTAGGCAGCTTATCGATTTTTTGACCTAAAACTATGCCTACAGTATGATCAGACGCATCGCACATGAGTTCAAAGGGTACAGTCCAGACAGGTGGGTGAATAATGGGAGCTGAAACAAGTGCTTTTTTAAGGAACTCAAAAGATTCTAGGCACTTAGGAGTAAACTCAAATTTTATTTTCTTTGCTAATAAGTTGGTCAATGGACAAGCCACTTTGCTAAAATTGACTATGAACCTTCTATAGAATACAGCATGTCCTAAAAATGAACGAATTTTCTTAACAGATTTGGATGGTAGAAGACTCATAATCAGGTCTACTTCGGCCTTATCTACTTCAATTTCTTTTTGTGAAACTACATGGCCAAGAACTATGCCCTCTCTAACCATGAGTTGGCATTTCTTCCAATTAAGAACTAAGTGCTTCTCCTTACATCTTTCTAGGATATGTCTTAAATGATCTAAACAATCAGAGAAGGTAGGGCTAAAGATAGAAAAGTCATCCATAAAATTTTAAAAAATCATTCAACCATATCAGTAAAAATGCTAATCATACATCTTTGAAAGGTTGCTGGTGCATTATATAACCCAAAGGGCATGTGCCTATAGGCAAAGATTTTGAATGGATAGGTGAATGTAGTCTTTTCTTAATCTTCAGGGGCTATGAGGATCTGGTTATAGCTGGAGTACCCATCAAGAAAATAGTAGAACTCTTGTCCGACTAATTTTTCTAATATTTGATCAATAAACGATAAAGAAAAATGATCTTTTCTTATTGCCGTATTTAATTTTCTATAATCTATACAGACCCTCCATCTTGTTTGAGTCCTAGTTGGGATAAGTTTGTTTTTCTCATTCTGGATCACTATTACCCCAGACTTTTTGGGTACCACTTGAACCGGACTTACCTAAGAACTATCTGAGATGGGGTAAATTATTTCATTAGCAAGCAACTTCAAAATCTCTTTCTTGACTACATCTTTCATAGCTAGATTGAGTCTTCTCTGAGCATCTCTAGTTGGTTTAGCCCCTTCTTCTAGGTGTATCCTATGTTGAACTATGGAGGGGCTTATTCCCTTAATGTCAGCCATGGTCCAGTCTATTGCTTCTTGATTCTTTCTCAGGACTACTAATAACTTCTCCTCTTATTCATGATTTAGGTCTGATGCAATAATTATAGGCAAAATTTCTGCTGGACCTAAATAAGCATACTTAAGGTGCTTGGGGAGGGGTTTTAGTTCTAATTTGGGTGCCTCTTCTATTGATGGCTTGGATGATGGTTTAGTCATTTTCATGAATGGTTCAGTGGAAGGCTTCCATCTTTGGCTAATCCTATGGTCAATAGGTGTTTCATCGATGTCTTCATGTTCATGATTTAGCCAAATACTTGACTCCAGGTCGACTTCTTCATTGCTAATGTCAATGGGTTTGTAAATTTCATCTTGGATTATATTTATATTAGCATGCTAGGTGGATTCCTATTCCAGATTAAATATATTTAACTCAATGGTTATATTTCCAAAAGATAGCTTCATAAGTCCATTTCTACAGTTGATTTCAGCATTAGCAGTTGCTAAGAAAGGTCTTCCTAAAATCATTGGGATATGACCCTTGGGATTTGAAACTGGTTCGATCTCTAAAATGATGAAGTTTACAGAAAAGATAAAATTATCAATTTTGATTAAAACTACTTCTACCATTCCCTTAGGGATCCTAAAAGATCGGTCTGCTAATTATAATGTGATCCCTATTGGCTATAGTTTTTTCAATCTTAATTGCTCATAAACTGAATAGGGCAAATTATTTACACTAGCCCCTAAGTCTAGCAAAACCTTGTCAATATGGGTTTCTCCGATAACACATGAAATTATCGAAGATCCTGGATCTTTATATTTTATTGGCACATGATTTGACAAGTAAGAGCTCACGCTTGCAGCTAAGAATGCTCTCTTGGATACATTGGTGGTCTTCTTTTTGGTGCAAAGATCTTTTAAAAATTAAGCATAGGTCGGTACTTGCTGGATCATGTCTAGTAGAGGAATATTTATTTGAACTTTTTTAAACATCTCTAACATTTTATTCAAGCATTTTGATTATTTATTGGACCTTAGTCGATTCGGAAAAGGAGCTTTAGGAGTTGTGGGTATGGGGCTGGATGTACTATCAGTTTCAGGAGCTTGAGTTTGTAAGGTAAGTTGTTCATAAAGTTATTCGATAGATGAGTCTTCTCTATTGTTAGATGTACCTATCTTGTTATCCACTTATTTTTTCGATCTTAAAGTATGAATGGCATTCACTTGATTGACTTGATTTTCATGTTAGGGTCGTGGACCATTTTGGTTTCTCGAGTTGGGCTCGGGTTTGCTAGGTAGCCTACCTCATTCTTGCTCATTCATGGTAGAGGCTAGCTGACCTACTTGCATTTCTAGACGAGCCATGGCCTGAGTGTTAGCATTTAAGAGTTGACCCATAGTTTATATGAAATTACTCCATGCGGCATTGGTGTCAACATTGGATTTAGCTAGAACTTTCAGACTTTTTTTTAGAGAACTAAGTTTCTTTTCAGGATTATTGAAGCCTGATGGATTGTTTAACACAAGGTTGGGCCTTGGGTTTTGCTGGTTGAAACTAGGACCATCTACATTTGGGTTCTGCGATCAAGAAAAGTTTGGATGATTCCTCCATCCTGAGTTATATGTGGGTGCATAAGGATTATTTATTGATTTTTGGTATGCGGCATTTACTTATGCACATCCATTCTCTGTTGGGTTTATCAGAAGAGGACAGTCTTCAAGGATATGGTTTGGTGCATTGCACTCGTTGCACATGGGTGCAGACACATGGTTCACACTGGCTGTTCTCTGTAGTTCTAAGGCCTCTAACCTACATGTTAGGATTATAATTTTAGCCTCTATGGCTAGGAAGGTTTGAACTTGGTACATTCCATCTCTTAAAGGTGTTGATTTTTCTGGTTTTCTAGTTATTTTTCATTGTAGACTCTTCTCGGCTAGGTCTTCTAGAAATTGTCAGGCCTCATTGGGTTCTTTATATATAAATTGATCTTGGCACATTGACTCTAGCATGGTTCTGAAATTTGAATCTAGTCCCTCGTAAACTATTTGGCATAGCCTCCAGATCTTTATTCCATGGTGTGGGCATTGGGTCAAGAGGTTCTTAAAATGGTTGAAATACTTTCAGAATGACTTGCCAGCTAGTTGGTAAAATTAGTTTATCTCATTTCTAATTCTAGCTATCTTATGATGGAAAAAGTATTTTTTAAGGAATACTCTTACAAAGCCCTTCCAGATCGTGATAGATTGATTTGGCAGGCTGTATAGCCACTTTTTGGCATTATCCTTAAAAAAAAAATTAATTAGTTTTAGCTCGATCTCATCCTCAGAAAGTTGTTGCAGCCTCATAGTGCACAAACCTCTTTAAATTTGCTAACGAATATATAAGCATCCTCTATTCCAGTGAACTTTGGAAGCATATTAATCATTTGGGGTTTAATTTCAAAATTATTTACAGTAGGTTGGGGCAACCTGATGCAAGAAGGTTGGATAGACCCAATTGGGTTGAAAGGTATATGCCCTCAAGCCAATCAAAAATTTATTTTTGGGCTGTTCTTTGTCTTTCAAACTCATGTAATGACATTTTAAAATAAATAAAGATATTTATTTCATCATATATAGTATCTTATTATTTATTTAAGATTATGATAAATCCCATAAATTAAGACTATGATTTTAGGATTATGATGAGATCATACCAGTGAGACCAAAAATCTTAAAATCCTAATTTAAATATTCCTGATCGATGGAACATTGAGTTGGGGATCAATGTTTTCGATAAAACTAGCACAACTTTTGTATGCTCAATTGAGGGGATGATTGATCTCACAATCACTTGTGTATGACACTAATACAAGAATGTGGATGCTCATTAGAGAATGAGTTCATTGAATTGATCCAAGTTGAGTATATCTAATGGAGTTTTATCTACATGTCAATAGATGGTTCTCATAGTGAAATTGTGCATGTAATCTTTTGATCTAAAACTACCATAGAATCTTATATATATGAATTCATATTTTGGTTCATACTTATTCATAACTCAGTCATGTACGGAATGATCTGGATATGGTAGATTATATATGAAGGTTATAAATAGGTTAACATAGAATCGATCACTCCTGGTAAGAGAAAATCGCATCCTGCCTACTTCAAACTAATGATGATTCAGGAAGACTTTGATCAAAGCATAATGAAAATTAGAAATGATTTCTAATGTTTCATTATATGAATCATCATCATAAGATTGAAAGAGAAATGAATATGATATTGGGTTTGATATATTTCCATACCTAGAGTCATATTCAGGATGTAAGGAGATCGAAGGATCTAGTTGCATGATAATTTACACTGAAGGATATTTTTTGATATTTCCATCAAAATTTTATATCTTTCAAAAAGTCACGATACATTGCTAGATGTCAATCATGTCTTGTGGGTTCATTCAAATTAAAATTTTAATTTATTCATTAAATTAGAAAGTGTTCTAATTGGTCAAACTGGGTAGGCTAGTTTTGACCTAAATCGGCTTAGTTGAGTTCTAACCTAATTAGATCAAATTACACCTAGACCCACTGCTAGCTAGATATGAAATCCAATGGATTACACACAAAGAGAATTGATTAAGGATCTAATTGGATTAGACCATGTTTGCAAGATGAACATGCTAGCACATGTAGCAAACCCTAGCACCCTGATTCGAATTGAATTTGAATCAGCTTTCGATTTGGGCTAATTAAGGACCAATTTGAGCCAAATTGGATTTGATCTTGAATTAGATTAACCTAGACTAATTGGGCTTCAGATGGAGTATCACATACCAGAATCCCACATGCCAGAGAGTCTCTCTTATGCATAGGAAGTCTTTCATGCGCATAGAGACTTTAGCGCATGGGATTAAGTTGGCACCTACCTTCTTTGACTTTTTCTATTTTTCATGTCACCTAAATTTTTATATGGGCATGGACATCTGATATGGGGCACAAAAGAGTCCTTCTGTAGGTAAAAAACTTCATTATCATTTTAATTTTTGTCGCCCAGGACGCTTTGTCGCCCAAGAATTCTTGTCGCCCTGGACTCCTTGCCGCCCTCTCTTCCTTGGCGCCTCTTGGACCAAGTCAAAGTCCTTTGGGACTTTAACTATTCAAAGATTATCTCCATGCCATTTTGCTGAATGGGCGTCCCATTTTAAAGCCATTGGATGGCTTTTTTATCTGATCTAATGGATGAAAATAATGGCGTCAAGAATGAAAGCCCGCAAATCTTCATAAATAACTTACGTAAAATTAGTCCGAGAGTCCTTCTGCTTTAAGACACCTCTTCGACTAAGTCTACATGTTGTTATTATCTGATGAGGCATGAGATTGGCTAAAGGGACATGAGAAAATATTTTGAAAGGGTGCGAGAAAATGTGTTGGCACCCTTACGTACATTATAAATAAAGGTGCACACCAAGAGTCCGAGAGGGGGTAAAATTTATCTTTCTTTCTGACAAGAGTTTTCTCTTTGTCCAATTTTCTTTCTTTCCTTCTCTTGTCCAAACCTTGTCCTTATAAGGATAAGAAGTCATCTTAAGACTAAGAGATTAGAAAGAAAAATTAAGAAGATAAGGAAGAAAAAAGATAGATAAGGAGAGGCAAGGAAGGTGACATAAAGGCTAAGGAAGGTCTTGCCTATTTAATTAAAGTTTTTATTATTAAAATTTTAATTATATATAAATCAGAGGTGCTGGTGTCTTGATCAAGTCTCCATGTGGATCAACATTGGAGGGTGAACACGTGGGCACTTGGTGGAATCCCTGACGGACTGCTGCCTGCAATTAGGAATAATTTAGGATTTAGCAATAAGAGGTATGTTTTAATACTTTCTTTTATATTACAAATACATGTTATATGATTTAATTGCTAATAAGATGGTTTTAGGGTTCAGGTTTGATTTATTTGATTTCATAATTTTGCTTTGAAATCCATGCTTCCATCCTGTATGCCAATCATATCAGTGGTATCAGAGCAAGCCTTATTAGGTTAAATCGTATAATGCTTTGCTTATAATATAATGGTATAAATAAAAAAAAGTATGATATAATCTTTTTATTTGCATGTTATTTATATGATGGGATCATATTTTTATTTATCATAATGAGATTATGATATATATATTATTCTATAAAAATTGCCTTGACATAGTGGAAAGTATTCACTATGTAATGATGGTTGTCCTAGAATAATTATATATATTAATATATATATATATATATTATCATAATTGATGCTTTTATGCATTAAGTTTATTTTGAATCAGAATGTGCATTGAGACCATTTAAATCCATCTTTAAAATTATATTAAGTTGTAGTGTAATTAACCTATAGCTAAATCGATCGGGATGTCTAATTGATCAATCGGTGTCTAGAAAAAATGGTTCATAATTGGTAAAGAGAACATGATTTTTTAATTAATTCCATTATCTGACCTGGCCAATTTATTAGTATCTAAGAAAAGCAACGGAGGGACCCCACTTCTCTCTCATTTACCTGGCCGATTCAATTAATTTAATTCTATATTGAAATGCTTAGTATTATATTCACTATATTAAGGCCTTCCTTCATATTAGGTTCTTATTATATCCAGAACCATATTAGTTTTATTGTGTAACCACAAGATCTATCATGGGGGATGATGTAATATTAATCTAGTGCATTGAGATGCTTACAGCATTTTGAATATACTACTTTATTGTGTAACCACAAAAGCAGTTATATTTTATTTTGACTGTATAGAAATGAAGAATTATATTTAAACTAAAACATTAAAGTTTGTTGTGCTAACACAAGACTATTAATGTTTTAGAGGCAAAAATTTTTGAGAATTACATAAAATGCAATTGGAAAGAGTTTTCTACCTTTGATCTTATAACAGATTTATTGTACAACCACAAGACCTTTTATAAGGAATTAGGGTCTTATTCTCACCAAGAAGATCAATTAGAGAGTTATGTTTTTTGATTTAACAGTGGAAGACAATTAAATTAAAGTCCTAATTTAATTATATTTGTCATCATGAGTTGTCTGCTTATGTATTATTCTTTATTATGTAGATTAAATGGCTTCTTCACTTTCATTATATTTAATTTTGGATTCAAATAAATTGATTGGTCAAAATTATGTGGATTGACTGAGAAACCTAAAAATAGTACTCAGTCAAGAAAAACTCTCATATATTTTTGATGCTCTGATCCTAAGCCATTAGGAAAAGATGCCATAGATGAAGATAAGTCCATATGCAAGATGTGGCAAAATGATTTTCTTACTATCAAATGTATCATACTTGCCTCTATGAGTAATGAATTATAGAGGTAGCATGATGGCATGGACACTCAGTCCATATTGCTCAATCTAAAAAAAATTTGTGAAGAGCATAGTAGAACTACTAGATATGAGATATCTAAGCAATTGTTTCATGCAAGAATGACCGAAGGAACATCCGTACAAAATTATGTTTTGATGGTAATTGACCTAATCACTCAATTAAGTCAATTAGATTTTATTATGGATGGAGAGTTAAGTCAGGATTTGATCCTGCAATCACTTTCTGAATTATTTTTTTAATTTATTATAAACTATCACATGAACAAACTGAATTCTTTCTTGCCTAAGCTATTAAATATGCTCAAGACAGCAAAAAGCCATATCAAGAAGGATAAGACTCCTCTTCTTCTTATGGATGGGATCTCCAAGAAGAAGACAAAAAAAAAGGTTCAAAGAGAAAGATGAATCCTAAAGGTGGTATAAATAAGAAGAAAAAGAAAAAGAAGATCTTCGGACAGACGACCTATTTTTACTATGGCAAAATAGGTCATTGGAAGAGGAATTACAAGACTTACCTAGCAACCGTGAAGTCTGATGCAAATAATGCACCAAAAGGTATGTATGAGATACATACTATATTATCATTAAATTCTTTTATTTCAAACTCTTGCGTATTAGATACTGGCTATGGTTTTCATATATGTAAATCTTTGCAAGGACTGTAGAAAATTAAGAGTTTGAAGAAAGATGACTTCAAGCTCTATGGCACCGGAGGAGAGTCTATCCAAGCAGAAGCTGTATGGACAAATATATTGAAGTTATCTTCTGAAAAAATCTTAGAGCTTATAAATTATTATTATATGCCTAAGATCATTAGAAATATTATATCTATACCCTTGTTATTAAAACAAGGTTATAGTCTTAATGTAACGAGCGAAGGTTGCTCGATCAAATATTCTAATGAAAATATTTATTTTGGCATATTTAGCAATGGTTTGTTGACTCTATGTTTGGATGATAATATATTTCATATTGATGAAAAATAAAAAATATAAGAGAGATGACATAAATAATACTTTACTTTGGCATTATCGATTAGGTCATATTAGTGAGGCTAGGATTAACAAGTTATACAAAGAAAAGTTCTTTGATCCTTTTGATTATGAATCATTAGGAACTTGTGAATCATGTCCTCATGGGTAAAATGACCAAGATTCCATTTAGTGGACATGGAGAAAGGACAAATGAGTTATTAGGACTTGTACATACGGATGTATGTGGTCCTATGACAACTCAAGCTAGAGGAGGATACTCTTATTTTATAACATTCACTGATGATTTATCTAGGTTTGGATATGTGTATCTTATGAAACACAAATCAGAAGCCTTTGATAAATTTAAAGAGTATCAAAGTATGGTCGAAAAATAAACTGGACAATGTATAAAAATCCTTCGATCTGATCGGAAGGAGAATACTTATCTAGTGAGTTTCTAGACTATCTTAAAGTTAAAAAAAATTCTCTCTGAATGGACACCTCCTTATACACCATAATTAAATGGTGTAGCCGAAAGAAAAAATCATACCTTATTAGATATGGTACGGTCCATGATGTGCTTCACTGAATTACCTATTTTCTTCTGGGGTCATGCTCTGGAGACTGCAATTTACATCTTGAATAGAGTACCTTCTAAATCTGTATCTAGTACTCCATATGACATATGGAGAAGTAAGAAATCCTAATCTTAAGTATCTTAAGATATGGGGTTGTCCAGCATATGTCAAAAGAAATTTTGGACATAAACTTGATGCTAGATCAGAACAGATGTCTATTTATAGGATATCCTAGAAATAGTATAGGATATTTATTCTACCATCCTACTGAACAAAAGGTATTTGTAAGTAGGCATGCCACTTTCATGGAAAAAGAATTTATCCTAGAAAAGGGCAGTGGCAGAAATATTGAACTTAGTGAAGTTCAAGAAAAATAAATAGAAATTTCTCAACCATATAATCACATAAAAGAACCAGAACACATAACTCCTATCCATAGGTCTAAAAGAGTACGAAATACACCTATGAGGTATGGTTTCATTATTGAGAACAATGAAGCCCAAGTCATTGAGAATGACGAACCTCTGACCTATACGGAAGCAGTCAAAAGTAAGGACTCTTACAAATGGCTGGCTGCCATGCAATCCAAAATAGAATCCATGCACACCAACAAAGTATGGACTTTGGTGGATGCACCAGAGGATATAAATCCTATTGGATGCAAATGGATTTTTAAGAAAAAGATTGGAGCTGATGGTCAAATTGAAACCTATAAGGCCAGATTGGTGGCTAAGGGTTTTAGGCAAAAATAGGGGATTGATTATGATGAAACATTTTCACCTATTGCCATGCTCAAATCTATTCGGATTATGCTTGCTATAGCAGCATACCACGACTATGAAATATGGCAAATGGATGTAAAGACTGCCTTCCTTAATGGTTTTCTTGAGGAGGAGGTCTATATGTCACAGCCAGAGGGATTTGAGTCAAATGAGAGACCAAATCAGGTATGCAAGCTTAAGAGATCCATTTATGGATTAAAGCAAGCATCAAGGAGTTGGAACATCCATTTTGATGAAACAGTAAAAGAGTTTGGTTTTATCAAGAATGTGGATGAACCATGTGTGTACAAGAAAACTAGTGGAAGAACCATAGTCTTCTTGGTTCTGTATGTAGATGACATACTCCTCATTGGAATGATATCCCAATGTTACAATCAGTCAAATTATGGCTATCAAATAAGTTTTTCATGAAAGATTTGGGAGAAGCATCCTATATACTAGGAATAAAGATCTATAGAGATAGATCTAAGAGGATGCTAGGCTTGTCCCAATCTAAGGTACATTGACTTAATACTGAAAAGATTCAGTATGGATGGGAGTAAAAGAGGTTACTTTACCCATGAGTCAAGGCATACATCTCTCTAAAAAGATGTCTCCAAAGACACCTGAAGAGAGAAATAGAATGAGTTCTATTCCTTATGCTTCGGCTGTTGGATCAATAATGTATGCCATGTTATGTACAAGGCCTGATGTTGCTTATGCTTTAGGCATTGCAAGTAGATTTCAAGCTGATCCAGGAGAGGATCATTGGAAAGCTGTGAAAAATATTCTTAAGTACTTGAGAAGGACTAAAGATATTTTTCTAGTATATGGTGGTTCTGATCTTAAACTTAGAAGCATATTCTGACTCTAGTTTTCAATCAGACCCAGATGATAGCAAATCCATTTCAGGATATGTCTTTACTCTGAATGGTGGAGCAGTGAGTTGGAAGAGTACTAAGCAGCCAACTGTAGCTGACTCAACCACTGAAGCAGAATACATAGCTGTAAGTGAAGCCGCCAAGGAAGCTGTCTGGATGAAGAAGTTCATCACTGAATTAGGTGTTATTCCTGAAATTGAGAATCCAGTACCACTTTACTGTGATAATACTGGAGCTGTTGCTCAAGCAAAGGAACCTAAGGTCTCATCATAAATCCAAACACATTCTGAGATGCTTCCATCTCGTTCGTGAAATTATTGAAAGACAAGATGTAGTCATAGAACGAGTTGGACACAAAGAACAACATAGCAGACCCATTCACTAAGGCTTTACCACTGCAACTGTTTGATCGCCACCTTGATTGTATGGGATTAAAATATAAGGGCAATTGGCTTTAGTGCAAGTGGGAGATTGAAAGGAATATGCCCTCAAGCCAATCAATTTATTTTTGGGATGTTCTTTGTCTTCCAAACTCATGTAATGATATTTTTAATAAATAAAGGCATTTATTTCATCATATGCAGTGTCTTATTATTTATTTAAGATTATGATGAACCCTATAAATTAGGGCTATGATTTTAGGATTATGATGAGATCATACTAGTGAGACCTAAAATCTTAAAATCCCTAATTTAAATATTCCTAGTCGATGGGACATTGAGTTAGGGATCAATATTTTTCGGTAAGACTAGCACATTCTTTGTATGCTCGATTGAGAGGGTGATTGATCTCACAATAACTTGTGTATGACACTAATACAAGAATGTGGGTGCTCATTAGAGAATGAGTTCACTGAATTGATCCAAATTGAGAATATCTAATGGAGTCTTATCTACATGTCAATAGATGGTTCTCATAGTGGAATTGTGTGCATGTAATCCTTTGACCTGAAACTACCATAGAATCTTATATATATGAAATCCATATTTTGGTTCATACTCATTCATGACTCAGTCATGTATGGGATGATCTGGATATGGTAGATTATATATATGAAGGTTGTGAGTAGGTTAACATGGAATCGATCACTCCTGATAAGAGAAAATAGCATCCTGCCTGCTTCAAACAAATGATGATTCAGGAAGACTTTGATCAAAGCATGATGAAAATTTAGAAATGATTTCTAATGTTTCATTAAATGAATCATCATCATAAGATTGAAAGAGAAATGAATATGATATTGGGTTTGACATATTTCTATACCCAGAGTCATATTCAGGATGTAGGAAGATCGAAGGATCTAGTTGCATGGTAATTTTCACTGAAGGATATTTTTGATATTTTTATCAAAATTTTACATCTTTCGAAAAGTCACGATATGTTGCTAGACATCAATCATGTCTTGTGGGTTTGATCAAATTAAAATTTTAATTTATTTATTAAATTAGAAAGTGTTCTAATTGGTCAAACTGGGTAGGCTAGTTTTGATCTAAATCGACTTAATTGAGTTCTAACCTGATTAGGTCAAATCACACCCAGACCCACTGTTGGCTAGATGTGGAATCCAATGGGTCACACACAAAGAGAATTGATTAAGGATCTAATTGGATTAGATCATGTTTGCAAGATGAATATGCTAGCATATGTAGCAAATCCTAGCAGCCTAATTCGAATTGGATTCGAATCAGCTTCCGATTTGGGCTAATTAAGGATCAATTTGAGCCAAATTGGATTTGGTCTTGAATTAAATTAACCTAGACTGATTGATCTTCAGATGGGGCATCACATACCAGAATCCCATACACCGAGAGTCTCTCTCTTGTGCGTGGGAAGTCTTTCATGCACGAAGAGTCTTTAGCACATGGGATTAAGTTGGAGCCTACCTTCTTTGACTTTTCCTATTTTTCATATCTTCTAAATTTTTTATATGGGCATGGACATCAGATATGGAGCACAAAAGAGTCCTTTTGTAGGTAAAAACTCCGTTATCATTTTAATTTTTGTCGCCCGGGACTCTTTGTTGCCCAAGAATCCTTGCCGCCTTAGACTCCTTGCCGCGTTCCTTGGCACCTCTTGGACCAAGTCAAAGTCCTTTGGAACTTTGACTGTTCAAAGATTATATTTATGCCATTTTGTTGAATGGGCGTTCCATTTTAAAGCCATTGGATGGCCTTTTTATCTGATCTAATGGATGAAAATGATGGCACCAAGAATGAAAGCCTGCGACTCTTCATAAATAACTTATGTAGAATTAGTCCGAGGGTCCTTCTGCTTTAAGGCACCTCTTGGACTAAGTTTACATGTCATTATTATCTGATGAGGCATGAGATTGGCTGAAGGAACATGAGATAATATTTTGAAAGGGTGTGAGAAAATGTGTTGGCACCTTTACGTACATTATAAATAAGGGTGCGCACTAAGAGTCTGGGAGGGGGTGAAATTTATCTTTCTTTCTGACAAGAGTTTTCTCTTTATCCAATTTTCTTTCTTTTCTTCTTTTGTCCAGACCTTGTCCTTATAAGGACAAGAAGTCATCTTAAGACTAAGAGATTAGGAAAAAAATTAAGAAGACAAGGAAAAAGAAAGATAGATAAGGAGAGGCAAGGAAGGTGACATAAAGGCTAAGAAAGGTCTTGCCTATTTAATTAAAATTTTTATTATTAAAATTTTAATTATAAATTAGAGATGCTGGTGTCTTGATCAAGTTTCCGTATGGATCAATGTTGGAGGGTGAACACATGGGCACCTGGCGGAATCCATGATGGACTGCTGTCGGTAATCAGGAATAATTTAGGGTTTAGCGATAAGAGGTATGTTCTAATACTTTCTTTTATATTATAAATGCATGTTATATAATTTAATTACTAATAAGATGGTCCTAGGGTTCAAATTTGGTTTGTTTGATTTCATAATTTTGCTTTAAAATCCATGCTTCCACCCTATACGCCAATCCTATCATGGGTAACATAAATTCTTAAGGATTTGGGATTGATTGGTTTTTTCTATTTTAGGAACTTCATGGCTTGATATAGGAATCGAGTCAATTCTAACTAGTCAATCCAAAATTCTTCTCCATAAAGAAAATAGAGAATTCACTTTATTTTATCTATTTTTTTATTATTTTTTAAATTTTTTTTAAAGAAAGGAGAAGAGGAAGAAGAATTAGTTAAGATTATTTTTTTTTAATTTTTCAAATACTTATCAAGCAATTATCTATCCTAGGTTATCCTAATTCTAGATAGCTCCTAATTACCAAGGTTGCATTCGAGCACTTCAAGTTTGAAATTGACTAACCGAATCGATCAGATAAGTATAAAGTCGATGGGAGTCCCTCCGTTGCTTTCCTTAGATACGAATTAGATTGGTTAGATAAGTGAACGGAATCAATTAAAAATCATTTTTCTTCGAGATCAGTCATCCCACAAATCATTTTTCTAGACACCGACAGGCCAACCAACTTAAACCCAATCCAACTCTTGGATTTCCTTGTCCTAATGAGCTCAAATGTCCCTAGGATTGACGTCTAACTCATTTTTTTAAGGTTAGGATGAATGCAAATGAGAAAACTTATTTGTGGGCTAAGGAAGGATGATGAAATCTTTATCTTATCTTATTTAGATTTATATCCTTAAAGTAGTTTAGATATGCTCATGCACAACCAATAAAAATAAATAAGTTTTTTTTAAAAAATTAATATTAAACTAAGATCAAATTAGTAAGCTAAAAGAAAAGAAAAAGATTAGATTATATATCTGATTTCCAACACTCATCAATTTTCTACAAAGCAAGATAAAAAGAGAAAAAAAATTAGAAAGGTCAGACTAAAAGCACGAAGAATAAGAATTTAGAACATAATTTAAAACACGTCAATGTTTCGGCAATGATGCCAAAAATTTGATGTGTCTTAAAATTAATCGCAAGTGTACGGTGTGCAAAGTAGCATGTCCAGCGAGTACGGATCGATCTCACGAGGAATTATGTGTGAATTATGTTCAAACCTTGTTTAGGCGAGCTTTAACAAAGAGTTTGGAAGTGGTTGTTACTTACTACTAAATAGTAAATTAATTAGAGAGAATAATAATTTAAAAATCTAGGGCTTTTGAATCCACTAGACCAATGACTTAGAAAGTCTTTTTAAGATTTCTCTTATAATTTTTCTTGATCAAGATATAATGCATGGACAAGCATCACCCTAATTAAAGAACTCTCCTTTCAATTACTTTTCTTGTGTTATCCAAGTATGGACTATGAAGGGACTGTGACCCAATAATAATCCATCAAAGTTTTCCATAGGAAGAAGAGAAAAGGAATTAAAAAGATTAAAAGCCTTCTATCTATTATCCTTCTTGTACCGAATTAAGCATGAACTATAAAGAGATTGAAACCCAATGATAGTCCATCAAGTCTCTTGGCAAGAAGCTTGAAGGAAGAAGAACTAAAAAATAAAGCCAAGGAGAAATCCTAAGAAGAGTTTCTAATCATGGTTTAGCTTCATCGCAAACCCCAGAGGATTGCTTAGCTAGTCATAATTTGAAGAAAAACTATAAACCCGATTAAGAACATAAAAAAATATTATACTAATTACTTAAAATTAAAATTATAGTAAATAAAATAGATACAAAAAATAAATAAGCATGGAAATTAAACTATCCTATGTGCTGAAATTAAACTACATAAATTAAATTACACAAGTAATGATTAAAAGAAAATAAAACTTTATTGCTGGAATAAAAATTTGATTACAAAAATAAAAACTAACTCCTAAGCCATTAACGGGACTTAGAGTTGAAATAAGAAAATAAAAAGAAATATAGACTCTCCACTGGCATAGTTTTTTTTGGCTAACTCTCCTTCTCGTATGTTGAAAGGATGGAAGAAGGTGGGAAAAAGATGGATAAAAATTTTATGGATAGGTATTCTCGCCTATCACACGGGCCCCTACAAGAATTATGGTGTGGAGAGATATATCCCCAAGATAGAGGTATTGGGCTTTATTTATAGGTGTAAGAGAGGAGAAGGTTTTGTATTTTTCAGATATGGGACTAATTTAAAAAAAGGATTAAGAAATGGATGGATGAGATTAAATGATAAGGAGGCTTGGATGGATAACATGAAAAGTAGGAAAGATAAGGAAAAAGAAGAGTTGCCATTCAATCATTTTGTTAAAATTCCTAAAATATATTTTTTTCCTTTTTTTTTCATGCAGCTTTCTTGCTGCTTTTAATCCATGCGCTCAGATTTGCAGATGGCTGCCTTCCTGCGCTCATGCACTCATGATCGTAGCTGCGTCCACATATCGTGTGTATGAACCGCATACATGTGATAAACCTCTATTGACCATTAGACCCACTTTCTCTAGAAATTATTGCTCACCACACCAGGCTGCGCCAGCTCCCAGCATGAAGATCCACTTGTTCTCCTATACCATGTAAGAAAAAAAAAACTATTGCTTTAAATCCCTCACATGGACTCCACTCCAAAGGTCAAAAACCATCAAAAGCTTCACGTGTCCGACCTTTCTTCTTCCATTTTTAATAATTTTCTCTTTCTTATTTTCTTTTTTTATCCATTGGATCCCAAGCACGTATCTTTGTATCTTTACATGTCTTGCATGGAACATGCTTGAATTTGGACTGGAGCTTCATCTGCATGTGTTGAAGGGTCATTTCTTGTTGGTTTACGATTAAGACTTTAAAATTAATTATTCTTACAAAGATCATAAAAAATATCAAATATAAATAAAAAATAAAATAACATGCATTTTGATATTTTTTTGCTATAATTAATGTATTCATCAATTATCCAAGGAGTTTTAAGGCCTGATCTAATAAGATCTTAAGAGGGCTAACCAATGTATAGGTCGGATTTAGATCTAGAAGATGAGAGTATGGGAGATATGGGTGTATATGAGCTCAGTGAGTACTTTCATGTATTGGGTTAGCTTAAGAGAGTTTTTCAGCTAGAGTTTGGATTTATTAGGGTTCATATGGTATAGCAGACATTCTAGGGTATAAAAACTCAAGTATTGTAACTTTTACAAGTATGCAATTAATACAGAGTTTTTCTTTCTAACTCTCTTCTCTCTTCTCTCTGATTCCAATGCCAAAACCCTAGGCTTCATCTCTTTCTATCTTCTTTCTTAGATCTTTTTTAGTTTACTGGATTAACATCTAGGTTCATGCAAGAGATTGGATCTACAACTATGGCTCCAAGTAGCCATAGGTACAATATTTGATATTAGAGCCTGGTTGAACGTGGAGGAGAAAGAAGATCAGGTTTCAGCAAAGATTAGCAATGAGGTTTAGATTTAAGATTTTCTCCAAGCTTTGTGAGAAAGAAATAGATCTAAGGGGCTGCTGTCCACCATCCCTAGTTAAGATAATTTTTAGATCTACCTATTTGCTATTTTTTGATTCGATTTGATCATGAGGAATAGCAGGTTGAGGGTATGATTTAAGAAATTTGATGAAAAAAAAAGTTTCATAATATAGAAGGCTAGGGTGGAGGATCTATTGATTCAGGTAGAGCTAGATTCAGTCTTGAAAGATAGGTCGGAGGAGATGACAGACAAGATGTGGATGTTCTTGGAGAAAAGGATATGTACCATGATTAAAGCTTGTCTAGTAGATGAGGTGCTATATGGCATATTAGAGGAGAGAACACCAAGGATTTATGGTCTAGATTATGCTTGTTGTACATGAAAAAGAACATGAGCAATAAGTTGATGCTGAAAAATCAATTGTACAGCCTTCGGATATAGAAGGGTGAGAATGTTGCGGGGTATATTCAGCGGTTCGACCGGATGAGCATGGATTTGCTCAATATAGGGATGGATCTCGAAGAGGAGGATAAAAGTTTATTATTGTTGTATTTGCTATCCGAATGCTTCGATCCGTTGGTGACAATGTTGCTATATGATAAAGAGATACTGGTGTATGAGGAGATCGTATCAATGCTAAGATCCAATGAGTGGGAATGGATGACAAAGAGGGAGGTTTTTCAAGAGGATCTCACGATTTTAGAGAGACCAAGAAAAGGGAAGAAGAAAGATAAGCAGAGGGGTAGCAAGAGGTTCAAGAAGTGCTTTAAATGTGGTGAAGCAGGATAATTTTAGTGGGAGTATCCTCTTTAGAAGAAGTGCAAGGAGAAAAGAGAGACAACGATTCCATTATTTCAATTGCTGAAAGTAAAGAGTCAGATGAGCTTTTGGTAGTTTCGGAGGAGACCATGAGGTGTGGTATATCTGAGATGATTTTGAAGTGGTCTGCAGAGTGCAAAGGATCCGAAGGAGCAGCAATGGTGTTCAAGGTACAGCGGCAAGCTCAGCAATACAGCATTGAGTGGTTGACCTCAAATGACTCAAGTATAGAATCAACTTCTATAGCATCAAGAAGACTTCAATTTCAGGTAGAGCACCAGGCAGAGATGGCTTCACAAATGAAGAAGAATTTGATACAAGTTCAGAGCTGAGTGGTGTAGAGGGAGGAGTGATATCCCAGCACCAGCACTGAAGATGCACAGTTTCAGGTAGAGCAGTATGTGCAGGAGGATAGATATAGTTTTGAGATGATCGTATCAAGGTGTATAGCAAGTGTCAATATAGGATTACTACAGATTCTTCAAAAAAGTTCAGAACAAGTGATGTAGCTACCAAGCAGAAGGATGTCTATAACTCCAAGAGTGTTACATAGATGCAAGCCAAGGTTTTCAATGATGGAGGTGGTCATCTTAAAGGCCTCAAAGGAAGCTCAGCAACTAAAAAAAGATGGCGGTTGCAAGATATGCACAAGTAGCTATCAAGGCATGCATCGATAGCGGGATTGTATAGGAGGACATTGCCAGGAGTGTGTCAAGGCTTTGGCGCACTAAGATGGAAATTATTAGGAATGGTAATTCTCCCAAGCCTTGGAAGGCTATGAGAGAAGTTAGGGTGTTGGCTCCAGGAAGTTTAAAATAGGTGTGGTCCTAGAACTAGGATAGAAGTTATCCTAAGATGAAGATAGTGTATAGCCCTGCACGGACTCAAGGTTCAAATGTAAGGACTTTGAGCGGCTTGGTAGGTGCTTCGGAGACCAAGGATACAATATAGAACAAAGAACCAAAGCTAGAAGAAGAATCAGTCAAGACAACAAACTGACACACAAGCGAGCCAGCTTGGATATATAGTCGAGCCGGCTCGAACCATAGTTGAGCCGACCCTCTCAACCAAATAAAAAACTATGTTCGGACGAGACACAATCGAGCTAGCTCGGTTCTGATAGAGCTAACTCGATGGTGGCATATAGAGCAGGATGGGTTTTCTATTTAGTCTTGGATTGAGATTAATCCAAGGGATCTTAAGGCTTGGTCCAATAAGGTCTTAAGGAGGCTAACTCATGTATGGATCGGATTAGATCTAGAAAATGAGAGCATGGGAGACATGGGTATACATGGGCTTGGTGAATGCTTTCATGTATTGGATTAGCCTCAGAAAGTTTTTCAGTTGGAGTTTGGGTTTATTAGGGTTCATGTAGTATAGCAGAAATCTTAGGATATATAAACTTAGGTATTGTAACTTTTACAAGTATGAAATCAATATCGAGCTTTTCTTCCTAACTCTCTTCTCTCTTCTGTTTAGTTCTAATACCAAAACCCTAGGCTTCATCCTCTTCTATCTTCTTTCTTAGATCTTCTTTAGTTTACTGAATTAACATCCAGGTTCACGCAAGAGATCGGATCTACAACTATGGCTTCGAGCAGCCGTAGCTATGACATGATGGCAAGCTCTGGCTTGGCATGCCGGCTGGAAAGAACACGCTAACTGCTTTGGCTTGGCTGGACGTGCTGGTTGAGCTGGTTTTTATTTTTATTTTTGAAAATCATAGCAGATCTATTTTAAGTCAGATTTATTCTAAATTTATTTTATTTGAATAAAAAAATGAGCTCTTTTTATTGATAAATATATTTTCTAAAAATATTAAATAAAATATTAATTTTTTAAAAATAAAAAAAAAAATTAATTTATAAATTAATAATTTTATTAGTAAATTTATGGCACTTATCACTAATTTAATTAGGCTTTGAATCTAAGTCCTACTTAGATTATAAAATTTAATTAGTCTTAAATTAAATCAAGATTAATTAAATTAAATTAAATTTAAATTAATTAAAAAAATAATTTTTAATTTAGGTTCAATTGAATCCAATTCAAATTCCTATCATTCTAATTTAATTAGACTTTTAATTCAATTCCTACTTGGATAATAAAATCTAATTAGAAATAAAATAAGTTAAGTCTAATTAAATTTAAGCTAATTTAAATAATTTTAAAAAATATTTTTTAATTTAGATTTGAATTGAATTCAATTCGAACTTGATTCGAATTCAATTTGAATTCTTGTCAAACTTAATTCAATTAGACTTTAAATACAAGTCCTACTTGAATTATAAAATTTAATTAGCCATAAATTAAATCAAGTCTACTTAAATTAAATTAAATTTAAATTAATTAAAACTTGATCCATGATTATATTTAAATCTAATTCAAACTCGATTCGAATCAAATTCAAAATCCTATCAAATCTAATTTAATTAGGCTTTGAATCCAAATCCTGTGTAGATTATAAAATTTAATTGATCTCAAATTAAATTAATATTAATTAAATTAAAATTAAATTAAATTAATTAGAAAAAAAATAATTTTTAATTTTAATATAATTCAAATCAAATTCGAATTTGATTTGAATCCAATTAGAAAACTTGTTAAGCCTAATTCAATTAGACTTTGAATCTAAGTCCTACTTAGATAGTAAAATCTAATTACCTTTATATTAATCCAAGTTTAATTAAATTTAATTTGATTTAAATCAATTAGGAGAAAAAATTTTAATTGAGGTTTGATTCGAATTCAATTAGAACTTGATTCAAATCTAATTCAAAATTCTATCTAACCTAATTCAATTAGACTTTGAATACAAGTTTTAATTATATTTTAAACTAAATTATCCTCAAATTAAGTCAAGTTTAATTAAATTTGATTTGATTTAATTAATTAAAAAAATATTTTTAATTTAGGTTTCATTTGAATTCAATTTGAATTTGATTCGAATTCAATTGAAAATTCTGTCAAACCTAATTCAATTAAACTTTGAATTCAAGTCCTATTTAAAATATTAAAATCTAATTAATCTTAAACTAAATCAAATTTAATTAAATTAAATCTATTTTAAATCAATTAGAATCCGATCCATAAATTAATTAAGCTCAAAAATTTAATAAAATATAATATTAATTTTTAACCATCCAAAAAATGATCGTGGAGAAAAAGTTTAATATTGAAATAAATTTTTTAAAAAAATTATAATTATTAGCAATGGCTTTAGAGATCAAGTACTTGTTGTCGCTAATAATTTTGAAAAGAAATATTATTTTAAAATTAAAACTTAATATTTAAAAAAATATAATATTATTAGTGATGATATTTTTGTATTAGTGATGGAGTTTGGAATTGCTAATATATAATATATTTTTTCCAACCATATTATAGACAGTGGTTCGTCATTGGTAATAGTTATTTTTTTAAAAAAATAATATTAAAAATAATATTTTTTTATAAAATTAATATTATTAGCGATGGCATTTTGTTATTAGCAATGGAAGTTGCCATCACTAATAACCTGACACAGACTCTATGATTTTGTCGACTATATTATTGATGATAATCTTGCTGTTAGTAATAGTCTGCCAATTAACCATCCCCATCCTGCCGGTGGAAAAAAAATTTTGGAGTAAAAAAATTTCTCAGTGCCTTCTTCGCTCCCCATGCATCCTTCTTGGCATTTCTCGCTCCCCGCACGTCCTCATTCTTGGTGACCCGATCCTGCTGGCGCCTCCTACGTCGCAGCCCCAAGCCCGCCACCCTGGCCCCTCTTCGCCTAAGCCCGCCTTCCTAAGCGACCGCCCCAACCCTATAGTCCTAGCCCTGCCTCCCCCACAACCACCTCGACCTCGTAGTCTTGGCCTCGCCTCGCCCATGGTTGCCTCGACCTCGCTGGTGCCTCCTGCACCATGACCCTGAGCCAGCAGCTATGGCCCTAAGCTAGTTGTCGCCTCTCCTACGACCGCCTCGACCCTGTCGGTGCCTACTACGCCATGGACCCGAGCCAGCCACCCGACCCACCTCTCTCATGGTTGCCTCGATCTTGTCGATGCCTCCTATGCCACGACCTTAAGCCAGTCACCCCAGCTTTGCCTCTCCTACGGTCGTCTCCACCTTGCCGATGCCTCCTACGCAATGGCCCCAGGCCCACCACCTCGGCCTTACCTCTCTCATGGCTGTCTTGACCCCGTCGGCACGTCCCATGCCACAATCTTGGAGCCTATCACCCTTATCCTACTGGCCTCCCCATGGCCTTATCCCGATCGGTCTGATCGCATGGCCCCAGCCTGCGGCCCCAATCTTGCAGCCCCTTCCCTGCCACTATGAGTAGCAGTAGTAGCAACGACATTAGCGTTGGCTGATGTTGTTTAGTATTAGTGACGGCATTAGCGATGGCTAGTGCTGTCACTAATTAATTAATTAATTAGATATACAGAATTTAGATCTTGGTAGAGTGTTCGAATCGAGAGAAGATGCCGGGCAGTATTGCAAATTTGGAGCCAGGGCATGCCCTGCATGCTCAGGCATCATGTCATAACTGGCATCAAAGGCATTTCACCTTCATATGTCCTATGTGCTTAAGCCGATGGAAAGTACCAGACATCATTAATTATGTGTTAATTTGAATAAAATTTGCATTGCATGAAATAATAGATCCATTAGTTGATTGATATACGTATTCTAATATATCAGTATATTTATTTATTTTTATATAGGTAAAAAAAATTATGTACATTGATCAATTGATTGTCCACTATGGATGTTTGGAAAATGCAAGTAATTCTATAGGTCATTACAGTAATCAAATGGTATGCTGAGGATTCGAAAGAAATTTCACATAGAAATTTTTTATTCTTCCTACATGAGAGAACTAAGAAAAAGTGCTACCAAAATTTCTTTCGACTCCTGTTGTATATTGTTTAATTACTATAATAGATGGATAGAATTAATGTATTTCTTGAATGGGATAGGATCTATTTTTATCTATTAGTTGATGATAGGATGCATTAATTTACTATGTAAGCTATTTTGAATGATAAAATAGTATTTATCAATTATCTTATATTTATGTATATGTAGAATTCTTAGATAGTCTGCCATGGATCATAGTTGGATGGACTATTGAGTAGTCGATGAGAAGATTTCTACTGAATATTGAGAGGGTGTAAAGTATTTTTGTGATTTTATTTTTGATAATGCGGCACTCTTACATCAAGAATGGACTCATTATCCTTGTAATAGATGTTTCAATAGAGAAATATTTGATAGAAATATAATTATTGTTCATTTGTATAAGAGTGAATTTATGCCCAACTATAAGTATTGGTACCTACATGAAGAGACATGGGAGAAAGTTGCAAGGGTTAAAATCAAGCAGGATAAGGACATAGATAGAACGGTAGATATGGTTATGGATGTGGCTGATCCTAAATTTAACTGAAATATTGAGAATAATCTAGAAGCTGGTAGCAACACGATTTCTATCGTATGCTAAAAGATGCTGATGAACCATTATGGCCGAAATGTGAAATACTCACTATATTATCGACTATGTCAGGATTTTTGAACTTGAAGGCTAAGTTTAATATGACAGTCAATTATTATGATAAGATAGTAGCAATAATAAAGAAAATGCTATCGAAAGATGAGAAGCTTGTTGAAAGCTTCGATGCTTCAAAAAAAATAATGAAAGTATTGGGCATGGGATATGAGAAAATAGATGCATGCCATAATGGTTGTATGCTTTTCTATAAAAAGGACCAACAGAAGAGCTCATGCGACGTATGTGGTGCAAGCCAAGGCAAGAGAGTAGGAGTCAGAAGGATATACTATACAAGGTTCTTCGATACCTTCCTCTTACTCTTAGATTTCAGAGGTTCTACTTATCTAAGAGTACTGTCAGGCAGATAAGATGGCACAAAGAAAGACCACACAAGCACCCTGATATGATGTGTCATCCATCGGACGGCAAGGTATGGAAGCAATTTAATGTTTGCCATCTTTTATTTGCTCAGGAATCATGCAATGTCCGATTGGGTCATCTACTGATGGCTTTACATCATTTGATCATGTAGCAGTCTCTTATTCATGTTAGCCAGTCTTTATTACTCTATATAATCTGCTATCTGAGATGTGCATGAAAGAACATAACACTTTCATACATTACTCATTCTTGGACCACGATATTTGGTAGAAGCATTGATGTATATCTAAGGCCTCTTATTGATGAGCTAAAATTATTATGGTTCGATGGCATTCGTATTTTTGATGCATCGAAGAAGCAGAATTTTATAATGAAGGCTACGTTGATATAGACCATTAGCGATTTTTCTACTCATAAAAAACTAGCATGTCCCTATTGTATGAAGAATATAAAATTATTTTAACTTGAGCATGGCCGTAAGCCTTGCTGGTTCGATTGTCATTGTCAATTTGTTCCTAAGCATTATTCTTTTCAAAAATAGTGGGATAGTTTTAGAAGAAATAAGATAGAGAAGGACCATACATCCTAGTGACTTGGTGGTATGGAAGTGTTTTAGAGGGTATTCCAATTAGAAGTCTCATTTGGCATTGAATTTGACAAGTAGAAGCCTCGGGGGTTTGGTAGAACTCATAACTGGGTGAAGCATAGCATCTTTTGAAAATTACCGTATCGATCCACCAATTTGATCCATCGTAATCTTGACATTATGCATATCGAGAAGAATATATTTGATAATATTTTCTATATTGTTATAGATATCAAGGATAAGACGAAGGACAATCTCAAGACTCAAGCAAATATAAAGAACATATGCGAGTATCCTCTATTAGAGCTGGTTGAGGTGTCACTTAAAAAATTTTTGAAGCCAAAAGCATCTTATATCTTAATAAGAGAGCAGTTAAAGGATATTTGTGAATAGTGTAAAAATCTTAAATTCCTAGATGGTTATGCAAGTAATCTAGCTTGGTGCATCAATGTCAAAGATTGCAGTTTCTATGGGCTAAAGAGCCATGACTGTCATGTATTCATGCAACGATTACTCCTATTGGCTTGGTGTGATCTTCTTCCCAACTTCATATAGAGTTCTTTGATCGAGCTTAGCTTTCTCTTCAGAGATATTTATACTATCGAACTATCCACCAACCACATATCTCATTTGGCTAGCAGTGTAGAGATCATATGCAAGTTGAAGAAGATATTCTCTCCTAGCTTCTTTGACTCCATGAAGCATCTCATGATTCATTTGGCATATGAAGCTAGAGTGGGGGGTCTAGTATAGTACATGTGGATATATTCATTTGAAAGATACAAGCATAGTCTCAAGAAGAATGTATAAATAAGATCCGAGTCGAAGGTTCTATTATGGAGGCTTGCATGATAGAAGAAATTTTAAATTTCAGCCGATACTACTTTAATCCCAGTGTGTAGACCAAGCTGGCTCAAGTGGGTCAAAATGATGATGGTGGTGCTGAGGGATCAAAGTGGGAGATCTCAATATTTTTTTATCCCGCTCGAGAATTTGGGCTCAAGGTTCACCGATTTTTCTCCGATGTTGAATTTCGACAGGCAGAGATATATGTTTTGCTAAACTACATGAAGATCGACCCATATGTCATGTAAGTATTCATCACAATCCCATCTCTTTAATCACTTATTTTAGTATACTTATCTTATATATGTTTAGGCAATATGATGAGATGCTGAAAGAAAAAAAATTTGAGCATAAGTGATGAAGAAATATCAACACAGTACTCAAAAAACTTTGAATATTGGTTTCATCAATTTGTCATTCAAGGTAGCGAGTCCATACTAAGAAAACTAAGACCATTAGATTATGCCATTAGATTACGGACTTGAAAAATATGTGATATGCTATAGTGGCTGTAATGTAAATGGTTTTAAATTTTACACTCAGCAATATGAAAATTATAAAAGCATAATGAACAGTAATGTGTGTATAAAAGATAGCTAATAGAAAGATAAGACGGAGAGTGACTACTATGGAATCCTTGAAGAAGTGATTAAGATGAGCTATATTAAAGATAATAGTGTCATTTTATTTAAGTGCCAATGGTTCAATACCGACAATGATATGAAGGTTGATCCATGGTATTGGCTTATTAAGATTAAACATAGATCAAAAGCTTATGTCAATGATTTATTTGTACTAGCTGCACAAGCTACTCAAGTGTATTATACTTCTTTTCCATCAAGAAAAAGAGGAAGGAAAGATTGGTAGGCTATATACAAAATTAAGTCTCAAGCCATTTATTACGCGCTCGAAGAAGAAGAGCCTCAATTATCAAAATTCTTTTAAGAGGATAAGATAGGAGGAGTTCATCAATTCTTCAATAATGTGGAATTGGATGCTCCAGAAATACTCCTACGTGAAGATGGCCAACATGAGGAAGTAGATCCAATTGAGATTATTTTAAAAGACAATCCTCCCCAAGAAAAGAAAGAAGAGGAAGAAAAGGAAGAAGAAGAGGAAGAAGTAGAAGAAGAGGAAGAAAAGAAAGAATTGGAAGAAGATTTCCAAGGATACCAAACACCTGAAAAGGCCAATAAGTAGTGCTAGGAATATAATTTTTGGATCATTCTAATTACTTATTTTGTATCATTTTAAATCTTACATTGCCATTTATAATTATATAATTAATTTGATAAATCTATTTATTTTTATGTTTAGAGAGCATATATCATGTCTTCCAGAGATCGAAGCTATGCCAGTTGTGGATAGAGCTCTTGAGGAGAGAGCGATCGTATAGCCAGTTCTCATGGTTCTACACCTCTCACATCAGACAGTAAGCTCTAATACTTTATATATTCTTATTTATATTTTTTATTATTTATTAATTAATATAATATTCTTTGTATTAGATTTTTTATGCTCAAATTCGGAGGATACGGGGTCACTAGTGATCCCACGGTCACATGCAGTAGCAGTCACCATCTCTCAAACACAGCATCATGATCGAGGACCCATCCGACTCATGGCACCTTCGACTCGATTGAAGGATAGGCAGATCATCCATATCTAGAGCCACTCATAAGTACTATATGCTCAATTAATATATTTAAAACTTAGTAATTTTAGAGTTAATATTTATTCTTCAAAATTAATTTTGTAACATATTTAGAGAGCCTTCAATATCTCATGTCGTTACTGGGATCAAATGTCGATTGATGCCGGGCCTAATGAACGATTTTTGGAGTTGGCCATTGGGAGCTCATGATGCAGCCTGGAGGATATTTTTGATAAGTCAAAACTAGTTTAATTTATTTCTTCTCAATATGTTGGTATTTTAATTATATATTAATATATGCTTGTTTTTATCTTACAGGGGTACTATCGATTTGAGACTTCTCAGGAAGAGGAGACTGGCCATCAGACCTTCAAGGAGGTGGCCATATAGAGGCTTTGAGATGACTTTTACAACCTCAAGTAGTCCACCATCCAGCACTTTGGTTCCAGTCATAATTGGATTGGAGGTCCTTTATAGATCACTGGATGCGAGCGAACATATGGCAGACCCTCTACGACTAGTGGAGCAGCGAGGAGTACTTCGATAGATGGTAGAGAGCTTGGCAGAATTGAGCTGTCCATTAGGATCCGATCAGACACACGAGCGGCTTAGTTGGCATACATGTTGTAGCTGACAAACTGATAAGAAATCAATACCAAAACTCTTCACTAGAACTATAAAAACTCTTATATGTATATTTTAATTAATTTAATTTTATTATTTATTTATTATAGACATAGTAGCTGGATCATCCATCAGACCAACTATAGTTACGGTAGGCCACACACCAGTCTAGGAGGACTGGTGACTATTTAGATTCTATGTCATGATAGATCACGGTAAGAACTTCAAACTTTGTTCACTAAAATAATTGTTATAGGATGATTTTTATTTTAGAACTAATGTATTTTTGAACTGTGCAGATGCGCTATACGGAGTACATTATTGAGAGGATGGCAATGACTCATTTTCTCAGTCCTTTCTTGATCTTGAGGGATGGCTCAGCACCTTTGGAGAAATGAGTAGGAGCCGAATTATAGAATTTGGCCACAGCTTTGACTCCTCCACCTCCTCGATATCCTTCGGTGTCGGCATCTTCACAGGCCTCGACATCCTAGACTTAGAGCTATGCATACATGAAAGAGGTTGTGCAAAGGCTTCTAAGCTAGTGATCTTAGAGCCTTCTGGATATCATCTGTGATATGATCATGGAGCTTGTCTAGGATCTGCTATGTACTACATGACCAACTGGACTCATCGTTCTTATATTATTAAACCCTTTTACTTATTTTAATTTTTTATATTTAGAAGCTTCATATATTTAGGTTTGAATCTAGAAGAGGATCTAGGGCTAAAAATTCAATCTAACTATTCAATTGATGGATCGGAAGTGCCTATAGCTCCATATCATCAAATCAAATATGTAGGAATAATCTGTTTGAAAATTGGAGGAGTGTATCGAAAGATATATCTCTATATCAAAACTTACTAATATTATTTTATTTTTTTATTATAGAATGCTGGGACATTCGGCTCTCTTCTACCAATTGCTAGAGAGGAGAAAAAAGAGAAGAAGGTGGGTGGTGATGAGAATCGAACCTATTTTTTTTTGATATATTATATTTTTTGATACTTATAAAAAAATTATATAATTTATATTTTTAATATAATATAATTAATTTTTAATTTTTAATTATCAGATTATCTTTAGATTTTAATTATAATAGATATTATAAATCATAATTTATTATAATTAATTCAAATAATTTTTTTAAAAAATATTATTTTTAATTTTTTTTAAAATAAAAATTAATTATTAGCATCGATATTAGCAATGATAATAATTATTATCGATGATTTTAGAAACCAACATGCCATCTCTAATATTTCTTAAAATAATTTTTTTCAAATTTTGTTTAAAAATTATAAAAACTTAGAGATGCCATTAGTGATGGCATTTTTTGGTCGCTAATAATTATTAACGATGGCATTATCTACGAAAATGCCATCACTAATATTTCTTAAAATATTTTATTTTACTTAATTTAAAAATTTAAGATAATAAAAGATGGTATTATAGATGATAATTTTTATCGCTATTAACTATTAGCAATGATATTAGTTACAAATTGCTATCACTAATATTTTTTTAAAAAATAATTTAAATATTAAAAATAATTAGAGATGGAATTTTTTCATTTCTAAAGCCATCACTAATAATGATAATTAGCGATAAAAATTTTTTAGATTGGATTTTACGATGGTATTAGTAGGACTGGAAGTGGACTGGGTCGGATCAGATTTTACCCTTACCTAATCTCGATCCGAATTTTTTTTGGGCTTTAGGCTAAGCTTAGGTCCAAAATTTTCTAAAAAATTCAGGTCAGAGCCCAATCTGAAGCTCGATTGGACCAACCCTCCTTGTCAATGGGGAAGGATGCCTGAATGGCGACAAACAGCACCTCCCCTTCTTCCTATGGGGAGCAACATGGGGGAGAGAGCGGGCAACGGGTGGAGCCATGGAGGGGTGCTAGGAGAGCTGTAGGGGGATGATAAATTGCGATGTTGTCATTAAGACATCATGTTTATCAATTTAATCTGACTTCTTAAAATAATTAAAAATATATAGTAAGTAGTGAGTCGGATCGAATCCATAGAGAAGATAGTATTTTTAGTTTTGAAATCCTTAATTTTTGTAAAAAAAAAGTTTTAAAAAAAAATCGAAGTCAGAAATAGAATTATAAGTAGAAATTTAAACTTGGTACTAAGATCTATTAGTTAGATCTTAGCATCTACTTGCATAAAAATAAAGAATAATTAAAATAAAAATATGAATTTAAATTTATAATTAAAAATAATAAGTATAAATTTAAAGTGCATAAAAAAATTTGCATTAATTAAAAATTTATAATTTAAATACATAAAATTTAAAAAGAAGAAAAAATTAAAAATAGCTGATCTTAATCTTAGATCGGCGTCGGCAATGAGATGGTGTAGAATCCAGCTCTTCTTCATAGCATCCGTTGCCTTCAAGCAACCTCTAACCCAAGCATGACTCTAACCTTAACCAAACTCCTTTCCATGATTGAAGATGCTTTAATTTGATGGCTTGGGATCTTATTTATAGGTGTTGGAGGGCTGGAGATCTTCTTTATAGGCAATGTGGGACTAAGGAGAGTTCTAATCGACAACATATAAAGAAATCCAAATAAAAATCGAATTAAAATAGCCTTTGGATGCATTCTGTTGAGTTCCTTGAAATTTGGCTATCAAATTCTGATCAAACGGTCAAAAAAAATACCAAAAATCGAGTTTAGAAGCCTAAATCAGGTCGAATTAATTTCTAGCCATCCGATGGAGTTGATCTGGAGAAGATTGGGCCGTTGGATGCGCTGGGGGGTTGGATCGCCGTCGGAAGCTTTTTGGATCATTAGATCTGAGTTTGGAGCACTATCGACCATCGGATTGTGATCAAAGAGAGCTGGGAAAATCAAATCAAAACTAGAAACTACCAAGGCCATTGGATTTGGACCACAATCAATCTGGACTGTTGGATGGTGCCATTACTATTCATATGGACCGCATAGACCAGGTGCATTTAAAGATCGGACCAATCAACATGCACTTTACTATGTGAATTTAGCATTTTACCCTTGTAAGCCATGATGAATTTCTTGTAGACCTCTTAATGGTCTAGGTCTACCATGTGACGTCTTTTGATTGGACAAACGTTGCTGAGCTGGCGGTCCATACCTGATTTCATGGATCGACTGGTGGCTTTTATGATTGAGCTGACTTCAATGGCGCACCAATTGAGTTTGTCTTTGCGGCTTGGCTTGATGAGCCAGCTAAGCTATTTTTTTTTTATTTTTTTAAAAAATTATATCTAATCTATTTTAGCTCTAATTTATTTCAAACTTATTTCATTATGATAAAAAAATGAGCTCTTTTTACTGATAATAATATTTTAACTTTTTATCTTTTTTATTTTTAATTAATTTTTTAATTAATAAAATATTAATTTTTTAAAAATATATATAAATTAATTATTAATTATTAAAAATAAATATAAATTAATTAATAAATTAATATTTTTATTGATAAATTTATGGTACTTATTATACTATCCAACTTAAGCTTTGCTCGTTCTTGAGTAAAAAAAAATTTAGTTTTAGCTATCTTTTATCTTCAAAATTTTGAATTTTTATCTAAGCAATTTTCATAATGGCTATTGATGTTTAGTAGAGCATAAGTGAGGCATGTCATTAAGATAATAGTACTTATCAATATAAAAATTAAGTAAAAAATATTTTTTTAAAAAAAATATTTTCTAATTATTCCTATTTGTATCTCTGAATTGTCTAAATTTTTATATGGACAAATGTATTGCTACTTTCGTCCTTCATTTATTTAATTTTTTTATTCATATTATCTATTTTTTGATGTGAATATCATTGCTTGCTTAGGCAACGGGATCCGATTACTCGATGAAAAATTAATATGTTATTTTTTTTAATATTATACCACTATTTAGTGTCTTAATCTTTTAAGCTTTTTATTTGATCCATGTAGCGAGTCTTGGGCCAATAACTCTCAAATCAGTTGATTTTAGGATATTAGATATAAAATATTCCTCAGACTTACTAGCTCAAATCAAACAAGCTATGACTTAAGACTAGCTTTACAACAAGCTTTTTTATCTTTCCCATCTTTTGATATGAAACTCAATGCTTGCTTAGGCAAAGAGGTCCGGTTACTCAGTGAGAAGTACGTAAAAATTATTTTAATTTTTTTAATTATTATAAAAAAATATATAGTTATGCTACACAAACCCATAAAAAGTAGACTCCTCTTTGATGCTAATAGAAAAAAATTAGAAGTGCTCAAAAAAAAAATTATTTATATTTTAGACTTAACTCTTTATTGAATTTTCTTAATACTTGATTGCTCAATATTTCATAAATTCTCTGATCTGTGCATCAATTTTTTTTAAAAAATGCTTCGTTCAACTCGATTTTTAAGCATAATCAATTGTCTAAATACTAAATACTAACTTCTTTGAGGAGCTTAAAAAATTTTAAAATTTTATTATTCTTCCCCCAACTTAATCGATATTGTCCTCAATGAAGAAAAAAAAATAAAGAATGTAATAAAGAACATGAAAGAATACACTTGACTTAATGTGTTTTTATGATCCAGCATGTGCCTTTGAAATTTTGGATTTTTTCTCCAACTTATTCAAAATATTCTAAAAAGAAAATCAACTAAAAAGATGAATTAGATAAAAAAAACTAAATATTGAGTTGCCTCCCAACAAGTGCTAATTTTATCATCTTCAACCAGACACAATGCTGCTTACTATCCTATGTCAAATACTAGATTGATAAATTCCAATGACTTTAGATTGCCAATCTCAGGAAGATAGTTTGTTATCTCTTTATTAATATATTTATTATTAATTTTAGGAATATAATTTATGACCCTCTTCTTAGATCTTTGTTTGTTAAGAATTTCTCCTATTTATTCTTCTAGAATACTCATATATTGATTTTTTGGATTAGAAGATAAATTTGATTCAATGGGTACTGAAAGGGTGTCTAGAAGAGGGTTTAATTCTGAAGGTAAATTAGTATGATCTTATTTAAATAACTCCATTGGCTTTTCATTACATGTCTCCTAATTTTTGTAAGAAGAACTATCTTTTAAGGGTGAAGAAAATAGGACTTTAGATTTATAGATCTCAGGTAAATCATCTATTCTCTTCTTCCCTTTATCTGTCTCATTTAAAATGGAACTAGCATCAGTACTAGTTCCATGCTTAAGTTCTTCTATATGGTTAGCTTCAGTACTAATCTCTTCTTTTAAATTTTTATTTTGGCTAGCATCAGTACTAGCCTCTCTCACCTGATCTCGGTGTGGATCCATAAGAATTCTATAACTTTTAAATTCAGAAATTACTTTAGCATTTTTTAATTAAAAATTCTTAGGTGGGACATTAGATTGATAATTAAATCTAGCTGATTGATGGACAATAGGTAGATTATTTATAAGATTTAAAATTGGTAGGTTCGGTAGTTGACCTAGTTCTCTTCTCATGTTAGACTCAACTAATTATCCTATTTGAGCTTCTAGCCTGGCGATAGATTCTTGTTGAGATAGGATTAATTGTTGAAGTTGATTAAATTTATTGTCGGCTAGATTGGTCTATTGAGAAGGTGGGTATAATGATTGATTATAATGCAATGGTTGGATAAACTGACTAAGCTGATCCCTATTATAGATATAATTTTGATATTGAAGCTTATTTTGATAATTTTGGATAGGTAAAATTTAGATCTGAGTTTGAGTCTGTTGGGATATCTAAGAAAAATTAGAATGGTTTCTCCAATCTGGGTTATATAAATTTAAAAATAGGTCATTAACCAGCTTAGAGTAGCATTGAGCAACTTGAACTTGTTCTTGGATATAGAGTGAAAATTATGCGGCCATGGGATATTCACTCACATAATAGATTGGGCTAGCACAGATTGAACAGATCTTCTAGTAATTAGAAGATGATATATTTTGTGTAGGAGTTTGTTGACTTAGGGTTAGAAGTTGGTCTAATTTTTGGATAAAAAAGTTTATTTTATTTATCAGGTTCAAATAAGCCTTAGAACTAAATTCTAAATGTTTAAATTCATGGATCTCTACCCACGTTTGGTAGAAAGATAATGAAGTATGGTTAATTGAGTTTTTACTTAGGATTTCAAACAAGATATAGGCTTCGTCCTCATTTTTATTCATGAATGCACCTTCACAGGATGCATCTATTAGTTGTCTAAATTGGTCTCCTAAACCTTTATAGAAAGCTTGAACTATTTATCACTTAGACAGACCATGGTGTGGGCATTTTCTAATAAGTTTCTTAAGTCTCTTTCATGACTCGTGAATCTATTCGCCTGAAAGCTGAACAAATCTAGTGATAGCTCATCTCACGGTGTTGGTTCGGTCTATAGGATAAAATTTCTTAAGAAATTTATTTTACAATTCAGCCCAAGTTTAAATTAGTCTTCCTATTATGCCAAGCCAGTACTTGGCTTTGTCTTTTAATGAGAAGAGGAATAAAATTAGTCTAAGGGCATTCTTAGTCAAATTTTGAATCTCTACCGTAGAGCAGATTTTTAAAAACTTATCCAAATGCTTATAAGGATCTTCATTGGTATTCTCATAGAAAGATAGAAGCATCTGGATTATGATCGGCTTGATTTCATAGTAGGTAGCTTGGATATCAGATAATTGGATACAAATCGAAGGATTATAGATAAAAAGAATAAAATATTTCTTCATTTGCCTTGGTAGTTTTTTAAAATTTTCAGCCATTTGATTATCTGATTTAATATGGTTCAGTCATTCAATTTTATAATTGAATTCAACTAGGTTAAAAAAAATGATTTTCTATCATGCATATATTAGTGCAACCTTAATATATGGCTCAAAATTTTAAATTATTTTTATTATTTTTAATTTTTTTTAAAATTTTTTTATTATTTTTTTAAAATTTTTTATATTATTTTTTTTAGATTTTTTAAAATTATTTATTATTTATTTATTTATTTATTATTATTATTTTATTATTTTATTTTTTTTAAAAAATAATTTTTTCATAATTTTTTTATTTTATTTTATGTTATTTATTTATTTTATAATTTTTATTTATTTTATTTTTTAAAATTATTTTTACTATTTTTAATTATTTTTATTATTTAATTATTAATTTTTTATTATTTTTAATTTATTTTAATTTATTTTTTTAAAAGAAAAGAGGAGAAAAGGAGAAGAAAGAAAGAATTGGTCCTAAGGAGTCCTAGAACTAAGATAAGAGAGAAGATTAGTTTTAATTAGATTTAATATTTTAGTTAGCAATCAAGTTAGGCAAATAATTTTAACTAAGAGTTATTCTAGATCTAAATAGCTCCTAACTATCAAGATCATCTTTAAACCCTCCAAGTATAAGATCAGCCAATCAACTGACCAGGTAAGTATAAGATTGATAAAAGTCCTTCCGTTGCTTGCCTTAAATATTAATTGTACTTGGCCAGGTAAGCTAACAAAATTAATTATAAATCATCTTTCTTCGGGCCCGGTCATCCCTGAACCACTTGCCTTAGACATCAGTTAAACTGACTAACCCTAATCCAATCCAATTTTTAGGATTTCTTATCCTAATAAGCTTGAGTTTCTAAGGCCGATGTCTAATTGATTTTAAAATTAAAGATTTAGATCAATGCAAGATGCTCATTGGTTATTTATGGACTAAGAAAGGGTGATTAAATCTCCATCTTATATTGTTTAATTGGGTTGTGTCCTTAAGTTAATTTAAGATGAATATGCATAAAAAAAAATTTCAAGCAAGAAGTTCTATGTAATTTAAACTAGATGCATGCAATTAATTGAGTCTTGAGAAGCTTATCTTACCTCCAGCAATTATCAAAAAATAAAAATAAAAATAAAACTAATATGATGCATGCTTTAAGCAGTTAGGGTTTCTTATTTTGACATAAAGCTTTTAATTAGATTTAAGTGGATATTTTTTTAAATTAATTTAAAAATAAAATAAATAATAAAAAAAAAATCTAGCATTAGGGTTGTTCTCATCGAGCAAAATTGAAAGTTTTCCTCCTTGCCCTAATTTGGTTCTTTTCCTTTTTTTCTTTTTTTCTATAAAATAATGAAGAAAAAGTTAGCAAGCACTATTTATAGAAAATTAAAGAAATTAAAAATTTATTTATAATTAATTTATAAAAAAATTAAAGAAATAAAAAAAAGCATCTATTTTTTTTTTCAGCAATGGTGCCAAAAACTTGATAAATTGCGATGTTATCGTTAAGACACCATGTTTATCAGTTTAATCCAACTTTTTAAAATAATTAAAAATAGATAGTAAGTAGTGAGTCGGATCGAATCTATAGAGAAGGTAGTATTTTTAGTTTTAAAATCTTTAATTTTTATAAAAAATATTTTAAAAAAAATTAAAGTAAAAAAATAGAATTATAAGTAGAAATTAAAAAGTGCATAAATTTAAATTTGGCACTAAGATCTACTAGTTAGATCTTAGCATCTACTTGCATAAAAATAAAGAGTAATTAAAATAAAGAATAAAAATTTAAATTTATAATTAAAAATAATAAGCATGAATTTAAAGTATATAAAAAAATTTATATTAATTAAAAAGTTTATAATTTAAATACATAAAATTTATAAAAAAAAATTAAAAATAACTGATCTTGATCTTAGATTGGCATCGGTATTGAGATGGTGTAGAAGTCGGTTCTTCTTCGCAGCATCCATTGCCTGGAAGCAGCCTCTAATCCAAGCATGGCTCTAACTTTTATTAAACTCCTTTTCATGATCGAAGACACTTTGATTTGATGGTCTGGGATCTTATTTATAGGTGTTGGAGGGCTGGAGATCTTTTTTGTAGGCAATGTGGGACTAAGGAGAGTTCTGATCAACAAAATATAAAAAAATCTAAGTGAAAATTGGATTAAAACAAACTCTGGATGCGTTCTATTGAGTTCCTTGAATTTTGGCCATCAAATTCCAATCAAACAGTCCAAAAAACATCAAAAATTGAGTTTTAAAAACCTAAATTAGGTTGGATTAATTTTTGACCGTCTGATGGAGTTGATTTGGAGAAGATCGGGCCGTTGGATGTGCTGGGAGGTTGGATCGCCATTGGGAACATTCTAGGCTATTGGATCTGAGTTTGGAGTGCTGTCGGCCGTCGGATCTAAGTTTGGAGTGCTATTGACCGTCGGATCGCGATCAGGGAGAGCTGGAAAAACCAAATCAAAACTGAAAACCACCCAGGCCATTGGATCTAGATCGCAATCAACTTGGACCATCGAATGGTGCTATTACTATTCATGTGGATCGCATAGACCGGGTGCATTTGAAGATCGGACCAATCAGCACGTGCTTTGTCATGTGAATTTATCATTTTACCCTTGTATGTCATGATGAATTTCCTATAGACCTCTTAACGGTCTAAGTCCATCACGTGACATCTTTTGATTGGACGAACGTTACTGAGCTGATGGTTCATACTTGATTTTATGGACCGACTGGCAGCTTTTACGATTGAGCCAACTTTAGCGGTGCATCAGTTGAGCTTGGCTTTGCAACTTGGCTTGATGAGCCAACTGAGCCGTTTTCCTTTTTTATTTTAATTTTTTTAAAAAAATTTATATTTAATCTTTTTTAGCTCCTATTTACTCCAAACTTATTTCATTGTAATAAAAAATGATATTCTTTTACTGATAATAATATTTTATTTTTTAATTTTTATTATTTTTAATTAATTTTTTAATTTATAAAAATATTAATTTCTCAAAAATATATATAAATTGATTATTAATTTTTAAAAATAAATATAAATTAATTAATAAATTAATATTTTTATTGATGAATTTATGATACTTATCATGACGTGGGGGCGACAGGCCGTAGGGTGGCTGGGGGAGCCGTAGGGGATGGGCGGTGTGATGGACTGCGGGGGTGCCGGGGAACCGTAGGGGGGCACAGGGGCACGACACGAACATGGAATCCAGATCAGGGGAGGGCAGAAGAGGGGGAGGGGTTCTGCACTAGGGAAGGGGGGTTTTTGCACCGGGGTCAGAGGGGGGTGGGTGGGATTTGCACGGGCTAAGGGTGGGGGAGGGGGTGTGGTTTCATGGGGGCGAGGGATGGCAAAAAGGGGGGGTGCTTCACGGGGGCCGGGGGAGGGCGGAGAGGGGTTCGCAAGGGCCGGGCCGATGAAGGGCAGAGGGGAAGGCGAGAAGTGGGGGGGGTATTTTGTGGGAGTCGAGACTTGAGGGAGGGGCGGAGGAGGGTTTTGTGGAATTGCAAGGGCCGAGGCAGGGGAGGGGAGGAGAGGGGTGGGTGCGTGGGTGCTGGGTGGGTTTTAATCGGGCCTAGGCCCAGGCTGGACCAAAGGTAGGCTCGAGCCCGATCCAAAAATAAAATGAATTTTATTTTTTGGTCCAAGCCCAGCCTGAATGGTTTCAGGCTGAGCTCGAAGCCCGACCTGAAGTCGGCCCGGTCCAATGAGCCTGGGACTGGCCTGAGCCTACTTTCAATCCTAGATATTAGTGATGGTGGGGTTATTAACGATGGTAGATTGACTATTAGCGACAACAGTTAGCCGTCACTAATAGTTTGGATTCTTGTAGTGTACATGCAATGCCAAAAATTCATTATCTTAAATATTCATACTATAAATTGGCTTAGAAAATCCTAGTTTATTAGTTATTCTTCCAACATGATTTTTGATGATATTTTCATTAACTTCATTTCTGCAATCAAAATAAATTATAAGATTAGGTATTATAAAAAAAAGGAAAATTGGCTAAGCATATTTAGAGTATTAATTCAAGAAATAAGAAGGAAAAAATTTTCTTGATAGACTAAATTTATCTTTACCAATATTCTAATTTTATATTATGAAAGGTATATAATATTTTATAATAAATAATAAGCAAAAAATTTAGATAAATTTGCCATTTCAAAAATTATAATGGTTTTTTTATCAAAAATTATATAAATGATAACAAACCATCTTTTTCTTTTTTGCAAAATTATCTTTGCATAATCTATTCCATCAAAAGCTAGAACATAATAAAACAAATTTTATATATTTTCCATAATATTTACATCAAAAAGGAGAAAAACAAAATGATAAATTCTATAGAGAATTTCTTCCTATAGACGACTCAGCATCTAAATAAAATATTTTTTTATATCTACTAACTTCCTCCTGCATTGCATCATAATTATTTTTTAAATCTCTATATTCATCAACTATCAAATCATAGCTCTACTTCAAGGTTTTATGCTTGCTATTAAGATCATCAAAAGCTATATTGATTCATCGATACTGATATTTATAATATTTCTTATCCTTGTAATTATGATCATCGACTTCAAACCCAAAAACATCCTTTAGAACTTTTATTGCATTTTTTGCTGCATTTTTTTTAGATTTAATCCACAGTCTCCCTATTCATCCCTATATCATAGTAAGTTCAAATGGATCATCTTCCTATTCCTCTCTTGGTTCAAGAGTAATTTGAACATAAGCCTTAAGAAAATCAAAATGATGTAGTTCGAAACCATACTATGGTGGCATAAACCCTAACCTAGTGGTGATTTCTTACAGCATAATTTTTGGAGAAATTTTAATTAAATTCATTTATGCAATTATAATAAATATTTGAATTAATATTACAATAGTATATTACACCTAGTTTTATAAAAATAAAATTAAATAAATTATAAATAATAATAAAAAAATGCATAGACAATTAAATTCAATTAAACCCTATATATATGTATGTGTATATATGTACATATCTATGCATATATGCATGTATGTATATATATATGTATATATACATGCCTAACACAAAACCCAAACCATCATCTACTATGCTAATTATTTTTTTTAAATCCATTGATAATATGTATATCCTCTAGAATGTTACATATAAATATCCAACACAAAACCATACAAAAAAGGAAAAAAAAAACATGATAGTTCACTTATACCAAAATTATGAGGATGCCTGCATAGAAATCAGTTCAAAATTGTTCCCGTACACAATTTTCATGCGGCCATCCGAATATCTTTTTATATTACATTAGTTTTATGCACCCTATATGCATACTTTTGTTATGTATCTTTCTTTTTAAAAATCCTAAACCTAATCCCTTTACTTGATTTACCCATCACTCGATGCTTCCTAACCCCCCTCTCCTCTATGTCTCTCTCTCAACCACCAGGCCTTTGCCCCACTCACTCCATCAGCTCCCCCAATTCCTTCTCCTCTCTAGCTCTCTCCCGAGCACCACCATTTTCCTCACTCACCGCACCACCGCCCCTTCTCCAACTCTCTGTCCTCTCCAACTTTCTCTCCGACCACCACCTTTTTTCCAACATACTACCATCGCCAATTTCACAACCCCCTCTCTTCTCTCTCTATCGATGGAGCCAACATTCCGGAGATGAGCATCATCCAGCAAGCCATCCTTGGCAGTTTGATTCCTCATTCTTTCTTGCCTCCTTTGACATAGAGACATCAACAGCCCATTCCGAGGCAAGAACTGGATATTTTTCGATCTTCCCAATTCAATTTTTCTCAGCTCCCTCGTCAATAATTACTCTCTTCTTTTTTGATTTCCTCAATCATCACATCTTCTCTACACCCTTCTTCTCTCTACTCCACCCCCACTTTTTTTTCATGTCCATCTTCTCCACTCCAAGTCTTTCCACCATCCACCCTAACCTTGATCTATAGTCTTGTTGCGAGATCTTGGCTCTAACCCTAATCTTGAGGCCAATTTTGATCATTTTTTTCTCTATTTCTGATCATCTTCTCCAATCCAAGCTCTTCCATAGCTGAAATCCTAATCCTAACCTGCAATCGCGACCCTCACCTTGACCCAATCGTGATCCGACCTTGACCCTAACTCTGACCTAATTTTGACACTAATCCTAACCCTAACCCCAATTGTATCCCTAACCCAAACTCTACGTAATCCCTAACCCCAATACTAACCCAATCTACAATCCTGATCCCTCACCTGACCCTGACTTGATCTTGACCCTAACCTGATCTAGTCACTAATCCTAACCCTAACCCTAACCACATCCCTAACCCAAACTCTAACATAAACCCTAACCCTAATACTAACCTAACCCATTAATTCTCCTCCTCAAATCTAACCCTAATCCTAACCCGATTAACCCCCTTCCATCGTTTGATCGAAACCCTAATCCTAACCTACAATCTCGACCTTGACCTTGATCCGACCTGACCTCGACACTAATCGTAATGCTAACCCTAACCCAATTCACCCCATTCTACAATTCCTTAACCCAATACCCTAAAGCTGTAGACCAATAACCCGAATCCAAAATTTGTGAACCTTAGGCCCACCAACCCAAATCCTATGATCCGATAACTCAAATCTTTACCATTAAACCATGGCCTCTTTAATGGAGTAGATGGCTGCTGAAGGTGAGCAGCAACCCTCCATGCCTAACATTGGTTGCCCCACCTGAACTCTCGATTTTTGCATGTACATTTGACCATAGCCTCTTTAATATAGTGGATGGTTGCCAAAGGCGAGTAGCAACCCTCCATGCCTAACGGTGGCTCCCCCATCCGAACTCCTAATTTTTACATGCATAAATCACCTCTAAGTCATTAAAAAAAATCACAATATAAAGAAGAGATATAAATCATCGAAGGCGCAAATGATCGGAGATCTCCACTCAAATGATATGTTCCAAATGATAGAAAGTCACGACAAATCTAGTAGCAATCCCCCAAACATTTCATGAGCCAAAAAAAAAAAACTATTATATACCTGCACCAATGTATCTTTCTCAGATGATGCACCATGAGAGTTGGAAGGCTACAAAAAATCCAACAACAAGCCCCCAATGACTGATGAGTATATTAGAATCCCACCAAACCAGAGGCAACCGGGGAATGATATAGAACCAGATCGGCTACCAAGCTTCCTTAAAAAGAGAACCAACCAATCCTCTCTCCCATCTATGACCATATCGATACGATTATACTATGTACCCTAAAACTGACAGATCACTTCCTCTACCGATTCATGTCCCTCACCATCAGACAAACAAAGCTCTTTGCAACCGCCACTAAAGTCCTTTCGGATCATCATACATACATACATACATACATACATACATACATACATACATATATATATATATATATATATATATATATATATATATATATATATATATATATATATATATATATATGTATGTATATGTATAAATTTGTACATCTACACCACCCAAACATTGATACATTATTGCCCCCGTAAACCAACACTATACTCTTTTCTAATAACCCTTTAATCCATGCTAAACAGGCCGGAAACACAGTCATCTACCCCATTCCTCTCTTTTTTTCTTTATTTTTCTTATATGCGCCTCTCTTATGATAGAAAATGACATAGAAGAGGAGAGCTACCGCACACTGAGCTGTTCAATCCAAACTTCTCCTGCATGCATCTCTCTTATGATAAGAAAAGAGATAGGGGAGCAGAGCTAGCCACTGGCAGCATCTCCGACCCATCCAATCCAGGCCACTGCCTTTTTTTCGGATGGAGCATCATTTTTTTTCTATATGATGGATGCACGTCATCTGTCCTCCTGATCACATGACATATGGAACGTGGATAGATGACACCTATCATGCTGCGGAGGCTATGGTTTCAACTTTAATGTATTGTATAGATTATGGCATTCCTTGAGAGTTGTTTTGTATGTTGTTTTTCTCCTTTTATATATGCATGCATGCAGGCAGGCAGGCGCGCGCGCGCGCACACACACACATATATATACTAAGGATGAAGGTAGCGTTTCAACATATTCTAAGACTGCATATGGGTTGGATTGATCCATAACACAACCCAACCTAATCCATTAGACCTGATCAAATCCATTTTAAAAGACTAATAAGACTGAATCAGGTTCTAAAATTAGATTTGTTATATTTTTCAAATCAAGTATGATTTTACTGAATTTGGACTCGAACCGATCCAATCCAATCTGTTTTATTTCTAAATCAATTTTAGATTTTCTACTCTATGACCCGACTTAAGTCGTACCCAATATACTATTATGATCTAGATTTTTTGAGTTTTTAAGTTATGATTTAAAACTTATATGAACAATATCTTTAATATAAAGATAGATTTAAAATTATTTTTATATCATAATTTATTTTGAAAATAATATTATTTATTATCTATTTTATGTAGTTAATGGTAACCGGCTATATGGTAATTAAAGCATTGTTGGCTACATGTGAATGGGGAATCATCGAAAGCATAACCAAAACCGAAATTGGATATTAATCCCATCATCTAAGCATCCCATTTAATTTCAGTTAAAACCACTCCATTTGAGTGGAGATAGATAAAATATTTAGATATCTAACTCTGTTGGTATATCCAGTTGTAACTTGCCTTGCTGGTCAAACGCTTTTGTGGTTTGACCTCGCATAACTCGTTATTCCTCGTGGTAACATCCACTCTGGAAGGCTAAACTTGTCCTCGGGCATTCACACACTTCTCAATCTATAACAATACGAATTATTATTACCATGTGGGAGGAAGATGGCTTAGGATTAATATAAAGATCATTTCACATAAGTCCAATACTAATTATTATTCTCTTTTCAGATACAGCTGTTGCGTGCTTGTTGAACCAATGTGAGTCTACCACACCATGTTGTGCATGTAGTAACTCCGTGGGTCCTTCTGAGGTTCGGCGTACAAAGTCATCAATTCCAACGCATGGACATCAAAGCACGTACCACTTGGCCTTTTCTTATGTGGGGCGGCACAATTTGGAATTTAGTCAATTTACCCACAAATCATTCATTTCTCATTCTATGGGCTATTGCTAAGGGTTCAATTAGATCTTATCATCCAACTCGAGAAAGAAGTGGATTTTACAAAAATGACCTTTTTTTTTATTTATTATTTTCAATAAAACCATCAAATTTCAAAAATTTCGAGTGCTTTTCCCCTCTCCCCCACGAATGTGCCCTAACATATGTCGAAGAAAAATAGAATGCACAAGTTGTTTTTATAGATGTACATAATTTTGATTAAATATTTTTAATACTAAATATACATATTTATTAAACGCTAGATTCTGCCAAAAGTTTTGGCTTGTGCACCATACAACTTTGTTGTTCCTCGGGTAAATGTTACCAGCCCACAGCAAGCTGATTAAACTTTGGCCTCCTAGCGCGAGCACCCCCTCCTTTAGAGGTGGCCGGTGCATGGAAGAACCCAAAACACATCAATAAACAAAAGAAAAGATCCCAACGAAGGTACAAAATAAAGCAGCAAGCAACCAAAAGCATTCCACAACACCACCATGAAAAATATCTTCACCGTGCCCTCTTCACTTCTTCCACCTTTTCTTCACCAGCATCATCCAACCCACCCACATCTACTTTACCTTAACCTCTTATCACATGCTCCCCTCTTCATCCCTTCATATCAGTTCTCAACCTTAGCCAACTTCTCTAAAAGTATCTCCTTAAGCTCTAGAAGTGCTCCAAGAGTTTAACCAATAAGATCCATTTTTTTCCATTCCTTTGTAGTCTCCACCTTTCTCCAATCCATGCCAAGATCCAACACCACACCCCAACTCTCCCTTCCCCTTGTTCTTCTCCTCCTCATCACCTCTCTTCTCCACCACCCACATTGCCTCAATGCAGCCCCGCAGCAGCCCATCAAATCCATTGTAGTTCTCATCTTGGAGAACCGCTCCTTCGACCACATGCTCGGCTGGATGAAGCAATCCATCAACCCGGCCATCGACGGCCTCACCGGCAACGAATGCAACCCGCTCCCCAGTTCGGGGCGCGTCTGCGTCTCCGACGATGCCCAATTCGTCGATCCCGATCCCGGCCACTCCTTTGAGGACGTAATGGAGCAGGTCTTCGGCTCCGGCACCACCCCCTCCATGTCGGGATTCGTCCAGCAAGCTCTCACCATATCCACCAACCTATCCGACACCGTCATGAAGGGGTTCAAGCCGGAGAACGTGCCGGTCTTCGCCTCCTTGGTCCAAGAATTCGCGGTGTTCGACCGGTGGTTCTCGTCGATTCCCGGTCCGACGCAGCCAAACAGGCTGTTCGTGTACTCTGCTACATCCCATGGCGCGGTGAGGCATGATAAATGGAATCTGATCAGTGGGTACCCCCAAAAGACCATCTTTGATTCGCTTCAGGAGAATGGATTGGATTTTAATGTCTACTTTCAGAACATTCCCACTACTCTGTTCTACAGGAATTTGAGGAGACTGAAGTATGCTTCAAAATTTAATCTTTTCAAAACCTTCAAGGTTCATGCAAGGAAGGGGAAATTGAGGAATTTGAGTGTGATCGAGCCGAGGTACTTCGATCTGGTGGAGCTTCCGGCCGACGATGATCATCCTTCGCATGATGTTGCTAATGGGCAGAAGCTGGTGAAGGAGGTGTACGAGGCATTGAGGTCGAGCCCGCAGTGGAATGAGAGCCTCTTGATCATCTCTTATGATGAGCATGGTGGGTTCTATGATCATGTCACCACTCCTTACAGGGGTGTTCCGAATCCTGATGGAATGATGGGGCCTGAGCCATTCTTCTTCGGGTTTGATCGGCTGGGAGTTCGGATTCCGACGATCATGGTCTCACCCTGGATCAAGAAAGGAACAGGTAAAAATGCAAGAGTTGTCTATTTATTTGTTTAGTTCAGAGAGTATCCATTAAAATTAGTAGATCATCTGTTTTTTTATGATTAGATTTTCTTTTTTTTTTTTTGGTATCCTATGGTACTTTAGTAATTTGTAGCATAAAAGTTGCATCTTGGCCCATAATAATGAATGTTTCTTGGGTTTTTATGTGCAAAGTAACATCTTGTGGGGAGTTGAAGTATATTGATATTTAAATTTTGTAGTGGAAATGCTCGAATCAACATTGTGTAGGGTACCTACTATAATGATTCATATCAAGTAAAGAACATATGTTAACATTCAAATGCTTAGGTACATTTATTTGTTTCAATCAGAATGTCATGATAGTATGGTGAAGTTGTTGGAATGATATATTGGTCAACTATAGTCATATGTTTATATTCTTATATTGAAACATTTGTTTAATGGTTGTCGATTTTTCATTGTCTAATTGAAATCTCAGAAAGTTTTGGGAGATTCAGAAGAAAATTGTTAGGTATTTTTCTACGGTATGGTTGCTATGATATGGCATATAGAATATTCCTGATGGCTTTCTGAGGGAATAACCTGAAGACTTGTTCTCAAGCCATAACGCATTGTTCTTTTTCAAACAATATATTTTAAAACATTTATCTGTACAAATTTCAGTTAGCTTTTATTTTCTTCATTAAATGTATGATTTATAATTATGAATTTCCTTTGATATGGCTGTTTGTTGTAGTCCTCATTCTGTTATGTATTACCTTTGATTGCCATGAAAGTCTGTTGCCATTCAGATAAATAATCACAATTTTTAGGTTACAATCAAACACTCAAGCTTCGTCACAAACCGGTGCATGAGGAGAGCATCTTTTTTCTGATCTTTTATGATTCTAATAGCAGTTTGATTTGTAGATCTGATCATTTCTGATCTGTTGCAGTGGTAAACAGAGCAAATGGACCAAGTGCAAGCTCAGAATATGAGCACTCTTCGATACCTGCAACCATAAAAAAAATGTTCAACCTCACATCAGATTTCTTGACAAGGAGAGATGCATGGGCAGGGACGTTTGGGCACGTTGTGGGTGAATTATCATCACCAAGGACAGACTGCCCAGGTATGCTTCCCCATCCTTCACTTGCAGTCTCTTATCTAGCAGTGCAAGTGGCAACAACTTTTAGAAGCAACTAAGAGTGTATGACACATTCCATGCATCAATTGATGGTATGGATTCCTATGATTTCATTAATTCCACTAACCTATATTTGTTATTAAGTTCTTTTTCATAGTGGAATGACCACTATTGAGGCAGGTAAAAGTTTCAGAGTTTCTCTATGAGTATCATTTAAATTATACAATCGTAATATAAAAAACAATGTATGTCTTGATTGAGTTTTATTTAATACATATGATTGAAATCAAAAACATCTAAAGATATTTAGTGATTTTAAACAAATGGTGTATAATTAGTTTAACATGAAGTTACACAGGCATGCAGCATGTAGTTCTAAATGGCAGTTGGTATTACCTCTTTCATCTTGACATCACTGTTTATGTTCCTCTTTCATGATTTCAGTCTGGGGACTACAGTTTTAATAACATATGAAATTGCAGAAGACATAAATATTAAACACTCTGATTCAACCTTTATTTTCACAAAGTTTAGAGGTTTGTAAATTCTTTTACATATTTTGTTCAATTTGCCTGCCCAAACTAGTTGGAACATGATTTTGTGGTTAATTAACAAATCGTATGATTTACAATACGCATTTACAATTCAATTTGTTGATATGTTACCACAGTTTTGTAATTCTCTTCAAGAACAGAACTTTTACCAATCGCAATCATGATACATCCATTAGGAAGTGAAAAGAAGGAAAAAGATTAGCTTTCTAATTGAAGAGATGGTACCTCAAGCCTAATTGTGAGGACCCGTGCAGTGTATATTTAGTCCCATATCGGTTATTCACTAAGACGATCTTGGATATTTATATAGGTCCAAGGAATCCAAATAATACCTTCCGGCTAACCTTTTTGAGTGAGGTTTTGGGTTCTGACGAATGGTATTAAAGCCAATCCGGCTTATAGCCTACGTGTACTAGGAGATACTATAGCACAAGTTTATTGGGGCTGACCATAGACCGATCGTGGTGTCTATGAATAAATGCATTAAATTTGGACCCTTAGCCTGGCGAGGATGCCGGGGATTAAACGGCTAGAGTATGTAAGGATTCATATGGTATATATTTAGTCATACATCGATTATTCGTTAGAAAGATCTTAGATATTATATAAGGCTAAGGAACCCAAATAATATCTTTTGGCTCATCTTTTTGGATGAGGTCTGGGTTGTGACACTGATAATCTAGAAATACATGCTAAATCCTTATTTGGGGTTATGTGATTAAAGGATATAGAACATAGGGTTGTGAGTTTGGTCCTAATCTTCATGATGCATCAAATGATGTATAGAGAATACTTTCAGTTTTTTCTCACCAGTTTACTTGTTTTTAGCTGGGTCATGGCATCAAAACATATATTTGACTTAGTTATTTCTCTTTTCAGAAGTTCTGCCAGATGTAACTCCTTTAAGACAAGCTAAAGCGAAAGAAGATAGCTGGCTTTCAGAGTTTCAGGGCGAGTTGGTTGAGTTGGCTGCTGTTCTTAATGGTGACTACTTCTTAAGCAGCTTCGGCCATGAAATGAGCAGGAAGATGACCGTCAAGGAGGCAAGCGCATATGTAAACCAAGCTGTTTCAAGATTCCTGCAAGCAAGCAAACAAGCCATCAGGTTGGGTGCAGATGAATCGGCCATTGTAAATATGAGGTCATCTCTGACATCCACCACTACAACCCCATGATCGGTACAACCCAATCTGATCATTGTCTCTTTCTCATGCATCTACACTAAAATGATTACCATCAGCTCCTCAAGATTGTCCTCTAACTCCACTCAAGGGAAGAGACAACTTTGAGAACCTTGTAGATCAATAGCCAGCATGGTATAGTATAATGTGGCTTATACGACCACCACAACAGCCTCATAAATATCAGTATGTTGTGAATTGTGATATAATGGTAGCTTAACATCAGTATATTGTGAATTGTGATATAATGGTAGCTTATACTGCACGCTATTTTGCAATTAACAGCTTCTACCAAATAAATTTGAGTACTTCTGGTTTGTAAGTTAAAAATAAGGGCCCTAATCCTATGACCCTACAAGGATTCTTTTAGCTTTTCATGCATCCACATTGCCACCCTCTAACAACCTACCATTTCTTTCTTGAACTTGCCCTCCTTTTCATTGTGCATCTTTCTCAGATAGTTCTAGTTTCATATTGGTCATATTAGGCATGCATTCAGAAGTGCTCTTTAGTCTTTTACTCTTATGGAAAGAAACGCATGTTTAGTCAAAATTTTCCTTAGCCGTTTAATAACTGTGAGTGCATTCCCCAATAATAAATATTTTCTGGGTTTATTGTAGCACAGAAGGACTACGATTAGAAAGGTGGAAAACTAGAAAAGCATGAAGTATTGCATAGCCCATTCATTCATGTTGGCATTACTCGCCCTTTTTGCGTTGGTACTGAAATGTGTATCAAAGTTGACAGATGCAATTTGAATGAAAATATATAGATTGTTTTGCTTTAAAAAAATGGCCTGTTCTGTCATTTGATCGTCTCATTATAATTCCGTACGTGAATTTGTTTAAAGAATAATACTGTGAGACCTTGAGCGGGTAACAATGCCATTGATTCACAAACAGAATTATTAGCACCCATAGTATACAGTGCTTAGAGATCAACAGTAAATACCCTAGGTCTCGAAATGGAAGGCAATCTACTTGTGAGAATTGTTGATTTATTCTAGCTATGACATTCGAATGATGACAAGTCAGAGACATGATGCTTAATCAATGACTAACTAGGCTTCTTTCGTATCAGGTTTATCATGTAACCAATTGCTAAATGATTTATTATACCCTTTACGCTAGCTTGGAGAGACTAGAGTTTCAGCTGTATTCATCCAAAGACAATCTAGTAATGTTTGTTCCAGTTATCAGGCAAGTTAGAACCTGAATTAGTTATCCATGTCTCTCATCTGACTCAATGGGCACTTAGCATAAGTCATCCTCATGATTCCTATGACAAACTTGGTATGTAAGGGAAAGATTTTGAAAATTATTATATGACTATATCCAACAGATTGAAACTCTGTTGCACTCCATTTAGCAGCATGGAGCATCAACAACATAGATACAGTTTGCTAATTCATGTTCTAAAACTCTGAATGGTTTCCCATTCAGGTGATCTTTTAGTTGTAACACATGTCAGAGAACCAGTATCATCTATTTTCCAAATCTTCCGTTTTCTCTTTTTTTCTCCTCCCTTCATCATTCTATATGATCATAATCATCATCATCTGGCTTTTCCCAGGAATTTGGGGTCAGTTTTATGGATTCTGATTTGCTGGTATGTTCCTAAGGTCATCTCTGGTGTTATTCCAAGTTCAATATCCTGCTCACAATCTTTATCCATGTTAATTTAGATCTACGTCTTCTTTTGTTGAAATCTTCAATGCAAATTAAAGTACCTCTCCTTAATAATAACCTCTGCAGATTTTCGTTATACATGTCCGTACCATCTTGATCAATTTTTTATTATTTTGTTCTTAGTTTGTGCAACTTCAATTGTTCGGTTATATTCATACCTTAATCTATCCTTTCTAGTTTTGCCACACATTCATCTTAACATTCTCATTTCTACTATACTTATTTGTTTTTATGTACTTTATTGCCTAATAATTTGAGGCTTACAACATTGTAGACTCTACCATTATTCTATATATTCTTGTTAAAAATCAAATCCACAAGTTCTCTGCTTTTTAATTTAAATTTTCAATTTCATCATTATACACCAATGATGGTACAGATACCAGATAAGAAAGCAAGTGAAACAGCCAGTGCTTATTTGTCTCCATCGTATTGTGTTGTGTAGCTGCAAAAGTATCAACTGTTTGGATCTTATAAATTTCACATACACCATCACTAAAACAAATTATCATTAAAGGGACATGAGGTTTTGCAGACAAATATTACAATACACAACTAAAGATGCAATTCCCTCGAGTGCAGAAAAGAACATTCACATGCAGCAGATGAGCACCTCACCTTGTGCTGTAAAGTTCAAGCCTCAGCCTCAATTGATTGACAAACCAGCAATTCCATATAATTTTGGTGACCAAAACCATTAACAAAGTTTCAGCAGACCATTGATTATTTAACCGAGGAACGGGTACACAAAGTCAGAAGATTCAATCATTCTGCAGAAGGTTATCAAGTCGGTTGAAACTCTCTCCTAGCTCTACTTGTATTCCCAAAATCTTACAGTCCCTCTCTCCGAAGGTAACGCCCAATCATGCATGGAAAACCAAAATACTCATGGTAAGCCTATAAAACACCACTCCTTGGGATCCCTAATCGCATCATGAATAGATTTATATACATCGTGGCAAATTCTTCTGTAGCGCCACAAGTACCAGTTTCCAATGGATATTCCGTATCTTCCAAATAAGATCACCCCCAAAGAGAGAGAAATACAAGCCACAATTGCAAAAACCTTCACCAAGAAAACAGCATGCGTCCCCCCCTCAAACAGGAGGAAATGATATATAGAAATGATCATGGTTTCATTCTCATACTATGACAGGTTTTAACATTCCTTTTTCCAAATTATCCATTCAACAGAAAAGGGAAATAAACAGCTAAATAAGAAAACAACGATCCTCATTCCATAGAAAACTCGTGACACAAAACAGTTTTATCTCCTGGAATTCCAGTCACAACCAGCTGCTTTGTGGCTCTTCAAGCATAGTTCAGCCGGAATATGTCATTTAGCACATAGAAGCTTCCTTGAGGGGTTGGCATCAAATGAAACATCTACAGGAGAAACAAAGCCAGCATGGCTTTTGATTAGATGTCATGATCATAAAGATAAGCACAACAAACAGAACCATGTCTCGTGAAATGACAGAAATCAACATGCATAAAGCAAGGCGGACAATGAATAGCATTATTACATCCATTTGGTATCAACTAACACAATCGACAAACATCCAATTAAGTTCCAGGTCCATCATTTACATCCGACATTTTTAATCAAAACAAAGCAATGGGACAACTTTGGTCTCACATAACCTGAGACTCCCAAAACTGACGGTTGAACAGGCTTGCACTAACCCGCAAAAGAAACATGCGATTTCTGTTTGATGGAAGGGATCATTTGCTCCCGTTCACTGAAAGAGAGGCTCTAAATGTACTTTAAAACAAAAGGGTACAGATCTAGGATTGGGCTGAGAAAGAGGGATGACATGTCCAAATCACTTTAATTCAAATCAAATATAATTCCCATGTTTCAGAAAAGCAAGAGAAGAAACAAGAGAATGTGACCAGCAAAAAATAGTATAGGAAAATGGAAGGCCATCATAGACCTTAGTATAGCATGTTGTTTGTGTTCTAAGAGGATTTACCATGTCAATATCCACTGGCCTAATTTTTTTTTGGGGATCACCTGATTTGCTTCCTATCAGTGCCAGAGCCAAGATCCTTCTCAAGGTGCCAAGGTGGGGCAATAACAAGAAACGTTTAATATATACATATGTACATATTATATCAATATGTATAGGTAAAAAAGAAAGGAAAAAAAGAAACCAATTTTAGCGTGGCAATATTTCACTTAGTGACTTATACTCATCAAATTGTCATTCATTTATTGTAATTACTCATCTGACTGTAGTTGGGCTTTTACAGTTCTAATTATCCAATTTTATCTAGCCTTCAAAACATCAAACTGTTCAGAAATGACAAAAACATGGATCTTGTATCAGCACTCTCTCAAACTAATCATAGAATTCTATTGGCAAGTGAAACTTGTTTAATCATCACTACCTTCCCTTTATTTTTTATTTTTTTATTTTAGCTGTATATTTTATCTTTGTAATGTCCATAGAATAACACAGCTTTCATCTTACAACATTTAATGAAACTTGTTGGAAAAACATAGGAAAAGGTCAAAGAATAGGATAGTTGAACACTTTAAGAATAATGAAATGTAACAAAGAGGTGTCCAATATTTTTAAGCTAAGCTGAATGTTATGGTCTAACACAGTATCGAACACCAAACATCTCGCAAAAGTTAAAAAAAGATGAGAATGGAGAAATAAGGGGATAGACACATATGTAGTAGCAGTCCTAGGAAGAAAAAAAATGCAACATGAAAGTAAAAAATGTGCAGATGCCTCCAGGATTCTGAACATAAATAAACCTTTGCCATTGACTTTCTTTTCCTTCATCTTCAAGATGACGATCATCTCTAGTCCTCCCTTAGCCGCTTTCTCTAATCCTTTTCCCTTTCTTTCTTCTTTCACATGAGAACCTCCTCCATCCATTTCTTTCTTCTACTTCAATCTACAAGCCACCGGACAGTCTTCTCCTTCTTTCCTGTCATCTTCAATGTAGTGACAGCAAGATGGAGGTTAAAGAGCAATCACACATGCCAGCTGCTTTCTCTCTCATTAGTGTCTACTATTTAAGATAAGTTATGATGAGGCATGGTATGACTGCAGTTCATGGCAAAATTCTTGCCATTTTTCACTTAAGGAATTCGGTTGGAATTTTGATAATAAACAATGCCATTAACTGTTATAGATAGACTTTGTTGCCTTTGCTCCTTTTCTTGTTATTCCTCCCCACCATCGATCTTGTCAGTCTCTCCCTCCATTTTCCTATTTCTCTTTCCTTGTTTCTTTTCACACTTGGTTACTACGATACCAGATATAATTTCATATAAATCCTAATTTCTGCATAAACAGCAGATGGAACTAGTTGGTTCCATCTCATTACCTCCTAGACAAGATCCTACACAATCTTACCCTCTTGGATCCAGCACCAATGGAATTTCTTTCAGCCCTATTTTTTCCTCACCTTGACATCTTTCATATTAAATCAAGCACCTGATGTACCTTGTTCTGCAAAATGAAACTCCATTGCACCTTAAACTTTTAGCTACTTGCATTTTTTCCACTCTCTTAAGTAGTGCTATATGCGAGTATTAACCTAAGGGCTCAAATCATGAATAGCCCTTTCATTAATTGTTATATATCCAATGCTCCAGGCCCATAACATTGAAAACACATCAATAACACAGAATTCCATAACTTGCCAAAATCTACATCCCTTGGTATACCAGTAGAGTTTTCCTAACATTTACAATGCCACGGACAAGCATAATGAAGATCATTATGTGGCAACATCCAATCTGATAAAATACATATCTGATAGATATACAGAGAAATTTTGATCTCACATCATCATGTTAGATTAACTTCCCATATAACACACCATAAATTATGTGCGCCATATTACAGAATTGTAAGTGTAAACAACAAGCCTTCAAAAAGTAAAGCATTTTCTATGAATGCAGTTAAACTTTCGTTGCCTCCTTAATTCAGTTAAGGTGGATAAAAACCAAATATTTAGCAGCATTCTAACAATGTCAACAAGCAAGGTCGAAAACAATGCCTCCCCCCTCTAAGCCATCTCGTATACCACATTGGTGTAAGGAAGCATCATCACATCTGCATTTTGTTGCATCTGCTTAACTGATTCAGCTCACTAATCCTTCAATAATTTTTTGTTTTTGCTTAAAGAACATTTGATTCCTTAAAGTAACTTGCAGAACAGTCCCATTTATTAGGTAATAGCACAATTATCTGAGCTAGCAGAATAGTATATACTCAAGCATTCCAACATGCATCATCAAAATTATTCCAATCCTAAAATTAGACAATCTAGCTTGGAAGTTCATATCTTCTGAACGAATTTTTGATTGACCACGCAGCAGTTCAAACACATATCTAAGCATTTGTACTTTTATAACAGTGCACCATTCACTAACCATCTACTTTGGAGAATATATCACTCCTACTAATTGGAAAACCATAAGTAACAACAGATCAGAAAAGTTAAAAGAGATATTATCCATTTCGTTACAACCACATGATTTTCCTCCTCACGCCCAAACTGGTTCTACAAATAAAAGCAGCAATCAATTCCCCCCCCCCCAAAAAAAAATAAAACAGACAAACAAATTGATCGCATATCGACAACCACTAGTGGTAACAACATAATTTTGCTCATTAAAATCACAAGTACATAAAACTTTAGGTCAGGTCATGTAAAACCTAGTTCCTAACCACCAAGTCATCAGATCGCAAACGAACAAACCTAGATCTATCATCCAAACCCAAAAGGAGAGAACAGATCAAACCGGCAATGAGATCGAGATAAGAAAGACGAGATGATGCGATGTTGATCAGCATACCTGGCTGAACTTGAGGGAGTGCTGCTCGCCGGCGAGCTGGAGGGAGCCGCTGACGAAGACGAGCATGCCGCCGACGGGACCGGAGGGCTGACAGTCGACGGTGGAGATGTGGTGTTGGCACTGCTGGAAGGGGAGGCTGGTGAGCTTGGCGACGATGGCCTGCGCCCCCTGCGTCTTCGCCCCCTCGAAGGTCAGCATCGAGCCCTCCTGGTAGAGGTTCCCCAGCCCCGCCCGGTTCGTGTCGAACGTCCGGTAGTAATGCTCCACGAATGCCTTCGCCAGCGCGTCCGGATCCATCTCCTCCAGAACCCTGAACTCCTCCTCTGCCGCCGCCGCTGCCTCCGGCCGACGATGATCGCTGCTTCTCTTTGGAAGGAGAGAGAGGGAGACGTACACGCGAGAGAGATAGCGTAGAGATAACGAAAGAACGCCAATGCGTTACAAACGGGGGAGAACGGGTTTATATTGTACGAAGGCGGCGGAGAGGACACGGACCGGCCTAGACCGGACAGACCGGCCGGACTAGCTGTTTTGCCAGCTCGGGCGAAGGAACCGGCCAGCTAATTAGAAGCCAGCGGATATGGATTAAACCGATACAGATTGAACCAAAATATTATAAATCCAAATATGATCTTTTTATTATATAAATAAAAAATTTATATATAAATTTAATCTATTTATTAAATAAGTAATTTGATTCAACTCATATAATTTATTTATTAAAAAGATCAAGTTAAGTTAAATAGATTATACAGATTAAATAAATTTTTAATGAATTAAATATATTAAAAAGATCACGTTAAATGAATTAAAAATATATTAATTATATTTTAAATATATTAAATATATTTTAAATAAATTAAATAGATTAAATATCTAACTTATTTTTGATTTAAATATTAAATGAATTAAATGAGTTATAAGGGTTAAATATCTGAAATTTAAATGCGATTCAAATATTAAAGAGTTAAATGGATCATCTTATTTATAACCCAAATCAGTTTAATTTAAACCTAAATTTGGTTCAAATACGTATTAGATTAATGGGTCGGATTATATTTTGCTAATCCTAGTCTAAAAAAATCTCTCCATCCTTATTTTTAATAGAAATTATTGTATAAGTTATATGCATCAGCATGGCCTAGCATGCAACTAATCGCTGATTTCTATAGTGATGCATTAAGATGCATGTTTAATAAATGAGGCTTATTGAAACTAAGGTCTTGGCTGCATGCATGACTATATAGTGCATGCAGTGTATATAATAATTTCTTCTTTTCCAAACCATACTTAATAGCCGGTTGAATCCTATCCTCCAAATCATAATATTTATCAAAAAAAAAAAAAAAAACTCCGAATCACAATAGAATTGCTTTACTATCATACCTAGACCGACCCTCCAATCTAAATTGATATATTGTTGTTAATAAATCTTATGTAAAAGATATATTGATCAAATGCATAATTTTTTTTTTATAATTTTCATATTTTTGTATGAGATGGCCATGATACCATAAATTAACTCAATTTACACATCATTTTACAGATTTTGCATTTTTCTTTTTCTTTTTTTTTTTTGATAATGTAAGAGGAATGAAATCTCTATAGTGATGCATTAAGATGCATGTTTAATAAATGAGGCTTATTGAAACTAAGGTCTTGGCTGCATGCATGACTATATGGTGCATGCAGTGTATATAATAATTTCTTCTTTTTCAAACCATGCTTAATAGTCGGTTGAATCCTATCCTCCAAATCATAATATTTATCAAAAAAAAAAAAAAAACTCCGAATCACAATAGAATTGCTTTACTATCATACCTAGACCGGCCCTCCAATCTAAATTGATATGTTGTTGTTAATAAATCTTATGTAAAAGATATATTGGTCAAATGCATAATTTTTTTTTATAATTTTCATATTTTTGTATGAGATGGCCATGATACCATCAATTAACTCAATTTACACGTCATTTTACAGATTTTGCATTTTTCTTTTTCTTTTTTTTTTTGATAATGTAAGAGGAATGAAATCTCAAACATATATAAAGTACGGCCTGCAACATCAGCACCAACAAGAGCAAGCAATTCTTATAAAAAAAACAAGAACAAGCAATTGTGGTGGCAGCCTAGAAGAATTCGCAAAGTCTTCATTTTTTTTCTTTCCCAATTTGCCTGTTCACATTTTGTGAGGAGCTTTCATTTCCTGAATGCCCTGAAGGAGATGATTGTGTAGCATTTCAGGGTTCATAACCTTGTTAACCCAATGAACAGTAGTTGCTGAATCATCTTTGGTCGAGATTTTTGTCACCTTGAAGGCTTTAGCAGACCATTAGTTTTAATGGGACTTAACCATGCATCTACATGTCTGAAAAAATTATTTTTTTGACTTGCTTTTCTAAAGTTTTTCCAAATCTTTTAAAAAATTTTCATATATTTTAAATTCGTAATTTTCAAACGTCACCAAATTATTCCGAATCCCAATACATGATATCCTCTGATACTCCAAAACCTGCTCAACTTTCAGAAAAAATGGGCAAGGGGACTTGATGTAATGCTAGCTGGCACATTCCTTAGTCTAAGTCCATTTACTATCGTTGGTTTTTATCCAAGAAATGCTGACCTAACATGGGGACGTTTTTAGGTCAATGTCATAGAATGAGGCAAACAAGTATGATGGGCTCCATCCATAAAATAGACGGCCATGTTTCTCTCCTGAAATTTATACGAACCATATACACCAGACTGAAGCTGTTGAATTTGTAGATCTACATTTCAGCATCAACATTAACATTAATGCAGCTTCTGCGCACCATTTCTGCATGATATCATGCAACCGCCACTATTTTTAAATGAATGGTCATCATAATTGTAGCTACAATTTCAAATGAAAAGTTCAAAACTCAACTATATTTAGAGTCAAAAATATTATTTCATAGCACCAAAATTAATGTCACCAACAGGCTTTATTGACCTAGAAATAGTAAACCTGCTGCAATGTTCTTAAATGTCTGCGCATATGAAATTCTCTAGAAATTCCGGTGCTAGTTTGAGACATTGGAGGAAAACTATTATTGTGCAAGTTAAGAGTTGATTTTAACTATTACAAAATAAATAAATGGTCATCTATCACAAAAAAAAATATTATCCAAGTTTTGCCGAAAAGATTCACAAAAATTTCATCAAACCATGTAGCTAACATGCAACTTTTATATATTACAACTTTTATAACTTAAGACATCTAAAAGTACTATTTATTTTGTAGGCTAAGCATTAGCTTAGAATAAAAAGGGACGGATAAGGATTTAAGTTATTGCCGTCTATAATTTCGATCCCAAGTAATTTATTCTATAAAGTTTTTACATAAAATTTTGAAGTTTAATATTTGACCAATACATGCACATTGTAAAATTTATATATTATTGCTCAGCAAAAGAAAAATTTATATATTTTTTTTCTTTTTTTTTTGGTAAAAGTGTATTTGTCTCCTTTGTTGCATGATACTTTCCTCCAGTTTAGTAGTGCTATATTCTTATATAAAATTTATATATTTTTTTGGTAACAAAAATTTTTATATATTACTAACTAGAAGAAAGAAATTCATGTATTGGTACCCTCTTTTCTTAGATGTGTTTGGTTAAATATGGTTCATCAATAAAATTAAGTAAAGCACCATTATGCATTCACAAGTCAACAATGCTTTATGAACATAATGATGATAGTCACTAATTTTATGTGTTTATTTTATTTAGTCACCTTCCTTTGATTGATGGGCACACATGAACAAAACATATGTCCAATTAAACAAGCAATTAATTCATTATTTGATCAAACTTTAACCAACAATTTAATTGAAAGGAATTAATAAAAATACAAAGCAAGATGAGAACTCATGGGTGCCTTGACAAACCAAATATTTGCTATACAAGGAGATATTATTCGTTGAACATCTTCTAACCACTTTTTAATAGGTTTGGCATCAAGATTACTAAAAAAAGAATAATTATAAAAATATTTAAGTTAAATGTTCTAACTATCTAATCTTCGATAATAATAGATGACTATACTGAAAAAGAAGAAATAGCACAAACGCGATGGATAGAAAGAAAGGGGGAGAGATTTTGGTAAAGGTTTATAATTAATAATAATATGATAATGGTTATGGATATTGGAAACTAATAATGGCTGTTACAATTTGTTATTGTCATTAAAATAATTATTTATATTTATTTTTTGGTATATCCTATTTTATGCCTTTATCTAATATATATATATATTAGAAAGTAAAAATAGAGAGAAAATTTCTAAATATTTGAGATTATCCATGTAATTCATTCTTTCTATGCCATATATCCTCTTATTTCACAATCCTTCAAGCATTAAATTTAAGCTTTGAATTAATAAAAAATTATATTAACTTATATAAATTAAATTATATTATTAATATATGATATTATTATATTCTTATAATTAAAGTCTATTTATGTAGATAGTGAAGAATATGAAATGAAATAAATATTATTATACGGACTCAAAATTAGTTATATAGTAAATTTATTATGCATATTTGTAAATGAAGCCAAATAAATCTATATTTTATTCTTAATAGCCTCCTGAGCCTAGCATCCATTGAACGGGCCATTATTATAAGTGTTGGTTTATCCTTTCTCCACTACTTTATGATGAGCCAATGATGCCCATCCCACTGTAAACCCCTACCTTTTTTTTTCTTCTTTTCATCCGCTTCTACCTCCAAGTTTACAACACCATACAATAATAAAGTTGTCTTGCCGTCGTTGCTCGCATCTCTTCCTTACCCTCCTCCTACCCCCCATGCTTCCTCCACTACTTTCACATGAGCAAATGATACCATCTATTATGCACCCCCAACCCCACACCATCGCCATTGTTCCTATACCTCCATGCGACCAAATGATACCCTCCATTATTGTAAGCTGCCATGTACAATCAGAACTTTAAAAAATTAGCTAGAAGAAATTTCGTAGATTCAGAGTTTGGCTAAATACTAGCCGGAAGGGATTATTTAGACTTTTTAGTCTTGTCTATGTATATAAGATCTACTAGATGTATAATTAAAGTGGGTTTAAACACATGTTATCATAGATCCTCACATGCTCTTCCATAAGCTATAGTATTGTCTGTCATGCTAAGAATTTAAATCCAATCAAATCTAATTACAAACACTATGATAAACTCATAGGCTATCCCAAAAGGGCTCATGCTACAATATCACCTAATCACACATGGGCCATGGCCGGGTCATATATCACTTTTAACAACCTAGTGCATCCCCTAAAAAGGCTAATCAAGAGACATTACTTGAATTCATTGGCGCTATATATGTACCTAAGATCTAAGTGCATAATTGATCTGGGAATAAACATATGCTAGGATGGGTCCTCACGTATGTATAAGTATCCGTGCAGACATGCATTTTATATTAATTATATACTGCAAAGATTTTGAATACTTATACAAGACGAAAGAATCTAAATAATAACTTTTAGCTAGCTTTTTTGATTGAGATCTTGGATATTGTTACAAATATTATCATAGGCCATAGCATGTATGGACTATAAAATATAGTAGCATGAGCCCTTTTGGGGCTAACTACCATCCAATCATGGTATTTATAATTAGATTTAGTTATTTACTTGATACAAATGCTGTTGGTGCAGAATCTAGTCATCGTCGGAATCAGCTAGAGTGGAGGCGGACGAGGTCGCTGTCGATGACCTGCAAAATAAAGTCCCATCCAGAGCCGGTGGAGGAGTGGCTCCGGCAGGACCCTCCGATGATCAAGTCAGCTCTAACCAACAGATATAGAGTACTCTAGAATGAGTTCGAGTTTAGAGAAGGAGAGGAGAGTTTAGAGCTTATAGCTTAATTGGAGGGTCCTTTTTATAGGCGGAGCTTGATTGATGGTGACGGCCATACCGCCTGATAGCGGATCGTTGGGGTCGTATGGAGTTCGGTACGGAGAGGAAGGTATCATCAGGCGGATAGTGACAGCCATATTGGCAGGTTGTGGGTTGCATGGGATTGGTTACGGAGAGAGTGGTGCCGTCGGTAGTAGTGGTCATGTCGTCCGATTGCGGGCTGCATGGGATTTGTTACGAAGGAAAAGGTGCCGTCAGACTGATAGTGGCGGCCATACCGCCGAGGTCCGACAGTCGTAGCTCAAGAAAGCAGACGTTGATCGGTGGACTTGGGCACATACCAATTCCAAAGGAGTTCGGACTCCTGGAGAAGTTCGGCCAAAGGGGAGGCTCGAAAGGAGTTCGACTCCTGTGGGAGTCCGACCAGAGCTCGGCCGCTGAGGAGTTTGATCGAAGTGCAATCGCTGAGGAGTTCGACCGAAGGGGGAGCTTGGAAGGAGTTCGGCTCCTAAAGAAGTCCGATCGAAGGGAAAGCTTAAAGAAAGTTCAGCTCCCACAGACGTATGGTCGGAAGAGCGTGGAGGAAGTTCGGCTCTCGCGGATGTCAGATTGAAGGAGTGCGGCTAAGGCTCAATCGCTGGAGAGTTCGAAAAAAGCTCGAACATTAAGTTTGGCCAATTGAAGGAGTTTGGCTAAGACCCATCCGTTGAAGCTTTTCCATGGCTACCAGTTGCGTTAAGCTGAGCATCAAACTAGACTTCGATAGGAGCGGAGTTTATCCCCAACAATAGTTTCCCCACTTTCGAGTTCGAAACTCAAAGGAAGGGAGTGCAGAAAAGGCCACTGCCAAAGTCCTCTTCTAGGCTCCGTGTTGGTTCAGATTGAAACTCGAAAGAGATCTCATCTCCAGCCAAAGTTGATGTTGAAGTTGAAGCCCGAGGAAGATCTCATCTCCAGCTGAGGTTGAAGTAGATCTCGTCTCCTACAGTCGAGGTCGGAGGTTGAGCTCCTCGGGGGCGATATTGTCTCCAGCAGCCGAGACTGATTCGGAGGAGATCTTCTCTCCTACAACCGAGGTTGATGTGGGCGCTCGAGGAAGATTTTGTCTCCTACGATCGAGGTTGGCTTGGTCGCTCGAAAGAGATCTCATCTTTAGCCGAGGTTGGCTCGGTCGCCCGAGAGAGATCTTATCTCTAGCCAAGGTGGTCGTGGTTGCTCGAAAGAGATCTTATCTCTGATCGAGATTGACTCGGATGCTCGAAGAAGATCTCATCTCCTACAGCTGAGGTTGGCCCGGACCCTCGGGGGAGATTGTATCTCCTACCAAGGTTGATGGAGATCCTATCTCCTGTAGACTTCGGAGCTCGGACTTGGACTTTGCTCGCATTAGGATGAGATTCTCCTCCTATTCCTAACAAGCTGTGGGGGCATATACGGGCCACCGTCAGGGCCTCTCCTCCCCATCTCGTCTAAGGTGAACGAGGCCTTCGACTTTGCTTGCGTTAGGATGAGGTTCTCCTCCTATTCCTAACGGACTGTGGGGGCACATAAGGGCCATTGTCAGGGCCCTCTCCCCCATCTCGTCTAAAATGAACGAGGCCTTCGACTTTGCTCGCATTAGGATGAGGTTCTCCTCCTTGTTCCTAATGGACTGTGGGGGCACATAAGGGCCATTGTCAGGGCCTCTCCCCCATCTCGTCTAAAATGAATGAGGCCTTCGACTTTGCTCGTTAGGATGAGGTTCTCCTCCTGTTCCAACGGGCTGTGGGGGCACATAAGGGCTGTTGTCTAGGCCTCTCCCCCCATCTCGTCTAAGGTGAACGAGGCCTTCGAACTTTGCTCACGTTAGGATGAGATTCTCCTCCTATTTCTAACAGACTATGGGGGCACATGAGGGCCATTTTCTGAGCCTCTCCTCCCATCTCGTCTAAGATGAACGAGGCCTTCGACTTTGCTCACATTAGGAGGTTCTTTCTATTTCCTAACGGGCTGTGGACGAGGTTCTTCGAAGGGGAGAGATCTTATCTCTAGCCGAGGTTCCGGTCGCTCGGGAGAGATCTCATCTCTAGCCGAGGTTGTCGCGATCGCTTGTCGAGGTCGGTCGCTCGGGAGAGATCTTATCTCTAGCCGAGGTTGAAGCGGTCGCTCGGGAGAGATCTTATCTCTAGCCGAGGTTGTCCCGATCGCTCGGGAGAGATCTTATCTCTAGCCGAGGTTGTCAACGGTCGCTCGGGAGAGATCTTATCTCTAGCCGAGGTTGGTGCTCGTGTTAGGACGAGGTTCTCCTCCTGTCCTAACCGAGGTTGTTCGGTCGCTCGGGAGAGATCTTATCTCTAGCCGAGGTTGGTCGCTCGCGTTAGGACGAGGTTCTCCTCCTGTTCCTAACCGAGGTTGTTCGGTCGCTCGGGAGAGATCTTATCTCTAGCCGAGGTTGTCAACGGTCGCTCGGGAGAGATCTTATCTCTAGCCGAGGTTGGTGCTCGTGTTAGGACGAGGTTCTCCTCCTGTTCCTAACCGAGGTTGTTCTCGGTCGCTCGGGAGAGATCTTATCTCTAGCCGAGGTTGGTGCTCGTGTTAGGACGAGGTTCTCCTCCTGTTCCTAACCGAGGTTGTTCGGTCGCTCGGGAGAGATCTTATCTCTAGCCGAGGTTGTCAACGGTCGCTCGGGAGAGATCTTATCTCTAGCCGAGGTTGTGCTCGTGTTAGGACGAGGTTCTCCTCCTGTTCCTAACCGAGGTTGTTTACGGTCGCTCGGGAGAGATCTTATCTCTAGCCGAGGTTGTCACGATCGCTCGGAAGAGATCTTATCTCTGATCGAGATTATCACGATCGCTCGAAAGAGATCTTATCTCTAGTCGAGGTTGTCACGGTCGCTCGAAAGAGATCTTATCTCTAGTCGAGGTTGGCTCGATCGCTCGGAAGAGATCTTATCTCTAGTCGAGGTTGGCTCGATTGCTCGGAAGAGATCTTATCTCTAGCCGAGGTTGTCTCGATCGCTTGGGAGAGATCTCATCTTTAGTCGAGATGGCCGAGATTAAAGGTCTTTGACCTGCTCGTGTTAAGATGAGGTTCTCCTTCTGTTGCTAACACAGCAATGAAGGAAAGTTATGGGCAGCACACCCCATTTCAGGGTCATGGGGGCATTATTCCTCTGAGTTTCCTCGGGCAGTAAGTCCTGGGCCGAACGACCTCCTCTATCTCAAGCTGGTCTTCTTAATTTGGAGCAAGCATCTTTTGGCTTTGATGCTAGGAGATGACAGCCCGTCGAAGTATCAAGTCTTGGAGATAGCATCTATGATGCCGGGAGGTGGCCGATCTCCTTGCCGTTCCTCCCTCAATAGTGGTTCTAGCTTATGGGGTAGGACTTCTTTACATCCTTCCATCGGAGCTTCCTTGATGATGAGCTCAAGGAGTTTGGGCCTTTCTTGCACTGGGCGGTCGTGAGCGCGGTCAAACTTTATTCCGCCCTCTTGTAAAAATTGTGGAAGAACTTCATGCTCCTTTGTCAGGGCTTCCTCGATGACGAGCTCGAGGGGGAGTTCGGCGGCCTTGCTTATGCCGAACTTTATTTCGCCTCCTGTGAAACCTTTGTTGGGACTTTCTTGATGACGAGCTTCGAGGGGGAGTCCGACCTCGCTTGCACTGGGATGGTCGTGAGCACGGCCGAACTTCATTTTGCCCTCCTATGAAAATTTCTAGGGGAGAACTTCTACTCTATTTCTTCTTCCTCAGGGCGATTGGTATGCTAGACCAAATACTTTTCCTTAAGGTCAATTCCTGTTATCCTCATGGCGGGTTTGTTGGCAAAGTCTCCGTCGAAAGCTGTCGCATGGCCTGCATCATCTTGACGAGATCACGAACCTACTGGACCAGTAGGTTGAATAGCTCCACATCTATGGTGGCTTTAGATGAAACCTGGGCTGTCAAGGTTGAAGCAGGAGCAGATGGATCTGGACGGGATCAGGCCACGGAGGCCGTCAATTGTCAGATCGAAGCTCTCCTAGAAGGTATTTTCTCTTAGAAAAAAACTCTGAAGAGGAAGGAGGGAGATCTTTGGAGAGAGATCGTCGCTGAGCACTCCTTTAAGAACAAGGAGGCCTCAAGAACATCTCAAGAATAGAGGCGGCCTTTCTTCTAGCACCAAATTTGTTGATGCAGAATCTGGTCATCGTCGAAATCAGCTGGAGTGGAGGCGGACGAGATCGCCATCGGTGACCTGCAAAATAAAATTTCATCCAGAGTCGGTGGGGGGGTGGCTCCAGTAGGACCCTCCGACGATCATGTCAGCTCTGATCAACAGATATGGAGTGCTCTAGAATGAGTTCGATAGAGTTTAGAGAAGGAGAGGAGAGCTTAGAGCTTATAGCTTATCTGGAGGATCTTTTTTATAGGCGGAGCTTGATTGATGATGACGATCATACTGCTTGGTAGTGGGCCATCGGGGCTGTATGGAGTTCGATACGAAGAGGAAGGCATCGTCAGGCAGACAGTGACAGTCATATTGACGGGTCGTGGGTCGCATGGGACTGGTTATGGATAGAGTAGTGCCGCCGATAGTGGTGGCCATGTCATCTGATTGTGGATCGCATGAAACTTATTATGGAGAAAAAGATACTATCAGACTAGTAGTGGCAGCCATACCATCGAGGTCCGATAGTCGTAGCTCGAGGAAGCAGGTGTTGGTCGATGGACTTGGGCATATACCAATTTCAAAGGAGTTTGGACTCCAGGAGGAGTTCGACCGAAGGGGAGGCTCGGAAGGACTTCAACTCCTGTGAGAGTCCGATCGGAGTTCGACCGCTGAGAAGTTCGATCGGGGTGCAATCGCTGAGAAGTTCGACCGAAGGAGGAGCTTGAAAGGAGTTCGGCTCCTGAAGAAGTCCGATCGAAGGGAAAGCTTAAAGGGAGTTTAGCTCCTGCAGATGTCTAGCTCGAAGAGCGCAGAGGGAGTTCAACTCTTGTGGGCGTCAGGCTGGAGGAGTGCAGCTAAGGCTCGGTCATACCCTTCTAGTATGAGTGCAACCCAAGAAATCAAAATACAACATATCACACAATATTCGAGGGAATTCATCACCTTGGCTCCAAGCCCAGTCACCAAAGTGATTGGCAATAAAGGCGGCAACCTAATATATGGTGCTATTCACCTCTCTGTAGACATGGCAAACAGTCATCGCAGTGAAATGATAGAGTGACTCCCAAATATCTCAGAGTAGAGGATGAATGTTCAATTGCTTCATGTCACCTCAGGTCCAGTCAATGATGGTAGTAGAATCATCCTCAATGAAGATCCTATCCACGTGCAGTACTTATCGGGCATAAATGATGCTAGCCCAGGCAGCCCATAACTCCGCATCGGGGATCGATGGCTCAATGAGCGGTGATCCTCCAGCTGCAAGCCTACGAGGAGCTTACTATCCAGGTTGGGGATAACATATTCTGTACCTTCTCTGCTATCTCTGACACTGCCATTAAAGTTGACCTTGATAAACCCTAAGGGTAGTGACTCCCAAGAGATGAAAATCATCCTACGAGTCACTGCTTATGCAGTAAGGGAGTCTTAGGATCTTGGAGCCTTAAGGCACTATCTAGTAGTACCAAAATGACCATACTCCTCCACAAAATAGTAGTCTCTATCCAGCATCCGACGCACAGGCATAATCTCATCCTTAAAGAGTAAACTATTTCTAGAAAGCTAAATTTTATAGGCAATGTATGCTAGTCTCCCACCAGAGGGTTGATCCATAACCAAACTTTGGCGGATCATGTCCAGGAATGAGAAAAGGTAGGTGTCAGCAGCTGCACCCTCAATCGAGCTTTTTGCCATTCTCCAGATCAGATACGCCCTAGGACAACGAAGGAGGACATGCTCTATCGATTCATTCTCCATCGCAGACCAGATAGGCAACCATTAGCTCCATGCCTTTGTCTATCAAAAAGTTTGAGTCGACAGTCGATCCTAAGTGACTTTTTAGAGAAAGAGTCTAACTCTGGAATGGACTGCAACCCTCTAGATCTAGATGACGTCAATCCTCCTCTTCGATGCAGGTCTATATATCACAACGAGTTCTCTCACTGGGATCCTAAGGCAGCAAAACCTACCCCACATCCTCAAGTGATGGTAGCGATGGGTGGGGATAGGGATAGCAAAGATCCTGTCAGCTAGCTGACCTCTAAATAGTCACATGACATCTTGAGTCCTCGAGCTCCTACCAGTAGCAAAGATTAGCTCACGCACTCGCTAGCCATCACCCACCTCTATGCTAACATAGGTTGGCCAACATGAGAGGAATAGGTCAGATATCAAGGCATCTCAGCACACCTCCACCGAAGTCCCATCTCTAATCAAACACCTAACTTGGGACACCATAGCAAGGGCATAGAGATAAATCTTCCTCCAGATGAAGGAGCAACTATGATTTGCATGAATCTGAGACCCCTAATTCCAGCGTCCGTATCGAGCCCTCATCACCCCGCTCCACAGACAGTCGGGCTAGATAAGAAATTTAGTAGCATGTTTGGCAATCATGACCTCTCTCCTAACCAGCAAGGACTAGATCCCCAGGCATCCATCCCAAACTGACTGGCAGATAATATCCCAGAAAAGTAGGTGCAGCCCATGGCTACTATATCTGGGGCCCTAGAGGAAGTGACAGAGCTGTTGCTCCAGAGTCCTAAGGTAGGAGCATGATATAATAGTGTTCACTAGGAGATAAACTGGGATGGAACTCAAAATCAATCTAACGAGAGTGGTCCTTCCCATCATGGAAAGAAAATTGGCCTGCTATCCCTCAAGTTACTCCCTAATTTGCTGCTCTATGGGCCTACAATCAACCCTCCAAAGCCTTCGCCTAGTGATAAGAACATCAAGATAAACTAGCATCCCAAATTGTTTAGAGATCCACAACCTATCACGGATCACCTATTTCACCTGGATCTTCATCTTAGAGCTGAAAATAATGGTGAACTTCTATAGATTCATGAGCTAGCCAGATGTCAGGCAGTAGACCTAAAAAATGGATGCGAAGCATCTCGCATTTTGCATCAAAGCTCGACCAATGGCAGGCAATCATCTACAAATAGAAGATGAGAAAGAGGCTGCAGCTCAAGGATAGGTCAGTGATAGGTACGCGATGCTGTCGTTAAGACATCATGTTTATCAGTTTAATCCGACTTCTTAAAATCATTGAAAATGCGTAAATAGTAGTGAGTCAGGTCGAATCCACAGGAAAGGTAGTGTTTTTAGATTTGAAATCTTTGATTTTATAAAAGAAAAAGATAAAAAAGAAGAGTTTTGGGATCAAAAGTGAAGTCGGAAAATAAAAAAAAGTAAAAATTAAAAGATGCAGGAATTTAAACTTGGTACTAAGATCTATTAGTTAGATCTTAGCATCTACTTGCAAAGCCATAATTTAAAGTGCAGAAATTAAATTACAATAAAAATAAAAAGCTAGAAATTAAAATGCAAAAATAAAATTTTTATTAATTAAAATTTTCAAAATTTAAATACATAAAATTTAAAAAGAAATAAAATAAAATAGCCTGATCTCTGATCTTGGATCGGCATTGGCAGAAAGATGGTGTAGAAGCTCGGCTCTTCTTCTCGGCACCCGTTGCTTCGAAGCAGCCTTTAACCCATAGCCTGGCTTCGCCCTGTACCAAAGCTTCACCTTGATCGGAGATATTGAATTTTTGATGGCCTGGGGTCCTTTTTATAGAGCTAGGAGGGCTGGATATTTTTTCTAAAGGCAATATGGGACTAATAGCCTTTGTAATCATAAAAATACAAAGAAATTCGGATAAAATTTGAATCAAAATAGCTCTGATATGACTCTGGTAAATCTGATAAAATCCAGCCGTTCAACAGGAATCCAACGGTCCAAAAATCATCAAAATCGGATGCAGATAAGCTCAGATCGGGTCGGATTAAATTCTGGCCGTTGGATCGCGCTTGATCGAGGAAATCTGGCCGCAAATCGCGCTTCGGGAGTCTTGATCACCGCCGGCAGCATTCTGGACCGTCGGATCATCGCCTGGATCGAGCGCTGCCGTCCGATGGTGATCCGCGTGATGTTTGTATCTGAATAAAATTCGGAAGCAACCACAGCCGTCCGATCCTGACCGCAAACAACCACATCCGTCCGATCGCGCAATAACTGTTCCCATGGACCGCGTGGACCGGCCGCACCGCACACCGCAACCAATCAGCGCCGCTGTTGTCGGACGAAAAGACTGAATTACCCTTGTGAGCCGCGATAAATTTCTGTAGACCCTTAAGGGGTCTAGGTCCACCACGTGGCAATCTCTGATTCGCCGGAATTTGCTGAGCTGGCGGTCCACGCCTGGATCGTGGACCGGCTGATGGCTTCAATGGCTGAGTCGGCTTGATGGCTTGGCTTGGCTTGGTGGCTCGGCTTGCGGAGCCGGCTGAGCCGTTTTCTTTTTTATTTAATTTTTATTTATTTTATATTTTTAAAAATTCATATCTTTTTCATTTTAGCTCCGTTTTACTTGAAATTTATTTCGTTGTGATCAAAAAAATGAGCTCTTTCTATTGATAATAAAATTTTATTTTTTAATTTTTATTATTTTTATTATTTTTTAATTAATTTTTTAATTAATAAAAATATGAATTTTTCAAAAATTATATATAAATTGATTATTAATTCTTAAAAATTAATATAAATTAATTAATAAATTAATACTTTTATTGGTGAATTTATGATGCTTATCACACCCCCCAACTTAAGCTTTGCTCGTCCTCGAGTAAAGAAAGAATTTAGTTTTAAATACCTTTTAACTTTAGAGTTTCGAATTTTACCTAAGCAATTTTCAAAATGGCCATTGATATTCAGTAGAGCTTAAATGAGATATATCATTGGGGTATTAATACTTATCAATAGAAAAATTAAGTAAAGAACATTAAATTTTTTAGAACTTTTTCTAAATTATTCCACTTTTATCTCTGATTTGTCTAAACTTTCATATAGGCAGGTGTATTGCTACTTCCATCCTTCATTTATTAATTTTTATTTTCACATTGCCCACTTTTTGATGCGAATATCATTGCTTACTTAGGCAACGGGACCCGGTTACTCGGTGGGAAACCAATGTTTTTTTTTTTTTTTTTTTTTTTTTTTTTTAACGTTGTACCACTATTGAGTGTCTTAACTCCTTAAGCTTTCTATTTGATCCATGTAGCGAGTCTTGGGCCAATGACTCCCAAACCAGTTGGCTTTAGGGCACTAGGTATAGAATACCCCTCGGGCTTACTAGCTCGAATCAAATAGGCTACGAGTTAAGACTAGCTTTACAACGAGCTTCTTTGCCCTTCCCACCTTTTGACGCGAAACTCAATGCTTGCTTAGGCAAAGAGGCCCGGTTACTCAGTGAGAAGTACTTGGAAACTATTTTATTAAAATAAATTTTTATATGAAGAAACGTATAGTTACCCTACACAAGCCTATAAAAAGTAGACTTTTCTTTGATGCTAGTAGAAATAATTAGAAATGCTCCAAGAAAAAAATTTTTATGTTCTAGACTTAACTCTTTATTGAATTTTCTTAATACTTGATTCCTCAATATCTCATAGATTCTCTAATCTGTGCATCAATTTTTTTTTTAAAAATGCTTAGTTTAATTCGATTCTTAAGCATAATCAAGTATCTAAATACTAAATACTAACTTTTTCGAGGACTTAAAATTTTAAAATTTTTATTTTTCTCTCCCCCCAACTTAATCGACATTGTCCTCAATGGAGAAGAAAAAATAAAGGATGTAATAAAGAACATGAAAGAATACACCTAACTCAGTATATATATATTTTTATTTATTTATTTATTTATTTATTTATTTTTTTTTATTTTTTTCGGTCCAGCACATGCCTTTGAAAATTTGAGCTCTCCCTCCAACTTATTCAAATTATCCTAAAAAGAGATAAACTAAAAAGATAAATTAGATAAAAACTAAATATTGGGTTGCCTCCCAACAAGCGCTAAGTTTACCGTCTTCAGCCAGACACAATGTAGCTCACTATCCTGTGTCGAATATTGGATTGACAAATTCCAATGGTTTTGGATTGCCAATCTCAGAAAGTTGATTTTTAATCCCATTATTGATATAATTCTTTGTTAATTTTAGGGATATAATTTTATGATTCCATTCTCAGACCCATGTTTATTAAGAATTTCTCCTATTTGTTTTTCTAAAATGCTCATGAATGGAGTTTTAGGAGTTAAGTTTGATTCAATGGGTGCTGGAATGGTGACTAAAGGCGGTTTTAATTCTGGAGGTAAATTAATGTGATCCTGCTTAAACAACTCCATTGATATTTCATTACATGCCTTTTGATTTTTATAAGAAGAACCAGCTTCTAGGGTTGAAGGGAATAGGACATTAGGTTTATAAGTCTCGGGTAAATCATCTATTCTCTTTTTCCCTTATTTCTATCTCATTTAAACTGGAACTAGCATCAGTACTAATTCCTGGCTTGGGTTCTTCTATGTGGTTAGTCTCAGTACTAACCAGTTCCTCTAAATTTTTATTTTGGCTAGCATCAGTACTAGCCTCTCTCACCTGGTCTTGGTATGGGTCCATAAGAATCCTATAGCTTTTAAGTTCAGGAATTACTTTGGTATTCTCAAATTGGAGATTCTTAGATGAAACATTAGATTGATAATTTAATCCAGGTGGTTGGTGGTCATTAGGTGGGTTGTTTGAAATTGGTAGGTTCGGTAGTTGATCTAGTTCTCTCCTCATGTTAGACTCAACTAATTATCCTATTTGAGCTTCTAGTCTGGCGATAGATTGCTGTTGAGTTAGAATTAATTGTTGAAGTTGGTTAAATCTATCATCAGCTAGATTGGTCTGTTGAGGAGGTGGGTATGAAGGCTGATTATAATATGATGGCTGGTTAAACTGACTAGGCTGACCATTATTATAGGCATAATTTTGATAATTTTGCTCAAGTGAAAATTTGGGTCTGAGCCTGAGTCTGTTGGGATGTCCAAGAAAAATTAAAGTTACTCCAATCTGAATTATATGAATTTGAAAATGGGTCATTAATCAATTTGGAGTATCCTTGAGTAGCTTGAACTTGTTCTTGGATAAAATATGGAAACTGTGCAGTCATAGGATATTCACTTACATGATGGGTTGGACTAGCACAGATTGAATAATTCTCCTGATAATTAGAAGATGATGTGAATTGTGCAGGAGATTGTTGACCTAGGGTTAGGAGTTGATCTATTTTCTGAGCAAGAAGGTCAACTTTATCTAATTTTTGGACTATTAGATTCATATTAGCCATTTGATTATTATGTTTAATGTGAATCAACCATTCAATTAAGTTCAACTAAATCAGAAAAAGTGATTTCCTACCATGCATGTATTAGTGTAACCCTAATGTATGGTTTAAAAATTTTTAGAATATTTTTTTTTTATTTTATTATTATTATTATTATTTTATTATATTAAAAATTAATTTTTTTAATTATTTTTATTTATTAATTTTAATTTAATTTAATTATTAATTTTTAGTTAGTTTAATTTTTATTTTATTTTATTTTTAGAGGAGAAAGGAGAAGAAAGAAAGAAGAGTTCTAAAGAAGAGGTCCTAAGGAGTCCTAGAACTAAGAAGAAAGAGAAGAATTAGGTTTAATTAGATTTAATGTTGGTTAGCAATCAAGTTGGTCAATCAATCCTGACTAAGGGTTATCCTAGATCTAGACAGCTCCTAACTGCCAAGGTCACCTTCAAGCCCTCCAAGTGTAGGATTAGCCAATCAACTAGCCAGGTAAGTGTAAGGTCGGTGGGAGTCCCCCCGTTGCTTGCCTTAGACACCAATTGTGCTTGGCCAGGTAAGCGAACGGAACCAATTAGAAACCACCTTCCTTCGGGCGCAGTCGTCCCTGAACCACTTTCCTAGACACCAGTCAAATTGAACTTATCCTAACCCGGTTCAACTCTTAGGATTCCTTATCCTATTGAGCTCGAGTTCCTAGGGTTGATGTCTAATTGATTTTAATTTAAAGGCTTAGGTCAATGCAGGATGTTGGTTGGTTGTTTGTGGGCTAAGGAAGGGTGATCAAATCCCCACCTTATCTTGTTTAATTGGGTTGTGCCCTTAATTTGATTTAATATGAATATGCACGAAAAAAAAAAATTCAATCAAAGGGTTTTATGCAATTTAAACTAGATGCATGCAACTAATTGAATTCTGAAAGGCTTACCTTGCTTCCAGCAATCACCAAAAAAAATAAAAATAAAAATAAAAATAAAACTAATATGATGCATGCTCTAAACAGTTAGGATTTCTAATCTTATCATGAGGCTTTTAATTAGGTTTAAATGAATATTTTTTTAAATTAATTTAAAAATAAAATAAATAAATAAATAAATAAAAAGAAAAGAGGACTAGGGTTAGGATTGATCTCACCAAAATTAGATGCTTTCTTCATTTTCTCTTTTTTTTTCTACAAAATAAATAAAAAAAATTAGTAAGCAATATTAAAAAAATATAATTAATTTATAAAAAAAATCAAAGAAATCAAAAATCAAAAATCAAAACCTTCCCCGGCAACGGCGCCAAAAACTTGATGCATTTGCCGAAATTATTTTTAATAAATCAAAGAAATCAAAATCAAAAATCAAAAACCTTCCCCGGCAACGGCGCCAAAAACTTGATAGGAACGCGATGCTGTCGTTAAGACACCGTGTTTATCAGTTTAATCCGACTTCTTAAAATCATTGAAAATGCGTAGATAGTAGTGAGTCGGGTCGAATCCACAGGGAAGGTAGTGTTTTTAGATTTGAAATCTTTGATTTTATAAAAGAAAAAGATAAAAAAGAAGAGTTTTGGGATCAAAAGTGAAGTCGGAAAATAAAAAAAAGTAAAAATTAAAAGATGCAGGAAATTTAAACTTGGTACTAAGATCTACTTAGTTAGATCTTAGCATCTACTTGCAAAGCAATAATTTAAAGTGCAGAAATTAAATTACAATAAAAATAAAAAGCTAAGAAATTAAAATGCAAAAATAAAATTTTTATTAATTAAAATTTTAGAATTTAAATACATAAAATTTAAAAAGAAATAAAATAAAATAGCCTGATCTCTGATCTTGGATCGGCATTGGCAGAAAGATGGTGTAGAAGCTCGGCTCTTCTTCTCGGCACCCGTTGCTTCGAAGCAGCCTTTAACCCATAGCCTGGCTTCGCCCTGTACCAAAGCTTCACCTTGATCGGAGATATTGAATTTTTGATGGCCTGGGGTCCTTTTTATAGAGCTAGGAGGGCTGGATATTTTTTCTAAAGGCAATATGGGACTAATAGCCTTTGTAATCATAAAAATACAAAGAAATTTGGATAAAATTTGAATCAAAATAGCTCTGATATGACTCTGGTAAATCTGATAAAATCCAGCCATTCAACAGGAATCCAACGGTCCAAAAATCATCAAAATCGGATGCAGATAAGCTCAGATCGGGTCGGATTAAATTCTGGCCGTTGGATCGCGCTTGATCGAGGAAATCTGGCCGCAAATCGTGCTTCGGGAGTCTTGATCACCGCCGGCAGCATTCTGGACCGTCGGATCATCGCCTGGATCGAGCGCTGCCGTCCGATGGTGATCCGCGTGATGTTTGTATCTGAATAAAATTCGGAAGCAACCACAGCCGTCCGATCCTGACCGCAAACAACCACATCCGTCCGATCGCGCAATAACTGTTCCCATGGACCGCGTGGACCGGCCGCACCGCACACCGCAACCAATCAGCGCCGCTGTTGTCGGACGAAAAGACTGAATTACCCTTGTGAGCCGCGATAAATTTCTGTAGACCCTTAAGGGGTCTAGGTCCACCACGTGGCAATCTCTGATTCGCCGGAATTTGCTGAGCTGGCGGTCCACGCCTGGATCGTGGACCGGCTGATGGCTTCAATGGCTGAGTCGGCTTGATGGCTCGGCTTGGCTTGGTGGCTCGGCTTGCGGAGCCGGCTGAGCCATTTTCTTTTTTATTTAATTTTTATTTATTTTATATTTTTAAAAATTCATATCTTTTTCATTTTAGCTCCGTTTTACTTGAAATTTATTTCGTTGTGATTAAAAAAATGAGCTCTTTCTATTGATAATAAAATTTTATTTTTTTAATTTTTATTAATTTTTATTATTTTTTAATTAATTTTTTAATTAATAAAAATATGAATTTTTCAAAAATTATATATAAATTGATTATTAATTATTAAAAATTAATATAAATTAATTGATAAATTAATACTTTTATTGGTGAATTTATGATGTTTATCAGTCAGTAGGGCTTTAACTCAACCCTCTAGACTGCCATTCAAAGGGCACGAGAGAGAGCATCAGCATATGTACAAAATGAACAAGTAGGAGGAGAGTGGGCACCCTTGACGTAGGCCACTGGTCGAGTGGAAGAACTCTATTAAAGAGCCATTGACCAGGATAGCATAGCTTGGAGCCTCCATACAATCCATCACCCAATCGATCCATCTATCATGAAATTTGAATTCACGAAGAGTCTGACGTAGAAAGCTCCAGCTCATCGGATCGTAAGCTCCATATCCAGCTTGATTGCCATCAAATTTCGACAAACGGGGGCACGCTGCTGTAATGCATAAACTTCTAAGCTAGTAAGATGTTGTCGGTGATGCAATGGCCATTGAGAAAAGTATCCTACTCTTGGATGATCAGGCATAAAATGATCAGCTTCAGGTATCCGACCAAGACCTCTCGCACACACTTTACAGAAAGTGGTACAGAGGTTGATCGATTTGAAGTGGCCCAGGGTCGATGTATTAGGTGTCTTCAAAATAAGAGTAATCAATGTCCTCTTCCACTACCCAAGAATACCTCTGACACTGAAAATCAACCGCACTACCTCAGTCACCTCATCCCCAATAATCGATCAGTACTGATGGAAGAAGAGTGGAAATCCATCTAGCCTCGGGGCTTTATCTTTTCTCAGAAACCAGAGGGCTCAACGAACCTTCTCAACTAACATAGGATGGGTCAAGGCCTCATTCTCCTCATCCGAGATGCAGCAAGTGGGGTCGAATCCCAGAGGTTGGTCATCCTCACCCAAAGGGGTGGTCCAGCAAGATCTGAAGAACTATAAGATCTGATCCTTGATCTCCTCGATGCTCTCCACCCTTCTACCATCGCTCTCTCTTAGCTGTCTGATACGGTTGGTAGCCCTCTAGATCATCATTGACTAGTAGAAGAATCTAATGTTTTGATCATCTTTCCTGATCCACTGCATCTTAGATTTTTGCCTCCAAATCATCTCCTACTATCTCAAAAGCGAGTGATACTTAGAGAGCTTGTGGCGAAGCTCTCTTAGGTCTGGCTCCTGAAGACCCCCATCCTAATCCTCTCTCTTTTGAAGCTCAGCTATAATGACTTCCACCTCCTCAATCCATCTAAAGATATCTCCCACCTTGAGATGATTCCACCTAACAAGTCTACGCCTTGCTAACTCGAGCCTTTTGGTCATCTGATATCTCACATCGCCATGAACCGAAATCCTCCAGACCTCCCTAATCAGCTCACAAGATCTTGGATAGAGTGTCCAGAACTTTTCAAATCTAAATAGAGCTCTAGGTAGATGTGCGCCATCAGTTGTGATAAGGAGCGGACATTGACCTGAGGCGATCCTTGAAAGATGCTACAACTAGTGATCCAGGTACCACTGGAGCCAGGCGGCAGTGGCAAGTGCTCGATCAATCCTCTCTTAAATCTTGGCTCCCACCAAATGGTTATTACAATAGGTGAACTTGGAGCCGGTGTAGCCAAGAATCAGCCCATATCACTAATAAACTCCCTAAACTCTTTCGAGTCCACCGTATCAGTATACTACCTATGATCTATCTTCTCATGGGACCCTATAATACAGTTGAAGTCTCCCACGATAAGAAAGGGTAGGCCTTGTGACACTAGAGTGGATGTCTCAGCCTAGAGAACCCTCTACTCTTTATACTTGGTGCTAGCATACACACTAGACAAAAGCTAAGGGCCCCTAGTCTACTCTAAAATTACCAAAGCTACCTACTGCTCGCAACTGTAGAATGCATCCACCTTGATCGAGCCATGCTGCTACAACATCATGATCCCTCTGGATAGGCCTATAGACTCAACCACATAAGCGCACTATGTTAGCAGAATCCATCTTCTTACCTAAGCAAGGCTCCACCCAGACAACTAGGTCTCAAGAATAATGCAGATATTCGGGTAGTGCTATTGGATAAGTCTTCTGAATGTCATTTGAAAGGAGGGCTTCCCTGTCCCTGGGGTGTTCCAAATCAACATCCTCATGGAGAAAGTCGGCAAGGAAGGAGATCCTCACCAATCACCCCCTCTATCTAGGCATCAACCTCTAGCTCAACTAGCGAAGTATCCATATCTGACGGTCTCTCCTCCTCCCCCTAGATGGCCTGCCTTAGGTAGACCACAATCTGGTCATGGTCCCAATTTTGACTAGCTGCTAAAGGGGTAGCAGATATCGGGACACCATCCAACACATCCTCCATCTCCTGCTCAATCTGCCGCACCACTGCTGAGCCCTCCTGGTCTACTATAGGTGCCACTTCCGAGTTAGATGCCTATAGGATCCTAGCTAAAAACTGGAAGACCCCAAAGTCCCCTTGGATGGTCGACACCACCTTCTGCATGTCTGGACAGCTCAGGGTCTTGCCCTTGGCCCTGGTCAAGTTAGCTTACCCTTTTTTTGCATCAATAGCCCCCTTCCCACGACCCTTAGGCTTCTTAGGTGCCTGACCTGCATCATGATCATTGGGCTAGGTACACTTTGGCAAGCTTGGGCGCGCACACCCCACCGCCCTAACTTCTAGCTCACCAATCTGCATCCCAAGAGGGCCCGCCCCTGCTACTGCTTCACCGGCCCACATCCTAGGAGGGCTCGCAGTGCATGCACCCTCTTTAGAATCTAGGGCCACTGCCAATGAGCCAAATGAAGACCAACCCTCGATTTCAATTGGGCCCCCAAACTCTACGCCCAGGCCCAAATCCACACCCATCTCAATGCTGGCCTCCACCTCTAATCCAACCATTGATTGTAAAGGCGATCGCCACCTTGCGATCTTGGCTTGCTTGATCTAGCCATTAGTTCCTTCCGCTAGGTTGACTCGGTCCAAGCCATCCTAAGTTGGCTCCTTTTTGGGTTGACCCAACCTAGTTTTCATAGCAGGGGCTCGAGTTGGCTTGGCCCCTTTCTTCCCTGTTCTGCCTCTCGTCTCCAGCCTAGGTAGCCACTGTCGGACCGCTACCAGCCATGGCCCTAGCTCCTCCTCCTTACCATCTCGGACCATGTTCTCCATCCAAAGGCCTGCTGGAGAACCACCTCCTTCCCCACTGGAAGGACACACTGCTAGTGTGTGGAATCGATCACACCGAAAGCAGATGCTGTCCAAATTTTTGTAGACAAACCTCTACCACTAGGGGCCCTCTGATCTGTCGATCAACACCCCAGCCTCAATAGCTGGCTGAGGTCTAGCTTGATGCAAGCCCGTGCAAAACCCAAGCATCTTCGCTCCACCGTGCAGTCGTCCACAACCATAAGATTGCAGGCCAACCACAAGATACTCTACATCGCTGCCTCCCCCCTATAGTTCTGCCAGTAGATCGATGTAGCAGCCAGACCTACACCAAGGTCGACTAAATCACACCCTCCATCAGATTAAATCTCAGCCACTAGGTCTCCATAGTCAAAACCTGATCGACAACCACCTAGGGCCTACCGAGTGCCATCTCCCTATCTCCGGCCTCTACAAACTGGAAGAGGAGGTGGCCAAGCTCCAAGTTGTAGCTGACCACCTTCCCCTTCACTCTTGCCCATTACCAGGGCTCAGTGATCGCCGCCTTTGCTGAAACATGCCGGCCCAGGCTTCGGGCCACCATCATTGTACCTCCTCTAGGAGATTGACAATCTATGAGAATCGTTGGATTAACTCCTCCAACCTCCTCCCACGATGGTTGCAGAGAAACCCACACCGAGCTTCCAAACCCCCTTCTCACCCATGTTGGATCCAACCAATCTCCACCACACGATGCCCCCTGGCTGTTCGCAGAGGCACTAGCCCTCCCCTTAGTGGTGGTCGATTGCCCGCCAGCATGAGAAGCCCCTTCTCATAAATAGGGAAGAGGAAGAAGGCTAAATGGGTTCAGGTTTTGGGTTCAAACCCGAAACTCAAAATCCGGCATGAATCGATTTAATAAAATAGGATTTTTGCATTTAAGTCCCTAATAAAGTAATAAATTTCTTTAAAGTCTCCATTGGCTTTTGAGATTTTACAGCTGCTATTTTATAGAAAAGCTTCTATATTTTTGTTATTTATGTTTTAGTCTTTTATTATTGTAATTTGTTCATTTTCCATCCAATTTGAGCATTTTTTGAACCGTTAGACTTATGATGGTTTGAGAAATATTATGATTGAGTTTCTTATATAAGATAAAATATTTAAATAATTAAATTATTTAAATAATAATTTTATTTAATATTATACTATTTAAGTATATTTTCATATAGCCTCAAAGGGCCTGGAGCATTCTATGGATCTTGGATAGCTGAGTTATTAAAGAATAATAATTTTCTCTCTCATTATAATTTTGAAATTATATAATAGTATATCTATTATAGTTAATGTAAAGGTGACTGTAATTAGATGCTAAATTGATAGTTATTGATTGGCTAACATGAATTGCATAAAGACGGAGAGTTTTACACCCAAAGATGGGAATAACATCAGATTTTTGTAATCATAGTTAGTTAAACTACTAAAAGTGTAACTGATATGATGGATCATAGTTTAAATATAAATTATGTATTCATATCATAATCATTATTCTTGCTTACATATTTCATATTATTATTGATTATAAAATTTTCATAATTTATGATTTATGTATTATATATTTTGGCATTGATTATTATATTTAAACTTGTGATCAAATTAGTTATGACAATTATTATATGATATGATTCTTATCCAAATATGTTTTATAGTTATATAATAAGTATTATTAGAAGAATTATATTTTGGAATATGCATCATGATGTAATTATGAGCATGTTCTTTTATGATCTCTACTTTATTCTTATCGCATCTATCAAAAATTTTCACACTGAATGGATCAAATTATCCTGATTAACATGAGCAGCTTCTCATTATATTAGAATGCCCAGACTTAGATTTGATCCTTCATAAATTTTAGCCTGATCCACCTACTCTCACTAGTTTTTTTGATAAGAAAGAATTATATGAAAAGTAGGAATGTTCTAATAGATTATCTCTCATGATTATTAAGAGTTCTATAGTGAGAGATATTAGGAGATCTATTTCTGATAATGAATTAGCTTCTGAATATCTTTTCTTTATAGAATAGCAAATTACCAAATTAAATAAAGCCTAATTAATTGGTATCCTAATGAATAAATTAATCTTTATGAAATATGATGGAATTTTTGGAGTATGAAAATATATTATACAAATACATTATATAGCTAGAAAACTAAATAATTTGAGAATGACAGTATCTAAAAACTTTTTTGTCTAGTTTATTCTTAATTCTCTTCCATCATAATTTATCTATTTAAAATTTATTATAATATACATAAAGAATCATGATCAATTAATGAACTCATCTTGCAGTGTATACAAGAGAAAGAGAAATTAAAATAAAAAGGTATCTTGAATGTTCACGTGGTCATAGAGGAGCATCCCAAAAGAAAGAAGGCAAAAATATAAAGGATCGAGCAATCCATCAAAAAAAGTTCTAACAAATTGAGATGTTTCTTCTATAATAAGCGAGAACATGTCAAGGACTGTGAGAAAAGAAAAAAATGGTTTGAAAAGAAGGATATTTTCTTATCCCTTGTTTGTTTCCAAATTAACTTTATTAATGTTTCTTCTAATAGTTGGTAGATTGATTTGGGTTTTGCCATTTATATTTTTAATTCAATGCGGAAATTTTTTTCAAGCTAGAAATCAAATGAAAGAGAGCAGTGGATCTTTATAAAGAATCAGATAAAGTCCAAGATTATTTCAGTTGAGACTTATGGATACCAAATTTTAATTAAATTTACATGATGACTTTTATGTTTCTTTAGTATCTAAAAATTTAGTTTTTTTATTAAAATTTGATTTAGAAGGTTATTCATTTATCTTTGTAAATTCAAATTTTATATTGATTAAAAATTTTATTTTGATTGATACTGGAATATTGTTCAATAGATTATATAAAATAAATTTAGACTTTTTTTTTTTTGCACGGTCTTTACTTACTTTGAATGTCAATGTCAGAATGAAATATGGTATTATGAATGAAAGTTCTTTAATATTATGACATATGCGATTAGGTCACATTTTAAAAAAAAGAATGACTAGATTGGTTAAAGAAGGTATTCTACCAAATCTAGATTTTAGTAATTTTAAAATATATATTGATTACATTAAAGAAAAATCAATTAAATATCAAAAGATATGCCATGAGAAGTTAAGGACTCTTAGAATTGATACATACCGATATTTATGACTATATTTCATCATGTTTTGAAGGGCAAAGTTATTTTATCATTTTTATTGATGATTTCTTATGTCATGATTATATTTTTCTATTACATAAAAAATCTGAAGCTTTGAAAGTCTTTAAGGTGTATAAAAATAAAGTAGAAAATCAATTGGACAAAAAAATTAAAATTATCAGATCAGAAAGGGGTGGTGAATACTATTATGGGTATAATGAATCTGGCCGTTATCCTGGATCCTTAGCTAAATTTCTTGAATAGCATGGCATTATTGTTGATAATTGTATCCTAAAGTCAATTATCTATCTATAGATAATTATACTTTTTATAATTTATATATGAATTATAAATTAATAAAAATTATTTGGTAGTTCATCATAATCTATGCATCTTCTTTTTAGAACTTTTTTTATGATGAAGTTCTTAGAACTATTTTTACTCGATAAAGGAGAATTTATCGAATAATTCTTAAATTTGATCGTTGTGTGCCATATGGATTGGTTATCCTCGTAACCAAATAATATGAAGACATGATATAGCATGTAGATAAAATATAGAAGTATATTTTACTAAACGTGACTTAACTATGGAGCACTTTACTATCAAAAGCTACTCGCGAAGGGTATGGCTATAAGTGTTCCTCCAATCTGAGATCATCATGATAACTTGCAAATAACTCACTATACGTTGATACCAGACTACCTATATTTCTAATATAGTAATAGAAGATTTTTGGGTACAGTCAAGTACTTATGAAGTCTATGTGTGAGTTAAGATGGGATTTATCACTCTTGATTTTAGAAGAAAATACTATACCATATTTCTATTTAGTAAAATCTTGGTCAGGATAATTCATATGAGGAGTCATAGGATTTATATGGTTGAGACACTATATGGATGTATTGATTAAGAGTTGACAGTTAACTCTAAAGTCATCCTTAGCATTGAGCTTCAAAGGAACGAATTACACGGTAACCATATGTTAGGATTCTTGAATGTTGCTTTGCAATATATAATTTGACCTATCAAGATGTCGGGTATCATTGCTAGATAGTTACTTTAATTAGTAAAGAAATTATTTTTTGTACTGCTGGCTTAGTATTCAAATCCATGAGGTTACACACAATAGAGATTTCTATCCGATCAGATGGCTGATCAATAATTAAGAGTCATTCAAGGGTATAATCATCAATGTGATTGATAATTAATCTTATATAAAAATTATGATAAAATAATTTACTAACAATTAGTGAATTATAGGAGGATTAGTCAATAATTAGATTATTGATTTACTCAATTTGATTGAGCAATGAGGTTTGGATCAAGTTTAATTGAATTGGATTCAATTAGGTTTGACCTGATTAGGTTATATGATGACCTAATTGCTAATAAAGATTAATTTCTAATTTTATCAAGACTTAAACTTAATTAATTTTTGATTTGATTAGAATTTAGTTAAGTTGGTTAGGAACCTAATTAAATTAGGTTCACCTATCTCTTTGGGTCTGTTCAAATAGGATTTGAATGGGAACCAAATGGAAGAAACCAAGAGTCCAATTTGGATTGGACTCAACCCATGCACCAACCACCCTAAACCCCATGCCATCTCCTCATGCCAATCTAATTTTAGTGTGAGGATTTGCACACCTTTTAGAGATTTTTTACCCACTCTCCTCTCACCTTTTGGATTAGGATAAAGTTGGTTTCTTGTTTAAATTCAAACTTGATTTGAATTCAAGTTTAAAACTAAACCTTATCTTGGATGAGATTGTTCTCATCCATCTTAACCCCTGGTGCGCCAACCTTAAGAAGGGATATCTTTGTGTGTGCATGAGGGATATCTAAAAAAGAGTTTTTCACTGATAGAAAGTGGGAAATCAAGTTGGGGCATGAGGACCTGGGTGGGCTTCCTACTTGGCATGTGATTTAGAGGAGAAGTATCTCCTCTTGGGTGAGAGACCTAGTGTTTGATCTAGAATTTTGAGAAGAGAGAAATAGTTCTCGGGAGTTTTCCTTCTCCACCTCTTCTTTCTCCTGAAGCCTTCTTCACTTCCTAGAGCATCCAAGGGATCTGAAGAAAGGAGATCAATCAGTCATCTACCGGGTCTCTGCAAGGAGCTAGCACTCCCAGGAGATTGGTTGGTTACGAGGTTTTGTGTGGACACCCACAGAGGTTGGATGATTATGCAACTAGGAGCAACTATCAAGTCCATGAAAATCAGCTATAGTGAATTTTCGACCTGCGCTCAGATATTGAGTTTTGGAACTCAGTAGATATGTTCTACTTTGTAGATATGATCTATGCTTGTTTTGATTTCAGATCTTACATGTGTTTTCATGTCATTCGATTCATGTGTAGGTAGTTTTAGATTAGATCTAATATATATTAGATTAAATTATTTAATCTAGTCCATTTTTATTGATCTTGTTTCAAAAAATTTTGAAAATCATGCATGAAATTACCTATTCTTCAATTATAGTACAATATATTATGCTAGAAAATTTTCAACAAAATAGTGTAGCTAAAAAGCATAATCATACTTTGATAGACATGGTGAGGAGTATAATTAGTAATTCCTTATCATCCTTGAATTTATAGGGAGAAGCCTTGAAAACCACTATATATATCCTAAATCGGGTTCCTAGTAAGGTCGTTTCTAAAACTTCTTTTAAGTTATGAATAGGTAGAAAACCATTTTTAGTACATTTACATATTTGTAATTATCCTATAGAGGCTTGATTATATAACCTATAAGAAAAGAAATTAAATCCTATAACTGTTAGTTATTATTTTATTGGATATCTAGAAAGGTCAAAAGATTTTAGATTTTATTGTCCATCACATACTACTAGAATTATTGAAACTGGAATTGCTAGATTCATTGAGAATAGTAAAAATAGTGGGAGTGGTGAACCACATAATATGTGGTTAGAGAAAATAATAGAATCTTTTTCTATCATAGTAATACTTAGCAATGTTCTGCATGAACCAGTTTAATTTGAGATTGTAGAACATGAATTGGTGGTCGATACATCACTTTTCAAATAATTTGTTAATGAACCTGATCTGATTGAAAATAGTCATAATAATGATACTAAATCTAGAGTATTATGGAGATCTACTAGAGTTTGGAGATCAGTCATTTTAAATAATTATATTATTTACTTACAAGAATATAATTATGATATAGGGATGATGGATGAACCAGTTTTATTTAAGGATGACATGAATAGCAATGATTTTAAACTTTGGTTGGATGCCATAAAGGATGAGATAGAATCCATGAATAAAAATCAAGTCTAAAAATTTATTAAATTGCTTAAAGGATTTAAGCCTGTTGACTATAAATAAATTTTTAAAACTAAATGGGATTCCAAAGACAATATCGAATAATATAAGACTAGACTTATAGCAAATGAATTCACTAAAAAAAAAGTATTAATTATTATAAAATATTTTTTTCTATTTTTGAAAAGAATTCATTCAAAATCATTATAGCATTAGTAGCTTATTTTGATTTAGAACTATATTAAATGGATGTCAAGACTATGTTCTTGAATAAAGATTTAAAGAAAGAGGTGTATATGGTACAGCTTTAAGAATTTTTAGTGCAAGAAAATAAAAGGTTGGTATGTAAATTAAAAAAAATCATATATAATTTTAAACAAGCTTTCAAGTAATCATACTTAAAGTTTAATCATATTATTACTTCCTTCATATTTAAGAAAAATATTGCTAATTAATATATATATCTGAAGGTAAATAGGAGTAAGTTCATATTTTTGATCATATATATGGATAATATCTTACTAGCCAGCAGTAATTTGGATCTCTTATATAAAATTAGAAAAATTTTTTCTAAATATTTTAATATGAAAGATATAAAAGATGCTTCTTATGTTCTTGGTATTGAAATCCATCATCATAGAAGTAAGAGGTTACTTAGCTTATCTCAGAGAACTTATATTACTAGGATCCTAGAAAGATTTAGAATGTTAGGTTGCTCATCAAGTGAAGTGCTAATTAATAAGGATAATAAATTTAGTAAATTTCAATATTCGAGGAATGAGATTGAGAGAAATTAGATGAAAGATATATGTACCTTATATATTTGTAGTAAATAGTCTGATATATATGCTCAAGTATGTATTCGTCTTAATATCAGTTTTGCTTTGAAAATACTTGGTAGATATTAGAGTGATCTAGGTATGGACTACTCAAAAGCTGCCAAAAAGATGATGTAATATCTTTAGATAACTAAAGACTACATGCTCACTTATAGGATGATTGATCAGTTGGAGGTGATCAGTTACTCAGATAAAGACTATATTGGTTGCCTCGATAGCAAAAAGTAAATAACAAATTATATTTTTCTATTGGTTGTGTTAGATATATGTGCCCTAGAAGTCAGAATTGGCTGACACTTGTAATACACTTCTAGGGGCAAAATTATAATTATGACTATAATAAATAAAATGGGTTAATTTCTATCACATATGTGTATTTAGTGTCTGTGATACATCCTTTGAGTTAATGGTAATGATAATTCATATTTTCAAGAGTTGAAAATTTAAGATATGAATAATCATTGTTAACTCATAAAATGCTTCCGACCATAGGATCATCACGAGGATGGTGATTGATTCGGAAGGTTGGTGTACAATCGCTTCTCTTTAGTAGATGAGTCTTGAGTCTACGGTGTGGAGACACCAGAGCGAGAGTATAGGTACTCGTTAGAGAATGAGGGCACTGAGCATGACCACCTCGAGTAGTCATTAGGGAGTCTACCTTCTCGTCAATGACTGACTCGATGCTGCAGTAGTGTGTCTGGTTCTTTGACCTGAGGTGCATCGGCAGTTCACCTTGAGGGTGTTATAGTTTGACTACACCATTACTCGATCTCCTAGCCATATGGCATCCTGAGGTGTATGTTGGCTATAGCATGTTCATTGTAGGAACTGGATGGCATCAAGATGGAATCTATCTACCTCGGTGGTAGAGGAGCAGCCCTATGATAATCATGAGAATCAAGTCCAGAAGTCCATGGCCATGGCAGAGTGAAATAATAGAAAGAGTTTCTATTTAGATTTTCACATCGGACTCAAATCGAATGATTACATCATATGATAGAAACTAGGGTTTGACGAGTTTACCTTAACCCTAATCTGATCGGAGCTCAAGATAGAAGAACTTAATCACACAGATAGCTGCACCAAGAGGTTCACATTCAGCTCTGATGGGTTGCCACCATATACTGCTAGGTGTCACTGGTGGATTTTGGGAGCAATTAGAATGATTTAGATGATCGATCATTCTAGCTGTTCGAATCAGAAGAGTTTTGATCCATCGAAAGAAGTTTCGATGATGTCGATGATAGAGATCATGACATATCCCATTACCATACAGAACTGAACCTAACTGGGTCACACAAATAAGGGTTTGAATCTGGTGATCATCAATTGAACTGATCTAGTTCAATTGATCTGAATGAGATTCAATTAGGTTCAAGAAAATCGTGCTAGCACTCGATTGAACCTAACGTTCTTCTTTTGCTATCATAAATAAGTTGTCCTGACTGAGCCAAAGGAGTTTGTGCTCAATCAAAGGCCTTCATATGGTCTGACTGGAGGTTGTCCAAGTCAGAAAAGATTGTCTTATTTTGTAAGATATTATCTGCCATTTTTGGTCACCTGTCCATTTCTTATTTTTTGACTTTGGTCAAAAGTCTACCTTTGACTGGTCAAATATTGAACATTGATACCTTGACTTTTGTCCACGTGTCACGCATCTATTGGAGAGCTAGTGAGGGCCTGTCCCCCTACCAGAACCTAGCAAGGAAGAGGGCGCACGCCACCTTGGCGTGTGCCCAAGTTGGAGGCGCCTAGGAGTCCCTGTTGGATAGGGACTCCATCTCCTTTTTGGATTCCAATTAGAGTTCTCCTAAGAACCAACTTTGACTGATCTTAGGCACCCTCTAAGGAGGAATCCAGGGGACTCTATTCCCACCAATCAGATTTAGATCTGATTTCATAAAGAGTTGTGATTGGTTGGGAAGAAGAGGAGTTGGATCACAGTTAGTCTATAAATAAGACCCTGCACCCAACTCAAGGTGAAAAATTTTGAAATGATTGAATCACAATTCCCCATGCCCTAAGGCTGCCTCTCCCCTCTTCCTCCATGCCAAACCACCTTCTCCCCTTCCTCTCCACGTCCAAAAGGAGTTTTGGATTTTTGGTTGGTGCGATCCAGATCAAAGAAAGGCGACTGAAAGCTAGAAGGCTGCACTGCTGCAAAGGACGACTGCTGATCTTCAAAAGGAGTTTTGAAGATCCTCCAGATCAGATCCAGATCTAATTTTTGGAGATATGATAGAGAAGAAGAGGATCTTCAAATCCAGCTTAAGTGGATACCAGGTAGAGGCCAGGCACTTGCGTGGCTAGATCCAGAACCTTCCGCTGCATACAGGATCATCAACGGATAATAGGATTACCCATATCAAGGTAAATTAAATTAAATTTAATTTATCTAGATTTTATTTTATTTCTAAAATAATAATAATCAGATCTAAAATATCTTAGATCTGATCTAGAATCAAAAAATTTTTTTTTAAAAAAATATATCTCTTGATCTGATCAGATCTGAACGAACCTGGTCCGAGAAATCAGGATTTCCCTTCAACTGGTATCAGAGCCAAGGTTCTAAAAGTATTTAGATCTGAATTTTAAATTTATTTTAATTAAAAAATAAATAATTTTAGATGTCACATGAGATGTGATCAGATCTGAAATCAAAAAAAAATTAAAATTAAATGATTTGGATCTAAGATTAGAAAATATGCATGACTAGTTCTAAAATAGAATAGTTCTATAGAATAGTCTTGCATGTTTTCAATTTAATCTGATTAAATTATATTTTAGATCTATTTATTTACTATTTTTTGATATTATAATGATTATAATAACATCTAAAAAATAGTAAATAAAAATTATTTAATTTTAAATATCATATGAGATATGATTGATGCATGTCTAGACTAGTTGTAGAATAGTTCTACATAATTATCTAGATTAGAATTTATTTTGATTAGATCAATTTAAATCTAATTTTTTAGATTATTATGAGATAATTTAGATCTAAAAATATGCATGATTCGATACATGAGATGTATGCAAAATATGCCATGATTAGATCTAATTTGTATATGAGATATATGATATAGATCTAAAACTGTTTTGTAGTATTGCATGTTCCTGATTAAGGCGTTCCTCTTGGCCGTCCGGTCATAAGAATGAAGAAGGATTTAAAGGCCCTCTCTTTTCCATTCGATGGGGTGTTCTTATGATGTGTAGGGGTGCTGCGTGTTCGTCCTTAATCAGAAATCCAAAACTTACTTTCTGCAAAATCCTAGATCCTGAAACCCTAGGATTTATTGTGCATATTTTGTTTATGAACCCTACTTAATTAAAAATTAAGATTATGGAAATATTAATTAGGTCTAAAATTGAAGAATTTTAGATCTAAGACATATTCATAATACTGGGTTCGGGCTTGGGTAGCTCAATTAGGTCTAAGCGGTTGATCAAATCCGAATCAAGAGTTGGTTAGATGGGATCAACAATGCTTAAATTGACCAGCCTAATAGGATTAAGTCTGGGTCAAGATCGAGTCACGATCAAGCAAGACCTAATTAGGCTCAGAGGTTAGAGTCTGGATTGTAGGCTAACCCAATTGGTTCTGGCTCAACAATTTGGTGTCTAAGGTAAGTTTGGCACATACGACCGACTGATTTTTAATTGGAAGCTACTCGATCCTGAATGCGTTCTTGTATGAGTTAATGGCATATTCCTTCCACCGATCTCACTTACCTGGCCATATCTGTTGACACAGTTCTGATCTGAGGTGGTCAATAATCCGAGCTAACCCATGCCACTAGGTTAGTCATAATTGTTATGACTATGATAAGTCTAGTTTAATGAGACCTGAATCAATTCTTCCCTAAGAAAAGATTAAGTCTGAGGTCTTCCACCATTGTAGATGTGCGGGCCCTTTCCGGGGTTGATTGTTCTCGGCTGGATACAGTGGCTCAGTTGCACCGAAAAGATGCAACCATGTCTATTAGGCATTGGATGCTATGGGCTGGAGGATGAGTTGGGCTCAATATTTTGGATACGGTGAGAGACTCAATTAGGAATCCAGTCTATGCAAATGGTGGGTCTGACTTAACTAAGGAGTGGATCAATATTTCGGATACGGTGAGATTCATGAATTAGAGATCCAAGTTTGGGTGCACCATGATTAGAGAATCATTGAACAAGAGTTGTTCACTCATTGGCTAACCCATCACCAATAACTGTTAGGTGAGGTGATGAGTCAGTTGGTGAGACCGCACCACCCACTAGAAATCATTAATCATGGAGATTTTTGCATCTCTACAGAGGGAGTGTAGGGATCCAAAAAAATAGTGGAAGCTAATTTATTTAAAAATAAAATTTCTAAATAAATTGGTCAAGTCATAATTACAGTATCTAACTAGAATCTTTGACTCTCTATAGAAAAATGTCTGCGTCCAACCCATTAGCACGTATCCTGGACACACATAGACTGACCGAACCCAATTATAAAGATTGGCTCAGAAACTACAAAATCATTTTGGGTTTCGAGAAGTTAACCCATGTATTGGACCAGGACCCTCCCACCTTACCAGCCCGTCCATCCATTGAACAGAGAGCATCTCTGAAAAAATGGATAGACGAAGATAATAAGGCCAGATATTACATGTTGGGCTCGATGTCTGATGAGCTCCAGCGCCAACATGAAGATATCAGGACTGCTCGCCAAATGTTGGCTCACCTGCAGGAGATGTTTGGTGAACAGAGTCGCGCAGCCAAGTATCAAGTCACGAAATGACTTTTTAAGGCTAAGATGCATGATGGGCAGTCAGTCCAAGATCACTGTCTGATGATGATCAAGGACATGGAAGAGCTTGAGAAGCTCGGTGTGAAGTTAGACTTGGATCTGCAGAATGATATTATTCTGCAATCCTTGACTGATGCATATGGGCAATTCATCATGAATTACCACATGCATAAACTTCAAAATTTCTTGGCCGAATTAATGAATATGCTGGTTACCGCTGAGCTTTCTATGAAAGGTTCTAAAGGCTCAGTTCTTGCTATGGAATGGACTTCTTCCAAAAGAAAGTCTTATGAAAAGAAAAAGAAGTCTGCGAAAAAGCAGAAGGTGGAAGGAGCAAAGAAGAAGAAGGCAGAGCCGAAGAAAAAGGCCGATGTCAAAGAAAAGTATTTTCCATTGCAACAGCGATGGCCATTGGAAGCGAAACTGCCCTACTTACCTGGCCACCCTGAAGAACAAGAAGGAAGGTCCTTCTGGAGGTATGCTCGTTATTGAGTCTAACCTTATGGTTTCTTCTGCATCCAGTTGGGTGCTTGACTCTGGTTCTAGTGCTCATCTGTGCACTTCCATGCAGGATCTTGAGGATAGCAGGAGGCTGAGGGATGGAGACATGATCCTACGCATCGGTAATGGAGCAAGAGTTGCTGCAGTAGCCGTGGAAACATACCCTCTTCGATTACCATCTGGTTTAGACTTAGTTTTGAAAGACTGTTATTATGTGCCTGCAGCTAGCAGGAATTTGATTTCTGTTTCATGCTTAGCACTAGAAGGCTATGTGATTACCTTCTTTAAGGACCATTGTAACATTCTTTATGAAAGAAATAAAATTGCAAATGGTTTTCTTATTAATGGTCTTTATCAGCTACATATTGATGTACCTATTCTAACTATCGAGCAAAATGTGAATGCCAAACGACCTAGGGATAGTCCAAATGATAGATATCTATGGCACCTGAGATTAGGTCATATAGCAGAAGATAGGATCAACAAATTGGAGAAAAATGGGCTATTGAGTCCATTGACTTTCGAGTCATATCCAACTTGTGAATCTTGTCTTCAAGGCAAAATGACTAAACTCCCTTTTGTAGGACATGGGGAAAGGGCCACAGATCTCCTTGCCCTAGTACATACTGATGTGTGCGGCCCATTTGATGTGCCGGCTAGAGGCAATTTTGTCTACTTCATTACCTTTACCGATGATCTGTCTAGGTATGGGTATGTGTATCTTATGAGACACAAGTCTGAAGCTTTTGAAAAGTTCAAAGAATTCAGACATGAAGTAGAAAAACAAACTAAAAAAACCCATTAAGGTTCTTCGATCAGATCGAGGAGGTGAATACCTTAGCCGAAAATTCCTAGACTATCTCAAGAAAAATGGCATAGTCTCTCAATGGACTCCACCAGAACACCTCAACTCAATGGGGTTTCAGAATGGAGAAATCGGACTCTATTGGATATGGTTCCGATCCATGATGAGCTTCACAGACCTCCCTGATTTTCTTTGGGGACACTCATTGTTAACTTCAATTTATCTACTGAATAGGGTTCCCTCTAAAACCGTTCCTACCACACCGTATGAGATATGGCATGGTAAGAAACCAAGTCTGAGTCATCTCAGAATTTGGGGTTGTCCGGCTCATGTCAAAAGACAACAAGCGGACAAGTTAGAGTTTAGGTCCTTCAGAGCTCGATTCATAGGATATCCTAAAGAGTCATTAGGATACTATTTCTACATTCCAGAAGACCACAATGTGATTGTGAGTCGACATGCCATCTTTCTTGAAAAATAGTTTATTCAAGATAGCGGCATTGGAAAGCAGATTAAGCTTGATGAGAAAGTCTCACAAGTACAACGAGCTAAGGACCAATTGGAACCAAATCAGGTTGAGCCAATAAGAACACTACCTCCTCCACCTCGTAGATCGGAAAAGAGTTTTCCATCCCCCTGAAAGATACTTAGGTATTATTTCAGAGGAAGTAGAGAAAATGTTCCTCGTAGGTAATGGTGCTCATGGTGATGATCCCAAAACCTACAACGAGGCGATATCAGATATCGACTCCGAGAAATGGCTAGAGGCAATGCAGTCAGAAATTGACTCGATGCACTCAAACCAAGTCTGGACCTTGGTAGATCCACCAGAAGGTATAGTACCTATTGGGTGTAAATGGATCTTCAAGAGAAAGATTGGTGCAGATGGGAATGTGGAGACATTCAAGGCTAGACTAGTGGCAAAAGGTTATAGTCAATGCGAAGGCATTGACTATCAGGATACCTTTTTTCCAGTGGCTATGCTAAAATCCATCCGCACATTGCTTGCCATTGCAGCCTATTTCGATTATGAAATATGGCAAATGGACGTGAAAATGGCATTCTTAAATGGATATCTTGAGGAAGATATCTATATGGAACAGCCGCTAGGTTTCACATCCAGTGATACTGATCACAAGGTTTGCAAGCTGCAAAGGTCCATATATGGACTTAAGCAAGCATCTCGGAGCTGGAACACTCGTTTCAATGATGTGATCAAAATGTTTGGTTTCATCAAAAATGAAGAGGAACCATGTGTTTTCAAAAAGAGGTCAGTGGGAGCGCTGTTGTCTTCCTCGTATTGTACGTGGATGACATCCTCCTTATTGGGAATGATATTCCCATGATGACAACAGTCAAATTATGGTTGTCCAAGAAATTCTCCATGAAAGACCTAGGTGAAGCATCCTTTATTCTAGGAATTAAGGTCTATAGGGATAGACCGAATAGGATGCTAGGACTTTCACAGAAGATGTACATAGAGAAAGTACTAAAGAGGTTTAGTATGGAAAACTCTAAGAGGGGATTAATACCCTTCAGACATGGTATTCATCTTTCCAAGAAGATGTGCCCTAGCACACCTGAGGAAATAGAACGCATGAGCAAGATCCCTTATGCTTCTGCAATAGGGAGCCTCATGTATGCCATGCTATGTACACGACCTGATATAGCCCATGCTGTGAGTGTCACAAGCAGATATCAGTCAAATCCAGGTGAAGAACACTGGACTTCTGTGAAATGTATCCTTAAGTACTTGAGAAGAACTAAGGATATGATGTTGGTCTTTGGTAATGGAGAACTCCAAGTCCAGGGATACACAGACTCGGATTTCATGTCCGATATAGATGATCGAAAGTCGACATCTGGGAGTCTGTTTGTGTGCAATGGTGGTGCTGTCAGCTGAAAGAGTTTCAAGCAAACTGGTGATAGCAGATTCCACCATGGAAGCAGAATATATCGCTGCATCAGAAGGCTGCGAAGGAAGCATTCTGGTATAAGAAGTTTGCTACAGAAATTGGAGTAATGCCATCAGATGCCATTCCTCTATACTGCGACAACAATGGTGCCATAGCCCTTGCTAAGGAGCCGAGGTCTCACCAGAAATCCAAGCATATTGAGCGGCGATACCACCTCATCCGCGATTACCTCGAGAAGGGTTATGTCGAGGTCAAGAGAGTCAACTCCACAGACAATATGGCAGACCCACTTACAAAGCCATTGGGCCAGCAGAAGATCGAAGCCCACCTTGAGAAGATGGGATTTAGACTTGTAGCCAATTGGCTTTAGGATAAGTGAGAGATTGTTAGATATATGTGCCCTAGAAGCCAGAATTGGCTGACACTTGTAATACACTTCTAGGGGCAAAATTATAATTTTGACTATAATCAATAAAATGGGTTATTTTCTATCACATATGTGTATTTAGTGTCTGTGATACATCCTTTGAGTTAATGGTAATGATAATTCATATTTTCAAGAGTTGAAAATTTAAGACATGAATAATCATTATTAACTCATAAAATGCTTCCGACCATAGGATCATCACGAGGATGGTGATTGATCCGAAAGGTTGGTGTACAATCGCTTCTCTTTAGTAGATGAGTCTTGAGTCTACGGTGTGGAGACACCGGAGCGAGAGTATAGGTACTCGTTAGAGAACGAGGGCACTGAGCGTGACCACCTCGAGTAGTCATTAGGGAGTCTACCTTCTCGTCAATGACTGACTCGATGCTGCAGTAGTGTGTCTGGTTCTTTGACCTGAGGTGCATCGACAGTTCACCTTGAGGGTGTTATAGTTTGACTACACCATTACTCGATCTCCTAGCCATATCGGAACCTTGAGGTGTATGTTGGCTATAGCATGTTCATTGTAGGAACTGGATGGCATCAAGATGGAATCTATCTACCTCGGTGGTAGAGGAGCAGCCCTATGATGATCATGAGAATCAAGTCCAGAAGTCCATGGCCATGGCAGAGTGAAATAATAGAAAGAGTTTCTATTTAGATTTTCACATCGGACTTGAAATCGAATGATTACATCATATGATAGAGACTAGGGTTTGACGAGTTCACCTTAACCCTAATCTGATCGGGGCTCAAGATAGAAGAACTTAATCACACAGGTAGCTGCACCAAGAGGTTCGCATTCAGCTCTGATGGGTTGCCACCATATACTGCTAGGTGTCACTGGTGGATTTTGGGAGCAATTAGAATGATTTAGATGATCGATCATTCTAGCTGTTCGAATCAGAAGAGTTCTGATCCATCGAAAGGAGTTTCGATGATGTCGATGATAGAGATCATGACATATATCCCATTACCATATAGAACTGAACCTAACTGGATCACACAAACAAGGGTTTGAATCTGGTGATCATCAATTGAACTGATCCAGTTCAATTGATCTGAATGAGATTCAATTAGGTTCAAGAAAATCGTGCTAGCACTCGATTGAACCTAACGTTCTTCTTTTGCTATCATAAATAAGTTATCCTGACTGAGCCAAAGGAGTTTGTGCTCAATCAGAGGCCTTCATATGGTCTGACTGGAGGTTGTCCAAGTCAGAAAAGGTTGTCTTATTTTGTAAGACATTACCTGCCATTTTTGGTCACCTGCCATTTCTTGTTCTTTGACTTTGGTCAAAAGTCTACCTTTGACTGGTCAAATGTTGACCATTGATCCCTTGACTTTTGTCCATGTGTCATGCACCTATTGGAGAGCTGGTGGGGGCCTGTCCTCCTATCAGAACCTGGCAAGGAAGAGGGCGCATGCCACCCTTGGCGTGTGCCCAAGTTGGAGGCGCCTAGGAGTCCCTATTGGATAGGGACTCCATCTCCTTTTTGGATTCCAATTAGAGTTCTCCTAAGAACCAACTTTGACTGATCTTAGGCACCCTCTAAGGAGGAATCCAGGAGACTCTATTCCCACCAATCAGATTTAGATCTGATTTCACAAAGGATTGTGATTGGTTGGGAAGAACAGGAGTTAGATCACAGTTAGTCTATAAATAAGACCCTGCGCCCAACTCAAGGTGAAAAATTTTGAAATGATTGAATCACAATTTTCCACGCCCCAAGGCTGCCTCTCCCCTCTTCCTCCATGTCAAACTACCTTCTCCCCTTCCTCTCCACATCCAAAAGGAGTTTTGGATTTTAGGTTGGTGCGATCCAGATCAAAGAAAGGCGACTGAAAGCTAGAAGGCTGCACTGCTACAAAGGACGACTGCTGATCTTCAAAAGAAGTTTTGAAGATCCTCCAGATCAGATTCAGATTTAATTTTTGGAGATGTGATAGAGAAGAAGAGGATCTCCAGATCCAGCCCGAGTGGATACCAGTAGAGGTCAGGCACTTGCATGGCTTGATCCAGAATCTTCTGCTGCATACAGGATCATCAACGGGTAATAGGATTACCCATATCAAGATAAATTAAATTTAATTTAATTTATTTAGATTTTATTTTATTTCTAAAATAATAATAATCAAATCTAAAATATCTTAGATATGATCTAGATCAAAGAAATTTTTTTTTGAAATATATCTCTTGATTTGATCAGATCTGAACGAACCTGGTCTGAAAAATCAGGATTTTCCTTCAGGTTGGTAGAGTAATTTTATTGAAGAGCACAAAACAGTACATTATTGCCTGTTCTACTATAAAAGTTGAATATATAAGCTACTATGAGGCTTTCTTATATACTCTATGGCTAAGAAAATTCATCATAGGATTTAGGATTATGGATTCTATTTTCAAGCTACTGATTATTTATTGTGATAATTCTGCTGTAGTTTTTTTTTCTAATAGTAACAAGGTTATCAATGTAAATAAGCATATTAATATAAAGTATCTTACTATGAGTAAGAGAATTAATAGTCATAAGATGTCTATTAATTTTTTTGGTATTCCTTGTATGATAACTGATCTCTTGACTAAAGATTTAGTACCCAAAGTTTGCAAAGAGCATGTAAAAGTTATGGACATTTGTCATTGAAATATTTAATATATAATAGATACTTATTTTAAGAACTCTTAATGGTTAATGACTACTATTACTTCTATTTAATTATTGTTGGTATACATTATGGTTGATTTTATCAAAATTAAAGTAAATAGAAGTATCAATTATATGACATAATAGTGAAATTATTATTATAGGCATTATAGTTTTTAATAGCCTATGTACTGTAGTGTATAAGATCGGATTAAATGAGAATTGTTAATATAATAATACATGAAAAAAAGTATGTCAATTGAGATGTATAACCACCATGATCTATATAAATAATTTTTGCTTGATCAAAGTATAAAGGGTTTTTCAAGAAATAGATAATTAGGTAATTTTTTTTTAAATGAGTGTGCACTTATTGGGTTAATTTCATAATTTTGATTCAGGATTATTATTTTAAAAAAATTTAAAAATATTTTTATTTATTTTTAAACAAACTTTCAAGTAATCGTACTTAAAGTTTAATCATATTATTGCTTTTTTTAGATTTAAGAAGAATATTGCTGATTAATGTATATATCTGAAGGTAAATAGGAGTAAGTTTATATTTTTGATTATATATATGGATGATATCTTACTAGCCAGCAGTAATTTAGATTTTTTATATAAAATTAAAAACTTTCTTTCTAAATATTTTGATATGAAAGATATAAAAGATGCTTATTATTTTCTTGGTATTGAAATCCATTGTCATAGAAGTAAGAGGTTACTTAGCTTATCTTAGAGAACTTATATTACTAAGATCCTAGAAAGATTTAGAATATCAGGTTGCTCATCAAGTGAAGTGCTAATTATTAAGGATAATAAATTTAGTAAATTTTAATATCCTAGGAATGAGATTGAGAGAAATCAGATGAAAGATATATGTACCTTATATATTTGCAGTAGATAGTCTGATATATATATGCTCAAATATGTATTTGTCTTAATATCAATTTTGCTTTAAAAATACTTGGTAGATATTAGAGTGATCTAGGTATGGACCACTAGAAAGCTGCCAAGAAGGTGATGTAATATCTTTAGGAAACTAAAGACTACATGCTCACTTATAGGATAACTGATCAGTTGGAGGTGATCAGTTCTCAGATGCAGACTATATTGGTTGTCTCGATAGTGAAAAGTAAATAATAAATTATATTTTTCTATTGGCTGGTAGAGTAATTTTATTGAAGAGCACAAAACAGTACATTGTTGCCTGCTCTACTATAGAAGCTGAATATATAAGCTACTATGAGGCTTTCTCATATACTCTATGGCTAAGAAAATTCATCATAGAATTTCGGATTATGGATTCTATTTTCAAGCTGCTGATTATTTATTATGATAATTCTGCTATAGTTTTTTTTTTCTAATAATAGCAAGGTTATCAATGTAAACATGCATATTGATATAAAGTATCTTACTATGAGTAAAAGAATTAATAGTCATAAGGTGTCTATTGATTTTTTTGGTATTTCTTATATGATAGCTGATCTCTTGACTAAAGGTTTAGTGCCTAAAGTTTGCAAAGAGCATGTCAAAGTTATGGACATTTGTCATTGAAATATTTAATATATAATAGACACTTATTTTGAGATCTCTTAATAGTTAATGACTACTATTACTTCTATTTAATTATTGTTTGTATATATTATGGTTGACTTTATCAAAATTAAAGTAAATAGAAGTATCAATTATATGACATAATAGTAAAATTATTATTATAGGCATTATAATTTTTGATAGCCTATGTACTGTAGTATATAAGATCGAATTAAATGAGAATTGTTAATGTAATGCTACATGAAAGAAAGTATGTCAATTGAGATGTATAGCCACCATGATCTATATTAATAATTTTTTCTTGATCAAAGTATAAAGGATTTTTCAAGAAATAGATAATTGGGCAAATTTTTTTAAATGAGTGTGCACTTATTATGTTAATTTCATAATTCTGATTCAGGATTATTATTTTTAAAAAATTTAAAAATATTTTTATTTATTTTTAAAATATTATGTCAAAATTAATGAGTTAATTTTAAGTGTGATAATATAGGCCAAGTAGGAGAACATTAGATTTGGCTCTTAATGTAGTCTAATTATTATTTAATCAGGTTTAATTCATTGGATCAAGTCTTGAATTAATTATAGTGAGCTTAATTAATTAAAAAGATATATTTTTGATTACAGTGGACTGGAGAACCTAATTTGATTAGGACTCATAGTGGAAGAGATAATTACATATATAAATAGAGATAGCATGATCTCTTTTCTTTGACCCTCAAAAAGTGTGAATGATTCTCATTAGTTGTTCATATTCGAACGTAGGTCGGATTAGTGGATCAGATCATATTTTGTTAGCTTTAGCCCAAAGAATCTCTTCATCTCTATTTTTAATGAAAATTATTGCATAAACTGCATGTATCAGCATGGCCTTACAAGCAACTACTCACGAATTCTAATTTCTATAGCGATGCATTGTGATGCATGCTTGATAAATGAGGCTTGTTGAAACCAAGATTTGTGATTGGCTGTATGCATGACCATATAGTATATGCAGTGTATATAATAATTTCTCCTTTTCCAAACTATACTCAATACTTGGTTGGATCCTATCCTTCGAACCACAATATTTACCCAAAAACAATAAACTTTGAATCACAATAGAATTGCCTTACTATTATACCTAGACTCACCCTCTAATCCAAATTGATATGTTGTTGTTAATAAATCTTATTTAAAAAATATATTGGTCAAATGTATAATTTTTTTTTTTTATATTTTTCATATTCTTGTATGAGATGTCCATGATACCATAAATTAACTCAATTTACACATCATTTTATACATTTTGCTTTTTTTTTTTTTGATAATATAAGAGGAACGAAATCTCAAACATATATAAAGTACAGCCAGCAACATCAGCACCAACAAGAACAAGCAATTGTGGTGGCAGGCTAGAAGAATTTGCAAAGTCTTCATTTTTTTTTCCAAAATCACCTGTTCACAAAATGTGAGAAGCTTTCATTTCCCGAATGCCCTGAAGTAGAGGATTGTGTAGCATTTCAGGGTTCAAACCTTGTTAATCCAATAAATAGTAGTTGCTGAATCACCTTTGGTCGAGATTTTGTTCACCTTGAAGGCCTTAGCAGACCATTAGTCTTAATGGAATTAAACTATGTATCTACATGTCTGAAAAAAATATTTTTTAACTTACTTTTTTCTAAAGCTTTTCCAAATCTTTTCTAAATTTATTATATATTTTAAATTCGTAATTTTCAAACCTCACCAAATCATTCCGAATCCCCCCAATACATGATATCCTCTGATGCTCCAAAACCTGCTCAACTTAGAGGAAAATGGACAAGGAGACTTAACGTAATGCTAGCTGGCACATTACTTAGTCCAAGTCCATTTACTATCGTAGGTTTCTATCCATGAATAGACGGCCATGTTTCTCTCATGAAATTTATACAAAACAATATATCACCATCTTTTAGTGGCTGAAGCTGTTGAATTTGTAGATCTACAAAGACCATCAACATTAATGCAACATCCGCGCATCATTTCTGCATGAATCATGCAACTGCCACTCTTTTTAAATGAGTGATCATCATAATTGTAGCTACAATTTCTAATGAAAGATTTAAAACTCAACTATATTTAGTGTCAAAAATATCATTTCATAGCATAAAAACTAATGTCACCGACTGACTTTATTGGCCTAGAAATAGTAAATCTGCTGTAACGTTCTTAAATTTCTGTGTAGAAATTTTAGTTCTAGTTCGAGACATTGCAGGAAACTTGTTATCGTATAAGTCAAGAGTCGATTTTAACCATCACAAAATAAATAAATAAATAATCATCTATCATAAAAGAAAAATATTATGCAGGTTTTGTCGCAGAATTTCAAAAAAATTTCATCAAATGATGTTAACTAATGTGCAACTTTTTTATATTGCAACTTTTACAACTCACAACATTAAAAGGTACTACTTATTTTGTAGGATGAGCATTAGCCTAGTACAAAAATGAACATATACTAGTTCGAGTTATATGATATTGTTGCCATCTATGATTTCGATCCTAAGTAATTTGTTCTAAAAAGATTTTACATAAAATTTTGAAGTTTGTATCTTAAACCAATACATGCACCTTTAAGTGGTACTTCCTCCAAATCAAATGTTACTACTACTATATTATCTTGTAAAATTTATATATTATTGATCATTAAAAGAAATTTATTATTTATTTATTTATTTGTGAAACTGTATTTGTCTTTGTTGCATGATACTTTCCTCCAATCATCTACTAGTGCTATGTTCTTATATGAAATTTATATTTGTTTTTGGTAACAAAAATTTTTATATATTACTAACTAGCAAAAAGAAATAAATTCATGTATTACTACCATCTTTTCTTAAACGTGTTTGGTTTAATTTGGTTCATCAATAAAATTAAGTTAAGCACCATTATGCATCTAGTAGTCAGTTGTTGGGGGTAAAATAGCTCTCGCCGAAGTCTAATTGGAAGTCCGACCTCAGTGCAGTGCTATCTGAAGTTGCGATGATCAGATCTGAGCTTCACTCAAGTCGACCCCCTGGTCTAGATAAGTTTTTGAAGATTGATCTCTAAATGTGATTAAGTTTAGAGCTTCAATCAAGGGCAGTTCATCCTGAAAACTATGATTGCTTCCATCAATATCCAATCTAGTGCAGTAACTGAATTTCTTTACTACGGCTCTCCAATCTCATCTTGATAACTATAGATCTTGTCGAGATTACATTATGAACTTCGATCGGATGAATTTGAATAGTAAAAGAAATTTGCTATTCAACTAATTCCAAGCTCCAGCCTAAAATAAGCAACAACCATCCCACAAACATTGGACTCTAGCACTGTTCGACCCCGACTGATAGCCGATCTTGGGTATTGGCCAAGCTTCATCAAAATAGTTGGAGCAACTTCATCGCGATCTCAGTAAAGGAACCCAATATTCATCTAGTCTCAACTTTGGGCCGACCTCAAGTTTTGGTCGAGCCCTATCAAAATAAGTGGAATATCTCTACTACAGTTCTAAGTGAAGAACCAGACATTCCCTTTTGACCTCCAACCCTCTAGATCAAAGTACTTGCGCCTGCCATCGATCGACCTTGAAAGCTATTGAGCTTCCAAAAGCTGTCAAGGCAGCTCTGTCGAGGTTCAAACTTGGAATCTAACCCACAAACCCATCATCCTCAACTTAAAGGCCAACTTTCAAGCTCATCAGTCCAATCTTAAGTTCTAACAACTTAGTCTTACCATGAATGACACACTACCAAGCTCGGAAGCCTTTGACCTTCTATCCGAACTCCAACAAATAATATCCAAATACCAGCAAGTCACATCAAATGACAGTCCACTCTCCATAATAAATTTTGAGTGGCCCGAATGTCCTTCTGATATTCTATTATGGCTATCACCGTTAATTTATTATAAGCTTTGTTTATAAAAGGGATCTTCCAAATATGCCTACTTCTCTAAGCTCTCTTCTCCATTCTAATCTTCTGTATACTCCATTCTTATTGGTAAGAAAACTAACTTGACCATCGAAGGATTCATGCCAGAGCCAACTCCGATCAGGACTTTGTCTTGCAGGACTTGCTGGCGAGATCCTCTCCTCTACCTCCAACAAACTCCGACAGTTGTCCATTTTCTACACCAATAGAATTGGTGCTAAAGGAAGGGATGGTGAGCTCTTGTCCAATTGAGTAGTCTTCTTCTTCCTCTATTCTAATAAAATGCTCTTGAAGAAAACCTCTTTTCGAAGATCCATCGCTACCTCCGCCCGATCCAAACAAAAACTGGCTGATCAATCGATTTGGGCTGCATTTGAGGCCTTTAAAAGGCGCTGTGGAGTAGAAGGCTTGGGTGTGGTAATAGCTGAAAGACTTGCAGATAGAGGTAGATGATGGGAGCAGTAGCAGCAGACCTTGATGGTGGTAGAGACCTAAGCAGCAGGTAGCAGATCCAGAAAGGCACCAAAAGAGAGTAGAAGTAGAAGGCTTCAGATAGACTATCGAGCAGCGGATGACAGTCTTTTCAAGAGGTCTTCTAGAGAAAGCTTTATGAGAAAGTACTTCTTATTGGGAGAAAGAGATTGGTGTACGAGGGTTGAGAGTGTAATCTTCTTTTATTATATTTTTCATAGTGAAGCCTTTGCATGCCTGATCACTATCGTAGGCGATCAAACATAATTCTAACTCACTACTATATAGATAGTGTGAGTCGAGATTGTATCTACAGGAATTGTGTTAATTATGTTTGAGTTGTTTAGTTTTAAGTTAAGGAGCAAAATAAATGCTAATTTAAAGACTATTTTGATTGATAAGAAAGCAAGTAAATAAATAATTTAAGTAAAGGTTGAAGTCAAGTATGAAAGAAATTCTCAGGATCTCAACTGCTTTCTTGTTAGATAGCTGGTACTCTTCTTAACATACCTTGGATTGATATCTAATCAATAAAGATATAAGCTATCTTAGAAAGCATGCTCGTACCCTTGGATTATAGCTTATCCTTTAAAGTTATAGGCTAGTCAAAATTGTTTAGATATAATGATAGAAGAAATTTTACTTAAAGATAATCTATCTCAAGAGCACGAACCATACCCATAGATCATGGCTCATCCTAAAGGTCATAAATTATTCTAGAATAAAATTCTTATGCAAGTTTAGCTATAATTGATTCTCGAGCATAGTCTATCTCACTAAACACGGATCGTATTGCTTGATCACAACCCATCTCTATATAGTCATAGACTATTCAAAGACTCATATCAAAGAAAATTAAGAATATAATAAATAAAAGATATTCATACAGATGAAAAAATAAAGCAAAATCTTTTATAGCATATAAAAAAAAGTACAAAAGATTAAAAGATAAAAATACTGTCATTACAAGTTTTCTAATGATTTTTCGAGAAGATGAAGAACTAGCCAACCATAGAGATGCTTCTTGCTGAATCTTTCATCTTGAAACTCTGAGAACTTCCTTCCAATGGCTTAGAAAAGGGATCAAGAGTAAGAGGAGAGATTTTTATGGAGAAGAAGAGGGCTTTGGTTGTGGAAGAAAGAAAGAAGAAGAAAGAGGGGAGAGAGAAAGTAGGCTTGCTGAGTTTTTGGTGGAAGAAGAAAGGTGAAGGAGGCATGAAGAATTGAAAGATGGATGGAAGGAGGATGATAAGAAGAGAGGAAGAGAGAGGAGGTGGCTTGGGGAGATGATCCTCAAAAGAGGGGTGTGTGTGTCCTCTCCTTACGGCCATGGCCTCTCTTTAAATAAAGCTCCAAAAATCCCCTAAAATTGAGCTACCCACGCCTCTCTTTCTTTCTAAAAATAAATTTTTCAAAAGAAATAATTTTTTTCTTCTTTTGCATTTTGCCTTCGTGTACGTGCCAGCACCCAGCTCTTAGTCTAAGAAGGATCAGCACAGTACTGGCATACTGTATTGATTTTCTACATCAGAATTTTTTATCGTGATTCGTGGGCTCGTATGGACGACTCCTAGAGGTCGGACGTGTGTGCGGCTTACAACATCATCCTCAAGTTTGAATCAGCAAGTTAGAATGTCTAACTTGCATAGGTAACAAAGATCTGATCTCCTGTTGCTCATATGATTCCGATCTAATGTAGATATGTGTTGATATGATCAACACTTCTTCTTCCTTTATGTTTTTAATTTTTGATTTAATCTCATGCCATAATCATATAATAAAATCTTAAATCTAGGATATTCTCTAATTTTATAAATAAATATTGATTTATTTAAGTCTTCCACTGCTTGATCTTAAAAAAGTTTTAAGATCTAGCCCTCAAATCCTGGTTTCTTCAATTAGTATTAAAGCTAGGTTGATTATTACATAATTATATATGCATGTTTAGATTATTTTTTAGATTAGATCTAATTTATAATCTTATTATTAAATCTAAAATTAAAAATTTTGATCATACGAACTACTATAAGATTGTCCTGCTATAAGGTTTACCCCTTACAATAGAAAGGTTGTCCTAGTTTGTGTTGATCTGCTTCTAATCATAAATTTATTAGATATGATCTAATTTTATTTATAATTTAATAGATTTAAAATAGTTTTAGATCTAAAAATAAAAGTTTTAGATTGCATGGACTAATTATAAGGTTGTCCTGCTGTAAGGTTTATCACTTACAATCGAAAGGTTGTCCTAGTACGTACTGATCTGAAACATTGATCATAAAATTTTAGATTAGATCTAAAATATTTTATGATCTCATTAAAAATATTTTAATCTAATTTTAATCATCATAAATATGTTAGATTTGATCTAAGATAATTTATGATTGATTAGAGTTGAAACTATTTCAATTACATGAACCTATTTAGATTAGATCTAAAGTAGTTTCATGCTTATCTTATTTGCATATTGATTATGAATCAAACATGTAACTTGGTTGGTAGAACCATATTATAAAAATATTATACAAATATAAAAATTACTTTTGAAAAGTTGAACCCCAACCCTCAGTCCAAAATTTAATTAAGAATTAAGAAGTTGTTTGATTAGGATCTAGGATTGTGAATTGAAGATCCTAAGACAAATCATTACACATTGGATTAAACGGATTAGTGAGGATTAGGTTCATTAATTGGATTAGACCTAAGGTTAGATTAAAGAATGGACTTAATTAGAGAATTGACTAAATCTAATCAATTATTGTCTTAGATTATATCAAGGATTCTCTAGATCAATTATAATAGTTATAGTTGGTCAAGTCCATGCCTTTAACGAGATCCAAGATAGACTTGATTCTTGGCTACGTGGTCTAGCATGAACTATTAGATTGATCTAATCAAGACTAATTAAATCAATTGATGTCTAAGATAAATCAGATCGGTGGTCTTTAATTGGCAGCCCACTTACTTGACCATTTCTGATGGTGTCTAAGGTAAGCTTTGACAGACCCTTCCACTGATCGAACTTATCTGACCTCTTAATAAAATTATATTTTGATCGGATTACTTGACTATTCGAGCTGACCAATGTCAGCTAGGTAAATCAGTGTGACTGATTTAGGTGCTTCTTGACCAGCCTATTAATGATCTTCCTTAAGCTGACTTGGTGAAGCTAGTGGGAGGATCATAACAAGTTGGTTCATATGATCTTTCCTAATTTTTAAATTAAATTCTCTAAAATTATTAGGTTTCTAAAATAAAATAGTTATTGTGATAACTAGATCATAGCCTTCCATTAAGTGGGTGATGATGGGTCCACTAGTTGGATAATCATTGGAGGCCCAAAGGTCTAGTGTTTATTAGCTAATAGAATTATCATTCATTATATAATTTTTTGACTGTATCTTTCTAAATGGTGGTTAGGTTAGCCAACCAAAATTGGGCCTAATCATTCATTGGTTTGATGGGTCAGGTATAGTCATGCTAATGGTTGGACCTAACTAGACATTTTCAGTGGAGGCTAAAGCCTACTGATTAGGGATTGGAGCAAAAAATTTAATTACTGAAAATTATTTAGAGAAATAATTAGTTATGAATCTATCCTTAGATATACATGGGTTGGCTAACCAAAGTTGGGCTCGTGCATAGTTTATGTGGATTCTAGTATCCACTAAAAAATTAGGATAATTCCTCGAATTAAAGGTAGAGGCTACCAGTTCGAATAAAATAGTGAAATAAATCTTTTAATTAAAGTTCAAATCTTTAGGTTTAATGAATCAATTACTAATTAGGCCTTTAGTTCTCCTTTATGTAGTTTAATCCAAACCACAGTTACTCCATTCACTATTAGACAGTGATAAACTTATGAGACCTAACTTCGATAATAAGTATCGAAAGTTAAATATTATTCAGCAGCATGAAGTAGTTCGTGCTAGGGTCTCTATGCCCAGATTAAATATAAGATCCAAGAATAACCTAGATCAGGCAAAGTGCTATAAAGAGCAAGGGCATTGGAAGAGAAACTGTCCTCAGTATCTTGATTTCCATGACTCCAATGGGCTAAATAAAAGAGATGAGCAAGTAGTTGCTGATCAATAATGTTATATGATAATATCTTATAATTTTTCTGTTTGTGATACTTCTACTTAGGTATTGGATACTAAAAGTCCAGTCCATATTTGCAATACATTGTAAGGACTTTAAATTAGTAGAAGATTTGAAAATAATGAGCGATTTCTGAATGTTGGAGATGGAAGGTCTGTTCTAGTTCTAGTTATGAAAATAGTTTAACTTATTCTCAATACTTATATTATTTTTTTAAATGAATGTCATTATTGTCCTTTCTTTATGATGAATATAATCTCTATTAGCCTTTTGGCTAAAGATGGTTATTATTTATTTATAAAAAAATATTATTGTGATATCATTATGAATGATATTACAATAATGCAGGGATAATAAAAAAATGGTATTTATATTTTATCACAGTCTATGAGTGTAATGTACACTACTAGATACCCTAGATTAGATAATGTCTCTGATATCTATCTATGGCACTGTAGGCTAGGTCACACAAACTAGAACAAGATAAACAGGTTGACTCAAGAGAAAATTTTCGAAGTCAGTGATTATGAATCACTTTCAATCTGTGAATCTTGCCTTCTTAATAAAGTAACTAAGTCACCTTTCACTAAAAAAGATGATAGAGCTACTGAGCTCTTTGGTCTAGTACATACTTATATATGTGGATCAATGAGTACAGGTGCCAGAGGTGGATATTTTTACTTCATTACTTTTACAGATCATCTATCCAAGTATGGTTATGTTTATCTGATAAAACATAAATCAGATTAATTTGAAATGTTTAAAAGATTCTGAAGTGAAGTAGAAAAATAAACTAGAAAGAGTATTAAAACTCTTCGATCGGATTAAGGAGGTGAATATCTATCTAGTGAGTTCTTGACATATCTAGGAGAGAATGGAATTTTCTCACAGTGGACTCCTCCAGGAACACCATAGTATAATGGTGTATTGAAAATGAGAAATCAAATCTTGTTAGACATAGTTCGATCTATGATAGGATTTTTTAGTCTGTCTATTTCATTTTGGAGTTATGCTCTTGAGATTGCATGTTATATATTAAACAATGTACCGAGTAAATCTATCGCAAAGACTCCATATGAGATATGGACTGGACGTAGGCCTACACTCTCTTATCTATGATTTGGGATTGTCCAGCCTATGTCAAACGTTTGCATATAGATAAGCTTGGACTCCGATCTGATAAGTGTATATTTATAGGATATCCCAAAGAAAGTAAGCGTTACTATTTCTACCATGCTGAAGAATAAAAGATGTTCGTCGGCCTTAAGGCAATCTTTTTAGAAAAAAAAATTTTTGGTGAAAGAACTATTGCCTCTAAGGTTGAACTTGATGAAGTTTAATAGATAGAAAAATCGACACCTGTTGCTGAATCTGAATCGAATTTGATTAGATCAGATTCGGAGCCTAGTATACCTACACCATTAAGACGATCTAGTAAAGTACCACATCATTCAGATAGATACTATAATTTCTTGATCTGGGATGGTGATCCCATCGAGCTCAATGAGAACAATGAGGATTCGATCATCTATATGGATGCAATGTAGAGATCCGATTCTGAAAAATGACTTGAGGCCATGAAATTCAAAATAGAGTCCATGAAGGTCAATGATGTGTGGACATTGGTTGACCCATCTGAAAGGATTAAATCCATTAGATGTAAGTGGATCTTCAAAAAAAAAAGAGGCACAGACAGAAAGGTGGAGATCTATAAAATCCATCTGATTGTCAAGGGATATCATCAACATTATGGTATTGACTATGATGAGACGTTCTTCCCTATGGCAATGCTCAAATTCATTCGAATAATGCTTGCGATAGCTGTCCATCTGGACTATAAGATCTAGCAGATGGATGTGAAGATAACTTTTCTAAATGGAAAGCTGACCAAAAAGGTGTATATGATACAACCTGTAGGGATTCATATCCATAGATAAGTCCAAGATGTGCAATCTTCAGAAATTCATTTATGAATTAAAGCAGGCATCTCGAAGTTAGAACATGCATTTTGATAAAATGATCAAAACGTATGGCTTCGTTAAGAATGGAGAAGAGTCCTGCATTTATAAATGGATAAATGGTCCAGCAGTTGTATTTTTTGTCTTGTACGTCGATGACATTCTCTTAATCGAAAATGACATTCTCATATAGCAGAAAATAAAAGTCTGGTTGTTATCACGATTCTCCATGAAGAACTTGGATGAAGCATCCTACATCCTAGGAATGAAGATCTATAGGGATAGATCTAAAAGAATGCTTGGATTATCCCAGTCCACGTACATAGATACCATCCTGAAGAGATTCAGCATGAAAAATTTTAAAAAGGGCTATTTCTCGATAGATCATGAAATTTCTCTCTCTAAGAAGGATTGTCCGACAACTCTTGAAGAGAGAGCATATGAGTAGAGTTCCATATGCTTTAGTAATGGGATCTATCATGTACGCCGTGACATATATGTGATTAGACATGGCATACTCACTAAGAGTAGTGAGTATATACTAATCTGACCTTGGAGAAAATCACTGAAAAGTGGTTAAAGCCATCCTCAAGTATTTGAGAAATACTAAAGACCAATGGTTGGTTTATGGCGAGTCAGATCTAAAACTTGTGAAGTTTACAGACTCCAGCTTTCAATCTGACCATGATGATAGCAGAAGCATGTTGGGATATATCTTTACTCTAAATGATAGAGTCATCTGCTGAAAGAGTTCCAAGCAGCATATTGTGGCAGACTCTATTTGCGAAGCAGAGTACATCGCAGCATCAGATGTCGCAAAGAAAGCTGTATGGCTGAGAAAGTTTATTACCGAGCTCAGAGTAGCATCCTTTCTAGATGGTCCAATCCTGCTCTACTACGATAGCACTAGTGCCATAGCTCAAGTAAAAAAACCAAAGACACACCAGTGGATGAAGCACATTCTGTACAGCTTCCACCTAATCTAGAAGATCATGGATCAAGATGACGTCGACCTTCAAAAGATCGATAGAAAGGAGAACCTAGCTGACCCCTTCACTAAAGCCCTGGCAATAAAGAAGTTCGACAATCATAAGTCGAAGATGGGTATTAGATACTATGTCGAGTGACTTTAAGATAAATGAAAGTTGTTGAAAAATGTATTCCAAAGTCAATCATCAGCCTATTGATGATTGTGCTATATTATATTTATAATTAATTTATTAATTAATAAAATATATTTTGATATTTTCATCATAAGTTTTCATCTTGTAATGAACTCTATTGTTGTGATGAAATCCTTAAGACTATTTAGATTCGATAAAGAAAGAATTTATCGATTAATTCTTAAAATTATTCATGACCAAATGATAGACTGTTAATTAGGACGATAGTGTTTATCGAGTATAGATCGCTGTATGTCATATAGGTTGGTTGTCCTCTTAACCAAGGAGTGTGGAGATACTGGTATGGTATACAGGTGAGATGTAGGGGTACATCATCATTGAACATGATCAACTCTAGAGCATTCTGCTATCGAGAATGTCTCTGACGGGATATAGATATAAGTGTCCCTTAGACCTAAGATCACCTCAGTGGCTTGCAAGCAACTCACTGTGCTTTGGTACTGAACTAACTGAATTTTTAATTTCATAACAAAAGACTTCTGAAAATAGTCAAGTACTTGCGAAGTCGGTGTGTGATCAAGATGAAATTGACCACTCTAAAAGTTGGAGAAGAATGTATCACTATATTTTAATATAGCAAAATCTTGATCAGGATAATCCATTAGATGGATTTGATATTTTGAAATACAATGTGGATAATCTAATCAAAGTTGATAGTTGAATTCTGAGGTGTCCTATGAGCATTTTGGTCAAGGAGATAAATTATATGAAAACTATATCCACATGGATTTTAAGGATGTTGTTCTCCACATTAAACCTATCCGACCGTCGGATACCATTGCTAGATGGTTACTTCGATTGATGGATGAATTTATTTCTATGCTATTGGCTTAGGTTCGGACTTATGAGGTCATACACATTAGAGTTTATGATCCGATTGGATGGTTGATCAATGATTAAGAATCATTCTAAGATTGAATAATCAATACGATTGATGTTTAACCTAATGCAAGTATTGCAGGAGTATTTATTAGCAATTTGATTGCTAATTGGTTTAATTTGATTAAACCAAAGAGTTGAGATTAAGTCTAATTAAATATAATTTAATTAGATTTGGTTTGGACTTGATTGAATCGAGTCCAATTAGTTTATTGGATAAGCCAAGTGCAAGGAAGAACTAGTCCTAGTTCAACTAGGACTTAGGTCAATCCAATTTTTTAATTTAATTAAAAAATTAAATTAAAATTAAATTAAATTTAATCTAATTTAATTTAATTAAGTTCTTAATTTGTTTAGGTTCTAATTTAATTAGGTTGAATTAATCCTAATTTAATTTGGTTCATAGATCACTTGGACCAAGTCAAAATAGGAATCCTAGTATGACTAGGACTCCCTATTCCTTATGCCATTGACCCCTCACACCCCTTCTTTTTGATTTTGAACATGAAAAAATCTTTTCCTAGGCCTTCACGCATGTCCATAGCCTTCTCTTATTCTTTAGATGGTATTTGGTTGTGGATCAGGTCAAACTAGGAGTTGGTTTTGACTTAAATTCTATGAGAGAATTTTAAGCACCTAAGACTCCTTGCTTTGTGCAGCCCACATCCCTGATTTTTCTCTCATTTTTTGTGGAAAAGAAGAGGATTTTGTGCACTTATTCCTGATGGTCCATGGCATAAAGAAAGGAGAGGGCGCTCGCCCAAGTGTTGGGCACCCCAACTAGTTGCCTATTTTGGACATGCCTTGTCTAGGTGTTTGAACTAGACAGGACTCTTCCATATCTCAATATTTAAAATAAATTTTGGAATGATTTTTTCATGAACTCTAGACTGTTGAGAGACCTTTTGGGCGTGTAAAAATTAGGAAGAAAGAATTTTGGGCCATGGAGATTTCATAGACACCAATCTAGGTGTCTAGGTGAGAGAAAATAAGAAGAAGAAGAAGAAGGGTTCTTCTTCTAGGGTTTTTCTTTGATCTCTTCCTCCTTCTTTAGAGATTTTTGAGAGGTGTCCCTAGTTCAAAATCTTTTTTCCTTCCTTCTAAAAATTGGAGAGTCCAAGATTTGATGAAGATAGTTCCAGATTGACCATCGAAGAAGGATCAGCACAGTACTAGCATACTGTGCTGATTTTCTGCATCAAAACTTTTGATTGTGATTCGTGAGCTCGTGTAGATGACTCTTAGAGATCAGATGCGTGTGCGGCTCGCAACATCATCTTTAAGTCTGGATCAGTAAGTTAGAACATCTAACTTGCATAGGTAATAAAGATCCGATCTCCTATTACTCATATGATTTCGATCTAATGTAGATCTGTGTTGATATGATCAACACTTCTTCTTCCTTTATGTTTTTAATTTTTAATTTAATCTCATGCTATAATCATGTAATAGGATCTTAGATCTAGGATATTCTCTAGTTTTATAAATAAATATTGATTTATTTAAGTCTTCCACCGTCTGATCTTGAAAAGTTTTAAGATCTAGCCTTAAAATTCTAAATCTAGTTCCTTCAACTCGGCCTCCTATTACCGTGCACCGGATGTGGACCGCATGATTGTTTGGTCCATGCATGGTGCAGTAGACCCCAAGGCCCTTTTTCTTTTTTTTTTTATTTTTCTTTTCATTTCTTTTCTTTTGGCTGAGTCCTGCTTTTGGCTTTCCTTTGGTCTCTATTTTAAGTCCAATCTGCTTCTAATTTGAGTCCTTTTAACATACAAATCAGACTCATTGCATTGGTAGGCATTTTTCCTACAAAAGATAAAAAGAAGCATTAATTTCTAAAGAATAAAGATGAATAAATTCGTATATTGATGCTTTTATTGATATGTTTATAATACTTATCAATGCCCCGTAGAGGTAGACCTTGGTCTAATCCATGTATTTGATTGTATCTTATTTTTATTTCTTCTTTTTTTCTTCCATAATAAGTGGTATCAGATCCCCAACACTATTATGCCCCCCAACCTCCACCATCACCATCATCCCTCCTCACTCTCCTTTTATTCTTAGTCCTCTTCTTTCTCCTTCTCGATCCACTGCCATGATGAGATGATGACGTCTCATCTTCATAGGAGCGCACCCTAACCATCATTATTGCATGCTGCCATGTTACAACCAGGACTATAAATTGTTAGCTAGAAAGAATTACTTAGATTCTAACTTTAGCTAAAAGACTAGCTAGAAGGAATTACTTAGACTCTTTAGTCTTGTATATACATACAAGATCTATTAAATGTATAATTGACGTGCAAGGCTTAAATACATGCTATCATGGATCCTCACATGCTCTCCCATAAGCTATAGTATCGTTGCCATACTAAGAATTCAAATCAAATCTAATTGTAAACACCATGATAAACTTGTAGCCAGTCCCAAAAGGGCTCATGCTGCAATATCATCAAGTTACACATGTAATAAATTACTTGAATTTATTGGCCTTATATATGTACTTAAGATCCAAGTGCATAACTAATATGGGAATAAATACATGCTAATATGGATCCTCACATATGTATAAGAATCCATGCATGCATGTGTTTTACGTTGATTGTTTGCCACAAAGATCTTGGATACTTACACAAGACCAAAAAATCTAAATAATAACTTCTAGCTAGCTTTTTTTATTGAGATCTTGGATATTGTTACAAATATTGCCATAGGCTATAGCATGTATGGACTAGAGGATATAGTAGCATGGGCCCTTTTGGGGCTAACCGCCATCCAATCATGGTCTTTGTAATTTGATTTAATTTCTTACTTGGTAGGGATACCATAGCTTAAACTGGAGGAGTGTATGAGGGTTCCTGTGGCTATATCTTTAGTCTCATATTAGTTACAAGTACAAAAGATCTTGAATATTTATACAAAGTCAATAATGCCAAATAATAGCTTTTGGCCCTTTTGATGAGGTCGTGGATCTTTAGATGCCATGTCCTCCTTACACCTCTCCTCTTCTTCCTCTTTTTTTATCTTTGCAATGACCATATAACACCCCATTGTTGTGTGAATCGCCCCCACCATCACCACCTTACTCTTCTCTATCCTCCTCCGTGCCTTCTAACTTCTCTACTCTCATGACAAGTTAGTGACACCTCACAATCATTAAGCCATCACCACATCACCACCATCTTACTTGGCTACACTCCTCCATCTTTCCCCTAGCTACCTCCTCCTCTATCCAAGAGCAAGATAACAAGAGGATAGAAAAAATTATTTTTCACCTCTAGTTACTTTAATCATGAATCATGGTTAATTAGTAGGATGGAAACTTAACAAATTGTGTTATCATAAATATAACATAAATTATTTGGCTCAATATGCAAATATAAGGTTTTAAGAGATATAAATAGTTTGAAAATGAAAAAAAAAATTATTTTTTATTTATACCATTTTAATATCTTTTTCAATTTTTATCGATTTGTCCAAATTGTGTAACATCTATAACAATCATTATATATTATAATAGCAAAATAACAAAATATTACATTTGAGATGAATAATAGTATATTATAATCATTATAATGGTCAATAATGGTTTTGATGGAGTTTTGTTGCATAACAAAATAGCACTATCATTAAAACCTAGAGTTTAGCCTAATCCAAAGGAACATTCCACAAAGTCCAAACTATAATCGGTTGGATAATGTAAGTTCGATATAATTAATAGTGCATGTTTAGAGATGCAATTGCACTCATTAAAAATTATTTTAGACTCAAAATCAGAATTTTAGGTATTTAACTATAATCCATAAGGAATTTTGGTCTGCATTAAAGACCCTCCAACAAGTGGTTTATGTAAAGCTAATCTTTTCTTGCTTCCCGTAGATGCAACCATGCAAATTAAACATGGTGCTCATGGTTAATGTTAGTGCAGAATTTGGTTGATGTCAGATCGAGCTGGAGTTGAGAAAGACGAGATCGCCGTCGGTGACCTACAAAATAAAATTTCATCCAGAGTCGGTGGTGGTGGCTTCGGTAGGATCCTCCGATGGTCAAGTTAGCTCTTCTGACCAACAGAAATGGAATGCTCAGAGAGGAGTTCGACAGAGTTTTGGAAAGAAAAAGAGCTCAGAAAAAACATATCTGAAGGATTTTTTTTTATAGACGGAGCTTGTTGTAACTATCCTAATAAATGACAGTTGTAACCATCCTGATAAATGTCAATCATAATCATCTTGATAAATGACAATCATAATTATCCTGATAAATGATAATCATAATTATCTTGATAAATAATAATTATAATCGTTCAGTAGTAGGATCGTCTATAGGAATCCATTTGAACGAACAGTCCGAAAGAAGTTTAGCTCCTGTAGGAATCCGACTACTGAAAAAATTCGAAAGAAATTCGGCTCTCGTAGAAGCCCGACTAAAGAAAGAATCTGAAAGAAGTTCGGCTTCTATAAAAGCTTGACTGAAGAAAAAATTCAGAAGGAGTTCAGCTTCCATAGAAGTCCGACTAAAGAAGGAGTCTGGAAGCAGTTCGGTTGTCGTAGAAGTTTGACTGAAGGAGAAATTCGGAAGGAGTTTGGCTTCCATAGAAGTCCGACTACTGGAGGAGTTCGGAAGGAGTTTGACTCTCGTAGAAGTCTGACTACCGGAGGAGTTCGAAAGGAGTTGAGCTTCCGTAGAAATCCAACTAAAGGAGAAATTTAGAAGAAGTTCGACTTTCGTAGAAGTCTAACTGAAGAAAAAATTTAGAAGGAGTTCGGCACCCATAGAAGTCTGATGCTGAAGGAGTCTAGAAGGAGTTTGGCTATCATAGAAGTCCGACTAAAGAAAAAATTTGGAAGGAGTTCAGCTCCCGTAGAAGCCCAACTGAAGGAGAAATTCAGAAGAAGTTTAGCTTCCATAGAAGCCTGACTGCTAGAAGAGTCCGGAAGGAGTTCGACTTCTGGAGAAGTCCGACTGCTGAAGGAGTTCGAAAGGAGTTCGGCTCTCATAGAAGCCCGACTAAAGGAGGACTCTGGAAGAAGTTCGGCTGCTGGAAAAGTTCGGCTGGAGCTCGACCGCTGAGGAGTTCGATTAGGTTCGGAGTCTAGCTGGAGGAGTTTAGCCACTAGATGAGTTCGACCATTGGAAAAGATCATATGGGATTCGACCGCTGGGGATAGAATTTCAGATCGAAGCTCTTCTATGATTACCAACTACATTAGGCTAAGCACAAGGTTGGACTTCGGTGGGAGCGGGGTTTATCCCCAATAATAGTCTCCCTACTTCTGAGTTCGAAACTCAAAGGAAGGGAGTACAAAAAGGTCGACAGTCGAAGTTCTCTTCAGGGCTCTACATCAGTTTAGATTAAAACTTGGAAGAGATTTTATCTCCAATTGTTGTCAAGCACAATGGGGCCATCGTCGGGGCCTTTTCTCTCATCCCGTCTAAGATGAACGAGGCCTTCGACTTTGCTCATGTTAGGACGAGGTCCTCCTCCTATTTGTAATGGGCTGTGGGGGTACATAAGAGTCATTGTCAAGGCCTTTTCCTCCATCTCGTCTAAAATGAACGAAGCCTTCGACTTTGCTCACGTTAAGATGAGGTCCTCCTTCTATTCCTAACGGACTGTGGGGGTATATAAGGGCTATTGTCAGGGCCTCTCCCTCCATCTCATCTAAAATAAATGAGACCTTCGACTTTGCTCGCATTAGGACGAGGTCCTCCTCCTATTCCTACTGGACTATAGGGACATATAAGGACCGTTGTCAGAGCCTCTCCTCTCATCTCATCTAAAATGAACGAGACCTTCGACTTTGCTCATGTTAGGATGAGGTCCTCCTCCTGTTCCTAACATGGTCACTTCTAATTGCTTCTTTTCTGTCATCATATAATTTTTACACCAAGAAACAATAATGTTGAAATGAAGAAGTTTTATTATAAAAAAATTACTGGTGGTACATCCTCATATTTTTTGAGTTCTAAGATTGTGGGAGCGTTGTTTCTTCGAGCTTCTTTAGATGATAAGTTTTGGGCCGAACGATCTCTACCACTTCATACGGACTTTTCCAATTTGGGGCAAGCTTCCCCTGGCTCTAAGGCTGAGAGACGGTGACTCATCAAAGCACTAAGTCTTCCACTCTAAATATTTTACTTATGACTCTAGAGTTATAGTACCGAGCCACCTTTCGTATATAGGCCGCCATCTGAATCTGGGCTTTCTCTCTTTTTTCTTCCAATAAATCGAGGTTGACTCTGAGGTCCTATGGGTTGTGCTGCTTGTTGAAGGCTATGACTCATGCTAACGAAAGCTTAAGTTCAATCAGGATGACTACCTTTGTTCCAAAGGCTAAGATGAATGGTGTTTCTCCAATTGGCAGTCTTTGAGTAGTTCGGTATGCCTATAGAATATGGTAGAGTTCGTCCACCCAGGCCCTCTTTGCTCTACCGAGCCTTGTCTTGATGCCTTACAGTAGAGTTTGATTGGTCACTTCAGCTTCTCCATTTGCCTGTGGGTGAGCTACCGATGTGAAGTGATGGGAGATGTTTAGATCTTCATAGAACTCAACAAACCTTATTCTAGCGAACTATCGTCCATTATCGATTATGAGGGTTTGGATCTGTCGGTGCAGAATTTGGTTGATGTCAGATCGAACTGGAGTGGAAGGGGATGAGGTCGCCGTTGGTGACCTACAAAATAATGTCCCATCCGGAGTCGGTGGGGGTAGTTTTGGTAGGACCCTTCGACGGTCAAGTTAGCTCTGACCAACAAAAATTGAGTGCTCAGTATGGAGTATGACTGTCGTAACCATCCTGATCAATATCGATCATTATTGACTTGATAAATATCGATCATGTTATCTTGATAAATGACAATCATTATTGTTGTATAACCGTTCAGTAGTGGGATCACTTATAGGAATTTATCAACAGTCTGTAAAAAGTTTGGCTTCCATAGAAGCCCGGCTACTAGAGGAGTCTGCAAGGAGTTCAGCTTCTGTAAAAGTCTGACTGTCGGAGGAGTTCGCAACAAGTTCGACTTTCATAGAAGCCCGACTGTCGGAGGAGTCTGCAAGGAGTTGGAAGGGAGTTCAGCTCCCGTAGGAGTTCGACTAAAGGAGGAGCTCGAAAGGAGTTCGGCTCCCATAGGAGTTCGATTGAAGGAGGAGCTCGGAAGGAGTTCGACTTCCATAGGAGTCCAACTGAAGGAGGAGTCCGCAAGGAGTTTGGCTTTCGTAGAAGCCCAGCTGCTGGAGCTCTTCCGTGACTACCTGTTGCATTAGACTAAGCATCAAATCGGACTTCGACAGGAGCAGGGTTTATTCCCAATAGGGGCAAACCAAATCGGTAGATTATTGACTTCCAAACGAAGTCCTATACCTTGGTCTCGGTAATATTGACTAGAGGTTCGGCTTCGACCTATTTGGTAAAGTAGTCGATCGCGACCAAGAGGAACTTTTGTTGCCCTGATGTCATTGGAAAAGGACCAAGTATGTCCATTCTCCACTACGCAAATGGCCAAGGCACGCTTAGCGGAGTAAGCTCGAAGGCCGACCATCTTTGTATACTTGCATTCTTCTAACAGCGATCATATTTTCTTGACGTACTCCATAGAATCATGGTATAAGATCGGCCAATAGTATCCCTTGCCGAAGTAGCTTTTGCGATAAGGGACCTAGCTCCTACATGACTTCCACAGATTTTCTCATGCACTTTCCATAATGCGAAGTTGACTTCTGAAGATCAGAGACATCTCAGCAGTGGTAGTGAATACGACCTCTTATACAACCTGTGCCCTCATACAAAACATACCGAGAAGGCTTGAATTCTTGAGTTTTCCAGCTTCTTTTAGGATCATGAGGAAGGACTTCCCTCCTTGAGGTAGGCAACCAACGGATTGAATCCAGCTCGGCTCGAGTTCTGTCTGCAAAATGACCTATGATTCCTCTAGACTTGGGCACTTCAGGATCTCAAAAAATACTTCTTTTGGACAGTTTGGCTGGAGCTGAAGTGGCCAACTTATAGAGAGGATGGTCGGCTCTTATATTTTCTACCCTCGGAATCTATCGAATGTCTGAAATAGCTGAAGGTCCGGAGTCAAATTCCTTTACTTTCTCAAGGTATTTCATCATACTTTTTTCTTTGCACTTCATAGCTGCCACTAACTTGGTCTGACCACTAATTGAGAATTGCTTGTAGACTTGAAGTCGATCTACTTTTAATTCTCTTATAATTTTTAATCCCGACGATCAGTACTTCATACTCGGCCCCATTATTAGTCGCAGGAAAATTTGAAGTGCATAATGCATACTCGACGACGACTTCCCTCGGGGCTGACTAAGACCAATCTCGCACGCACTCGCTCCAGGCAAAGTTAGGATGAAACCATCCACGTACAGAAGCCTTCAAAAATCCTTTGAAGAAGATCGGCTGTCTCTTCAGGGAGGGCTCGGTTGCAACAGCAGAAGCGTCCGGTCTCATTCTGCTTCAAGCTCGGCATCATTGGGAATGGTACACTCCACTATAAAATCTGCTAATATCTGAACTTTGATCAATGGTTGGAGTTGATAATTGATATCAAATTTCGTGAGCTTGATTGCCTATTTTGTGATTCTTTCGGAAGCATCCATTCATTGAAGGATTGTCTTTATTGATTAATCTATGAGGACCGTTATGGTGTGCCCCTGAAAGTAAGGTCGGAGCCTCCTGACAGTAATTAGAAGAGAATAAGCTAATTTCTCTAGCTTAGAATACCTGATCTCTGCATCCCTTAGGACCCAGCTTATGTAGTAGATCGGCCGTTGTATCTTCGCTTCCTCCTTGACTAGGACTGCTGCCAAGGCCACTGAAGAGATCGCTAGGTACAAGAATAATTTTTCTCTAGGTTCGGGCTTTACTAATAGTGGGGGTGAGCCGAGGTAGTTTTTAAGCTTCTCAAATGCCCGTTGGTACTCCATCGTCTAGCAGAATTCTTTGGTTACTTAAGAACTTGGAAGAAGGGCATGCATCGCTCGGCCGATCTCGAGACGAAGTGATTTAGGAATGCCACTTTTTTAATCAAGCGCTAAACTTCTTTGATTATCTTTGGAGCGGTCATCTCTTGAATGGCCTAGATTTTCTCTGGATTTGCTTCAATCCCGTGCTTTGACACCATAAACCCTAGAAACTTTTTAGAGATCACACCAAAGACACACTTGGTCGGATTCAGCTTCATCTTATACTTTCTGAGTGCACTGAAGGTCTCTTCAAGATCGGTAAGATGGTTTATAGAAGCTCAACTTTTGTTGAGCATGTTATCCACATACACCTCCATATTACGGTCGATCTGCTCCTTTAAGATTTTATTGATCAAGCATTGGTACGTTACCCTTGCATTCTTGAGCCCAAAAGGCATAATCCTATAACAGTAAAGATCACAGTCAGTAATAAAAGCAGTTTTCTCCTCATCCTCTGGCACCATCCATATCCAGTTATAGTCGGAGAAAGCATCCATAAAGGTGAGGAGCTCATGGCCCGAGGTTGTGTCTACCAGTTGATCAATCCTGAGAAGAGGGTAGCTGTCCTTTGGGTAGGCTTTGTTCAGCTTTTTGAAGTCTATACATATCTTTCACTTATTGTTTGCCTTTTTGATGAGGACCATATTTGAGATCCAAGTTGGATAGTTGACTTTTTGGATGAACCCAGCTTTAAGAAGCTTGCCTACTTCTTCCGCAATTGCTTTCTACCTCTCTGAGGCGTGGCTGTGCAGTTTCTCTTTTATCGATCAATACTTTGGATCAATGGCCAGCCGATGTTCCATAATTTTGGCATTAATTTCTGGCATATCCACTGGGGTCCAGGTGAAGACATCCGCATTCTTCCTGAGGAAGGTGACGAGTTGCTCTCAAATTCGTCCTCCAAGTTGGAGCCAATCTGTACAGCGTGCTCCACGTTCCCATCATTCAAGGGCACAGATACGAGGTCCTTCATAGGCTCGCCCCGCTCCTCGATAAGGTCATCGCGGACATCCAGCCCATCAATAGGATAAGGGTTGGACTGTTCTTCCTTATGTAGGGTGATTAAATAGTAGTGCCTTGCCAGAGCTTAATCTCTCCTGACCTCTCCGATTTCGTAACTCATCGAAAACTTCATCTTCAAATAATAAGTTGATACCACTGCCCAAAGTACATTTAAATTAGGTTGGCCGAGAATAGTGTTGTAGACGGATGGAGTCCTTACAACTAAAAAATTGATCTATATCTTTGTCAGCTTTGGACATTATCCTGCAGTCACAGCCAAAGTTATTATGCCCTCGACTGGTACGGCATCGCCAGTGAAGCCTATCAATGGGGAGTTCATAGGCCCCAAGTGGTTATTGAGTAAGGACATTTTCGAAAAAGCATCATAAAATAATATGTCGATCGAACTTTCATTATCTACCAAAATACGACGTACATTATAGTCGGCAATGTTTAAAGAGATTACAACCACGTCATTGTGCAGGAACTAGACTCCCAGAGCATCTGCCTCTGTGAAGGTTATGGATTCTCCAGTTCTCCGTTTCTTCACTGATCCCTCGGATCCATCGGCCTCTTCTTACCGAAGTCCCCTCGAGATTATGTTAATGATGCTGAGAGGTGGCAGATCTCCTTATTGATCCTCCCCCTTGATGGCTCAGGCTGTGGCAATGCCCTCGATCGATCTTCCTATCCTTCAGGCCATCGCCATAGAAATTGACCTAGTCTACCTCGTCTGATGAGCTCCTTGATCTCATCCTGGACTTGGATACACTCCTCAGTGTCGTGACCATGATCATGATGATAAAGATAGAACTTGTTAGGATTGCGCTTGCTGGAATGAAAGCGCATCCTTTTCGATCTCGGTAGTTACTCCCTGATTTTCATCAGTACTTGAATTTTTGGAGCATTGAGAGGGGCGTAGTTGTAAAATCTTCATTAGGAAGAACCTCGCCGTGCCCTTCTGTTCGGGCTTCCCTACCTCCGAGCCCAGGGAAGAGTTCAGACTCGCTTTCGCTTAGAGGGAGTTTGGGAGCACGATCGAGCTTCGCTTGGTTTTTCCTCCTCGGTGGGTCCACTTGGCTCGTTGATTCGCCGCTTACCAAAGGCTTCATCATCCTTAGCCTTGAAGGCCTCTTCAGCTCGGACGTAACCTTCAGCCTGAGCTAGCAGATCGGCAAAATCCCTGGGGTACTTCTTCTTCAGGAAGAACAGTAAATCATTCTTTTGGAGGTCGCTCTTGAGTGTGGCCATTGCAATCGATTGGTCCAGATTTTGGACCTCCAATGCAGTAGCATTAAACCAGGTGACATAAGCCCGAATGGATTCCTCCTCCTTCTGCTTGATGTTCATCAGAAAATTCAAACCTCGGCGTGGACGTCGGCTGCTAATGAAGTGAGCCACGAACTAATGGTTCATCTGATCAAAAAAAAAGATGATACCTGACTTAAGTGCCGAGTACTAGTTCCTAGCGACTCCCTTAAGGGTCGATGGAAAAGTCTGGTACAAAATAGCGTTTGGCGCATCGTGTAGCAACATCATTATCCGAAAGGCCTCCAGGTGATCGATCAGATCGATGGTTCCATCGTAACTCTTAAATTATGGGAGCTTGAAGTTCGACGTAATTGATTCCTGCATGATCCTCTAAGAGAAAGGAGGGTCAGTGTGAATATCATTACCGTGTGAGGAGGGAGTATGATGGAGCTCTTCGATTCATCGACTCATTTCTAGGAGCCTTTGATCCAAGAGATCTTCACGATCATTGATCTCCAAGATTTTCTTATGAAACGAATGTGAAGCTTCCCTCTGGGTCGAGTCGTGGTCCGAGCAAGGATCCTCCATCCTCTGCTTCCCCTTTTCGGAGATCAGAGATCGGGTAGCCGAAGTCAGCCATTCCCAGATCGGACCATGGGACTCCGAAGAAGCCTGCTCTGATCGAACTAGTACCGGGGCCTACCGATGTATGGCCTGCATCACCTCCGTGAGACCACGAACCTACTAGACCAGCAGGTTGAACTGCTCCGCATCCACTATGGTTGTAGGTGGAACTTGAGTTATCGAAGCTGGAATGGATGTATCTGAATGGGATCTGGCTGCAGAGACCGTTGATCGTCGGGTCGAAGCTTTCTTGAGAGGCATTTTTTCTGAAAAGAACTCTAGAGAGAAGGAAGAGAGATCGCTGCTGAGCACTCCTTTAAAATCAAGAGAATCTCAGAAACAGAGGGCCCTTCTTCTAGCATCAATTCTATTAGTGTAGAATTTGATTGACGTCGAATCGAGTTGGAGTCAAGAAAGATGAGGTCGTCGTCGGTGATCTGTAAAATAAAATTTCGTTCGAAGTCGGTGGTGGTGGCTCTGGTAGGATCCTCCGACAGTCAAGTTAGTTCTTCTTGCCAACAAAAATGGAATGCTTAGAGAGAAGTTTGGCAGAGTTTCGAAAAGGAAAAGAGAGCTCAGAGAAAATGTATCTGAAGGATTCCTTTTAATAGATGAAGCTTATTGTAACTATCCTAATAAATGACAGTCGTAATCGTCCTGATAAATGACAATCGTAATTATCCTGATAAATAATAATTATAATTATCCTGATAAATGATAATTGTAACCATTCAGTAGTGGGATCGCCTATAGGAATCCATCTGAAGGAACAGTCCGGAAGGAGTTCGGCTCCTGTAGGAATCCTACTGCTGGAGGAATCCGAAAGAAGTTCGGCTCCCGTAGAAGCCCGACTGAAGAAAAATATGGAAGGAGTTCGGCTCCTGTAGAAGCCCGATTGAAAGAGAAATCTGGAAGGAGTTTGGCTCCCATAAAAGTCCGACTGAAGAAGAAATCCGGAAGGAGTTCGGCTTTCGTAGAAGCTCGACTACCGGAGGAGTCTGGAAGGAGTTTGGCTCCCATAAAAGTCCGACTATCGGAGGAGTCCGGAAGGAGTTCGGCTCTCGTAGAAATCTGACTGAAGGAGGAATCCGGAAGGAGTTTAGCTTCCGTAGAAGCCCGATTGCTGGAAAAGTTCGAAAAGAGTTCGGCTCCCGTAAAAGTCTGACTGAAAGAGGACTCCGGAAGGAGTTTGGCTATTGAAAAAGTTCGGCTGGGGCTCGACCGCTGAGGAGTTCGATTGGATTCAGAGTCCAACCGGAGGAATTTGGCCATTGGAGGAGATCAGATGGAGTTCGACCGTTGGAAAGAGAATTCTAGATCGAAGCTCTTCCATGATTACCAACTGTATTAGGCTAAGCATAAGGCTGGACTTAATGAGAATAAAATTTATTTCCAACAGTTAGAAAATTTGTTACTTTTGTATGTCCGCTTCTTCCTAACTCCTTGACATATCAAAACTCTTCCGTTGTTGTTGTTTTTTTTTCTTTTTTTTTTTTTGATCCCAAAAAGATCACCTCCTGATTGGAGATGGAGATTATTCCCTTTGTATCACTTGAGGCGGCACGGTGATGGATTTGAGCCAATTCCAGAGGCCATCTCCCTCCATTTTCGCCCCTCCCATAATGATAATTGCATCCCTAGAGGGCCTTTAGAATGGCATTCTTTTCGAAGAACATTGATAGATGTTGAGGGTTTCTGAGCAGCTGAGTTTATACTGGATTTTTTGTGGATCTGAAGAATATAACTTTATGGAGTTTGAAAAATAATAGAATAATAAGGTTGCTTTCTGCCCTATTTATTTACAAGTGTTCATGCATCTTGATTGTAAGTACTGGGTTGGTCAACCAAACTTCCTCCGTACAAAGTACAATGGATGCTGCCGGATGATTTCAGAATCAAGGTTGTTGGGAATCATGGCTTCTTCTCTCTTTTATTCGGTGTTCTGGGTTGCTGAATCAAGGTTGATGTTTTATTTTTGTCATCCTCTTTTCTCCTCCATTGCTTTTAATAGGTGAAGAGGAGCTTGCACTAGATTGCCGAAGCATATTGCTTTTCTCCTTGCTTGTAACACAACAATGCCCCATTTTTGATTGCCCCCTCCCCTTGGCAGCTGCAGACATTTGTATTTTTTTTGGCTTAGATCAATTAAAGATGGGTGGTTTTATTCTATCTTTCAATCATTTAAAAAAAAAAAAGTATTGGGCATTTTATGATTTCACAATGGATCGCCTTTCCATAGCACCTCTTTGAACGGTTGTGTTTGGATGTTCCATTTTTGTTTATTATGGTTTTAGGGCAAGTAAACTTTGATCTAATGGTATAAATATCATTCTTTGAGTTGTCGGATTGTGAATGGGTTTCTGTCATATTTGATGGAACATTTCAGAACTTGTTAAAGAGAAGGCATCTATCATATTTGGTCTCTTCTTTTGATTGCTTCTATTTGATGGTCTTCTCCAAAAGAAATACTTCTCATATGTTCAAAGAAACTAATGATTTTTTTATGGCTTAATTATTAAAATAGTTCTTAAGGTTTGGGGCTAAAATTATTTAGTCCATAATATTTAAAAAGTTTCAATTGAATCTCTGACTTGAAGGATTTGATCTATTTTGGTTATTACCGTCAGTATTCCATTGCTAATCAAATAGAACTACATATAGGTGACTTTTTTGTGACATGGCAATTGGATGGCACTTATAGATCGAAGACATGGTAGCGAGAGCAAGTTAGGAGAGAATGTGCCATAACAGTATATAGTTGGAGGAAAGTACGAAGAATTTGGGAATTTGAGGGTTCATTAAAAAATTATATATTTTTTTTATGAGCTTATAATAAATTTACAACTGAAGTTGTCTCATTGCTAATCCGAAAATAAAAAATTTACAATAAAATTAAAATAATATTATCTTCATTGCTAATTTAAAAATAAAAAAATTATAATAAAGTAATAATAGTTCTGAATATCGTTGCTAATTTAATATATATTCTTATTAGCAACCGATTTACGATGAATATGATCCATTGTTAAGTATAATATAAATATTTTGCAACCAGATGGCAACGGTATTAATCCATTGCTAATAAAAATATAAGAATTATAGTTTTACGATGTAAAGATAACAGATTTTGAGTCTATTACAAATTCTAAATAAAAAAAATCTTATTTTTTTTTATTTCTATTATCCTCTCTCCTCACACTCTCTCTTCCTCTTTCATCTTTTATTTTTTTAATCCTATTTTAATAATAAACTATCTTATAAACCATTACGATGTATGGGATACGATTTTTTTTAAATAATATTTAATTTTAGTTATCTATTATATATATTTTAAAAATAATTAAAATAATTTAAAAAATTATATTTTATACATAACGTGTATTAAGTTTGTTCCATCCTCAAAAATCTCAATTGGATGGGAGGCTTGGAGCGCCGAATAGAAAAGCTTTTCGAGTTTTGTATTGAATTCGAATCGGATCGAATCAACTCAAATCAAAATTCAATAAATTTAGACTTGATTCGGAAATGGAATGGATTCAATTTTAGAGTCCGATTCTAATCCGTGAGTCCCTTAAAATGGATCGAATTGAGTTTATAGAGATTAGATTGGATCAGATGATGGATTAATCTGACCCATTTGCATTTATTTTGATGGAGGCATAGAGACATTTATTTTGATGACACATAATATTTTTATTTTAATATATATATATATTAGATTAAATTTAAATATTAATTAATTAATTATTTAAATTAATTAATTATAATATTTAAAATAAAATATTTTTTATTAAAATTATATTAAATTATAAAATATTTGATAAAAATATTATATTTGGAAAAGGATCGTGGATGGAGGATCTGGGAGGGGGAGGGCCGAGGGAGCGATGAAGAATAAACAACTTGAAGACCAAAAAATTTTAAAAAAATCATATGCATTGCATAGATAATAAAATAATTTAAAATAAAAATAAAAATATATTTTTATAATTAAATTATAATAAAATTTCAATCCATCCGTTATCTAAAAAAAAAAAACTCTAACTTTGATTTATAAGCCACGTTTTCACTCCCTCTTTCCCTCTCTCCTCTCCCTCTCTCTCAACCGACCCGCCTCTCCTCTCTCTCACCCCCACCTCATCTCTCCCTCTCTCTTCCCCACCTGCATGGCCGCCTCTTCTTCTCTCCTCTCGCCTCCGTCGATCGCGCCCCCCCAATCCGAAACCCTAATAAAACAGAGCGAATTCCTTGCTTCTTGATCGAGGGCTTGGGCTAGGGTTCCTACCCTATCGAACCTTAGCCCGCCCCAAGAAACCCTCCCTCCATATTCGTGCCGTCCAGACCGATCGCCGGCCAAGCCGTGGATCATATTTTCTTGGCTACGGTTGCTTCTACGATAGATCGGCATCATGATCTCATCATACGATGGCGTCGTCAGCGTGGGGGCACCATAAGGATCCGGTGTACACGATCGCGGCGGACGGTGAAGGATCTATGCTCCCTGCGGCGATGGCGGAGCTCCGGAGTTCAGGCTCGGCCCGGGCCGCCGGATAAATGCCCCACCGTGGGGATCTAGGGCTTCCCGGTGCTGCCCTGGTGGCCCTCCTCCTCGGCCCTCTCCTCGCCCTGCTGCTCCGCCGGTGGTGGAGGTTCGCAGTGGCGCGGCGGCAGGTGGTCATGCGCCTCGCACTCCTTGCCGCGGAGGAGGCCACCTGGGCGGAGGAGGAGGCGGTCCTCGCTTACCGCCCCATCACGGCCGCAACCGCCGCCGGTAGGGGGCCACGGACGCCACAGTGCGCCGTATGCTATAGCCCCACCACCACAAGGTGCTCTCGGTGCAAGGCCGTTAGATACTGGTAAGTGGACGTGGATTCCCCATCTCATTCTCTATTTCCGAATCATAATTATTGTGCTAGTTTTCATGGAGAATTTGTTCGAATTTTCTTAATTTTTTTCTTCTATTGGAATATCATTTCTAATTCTGTGAGATATTAAATGATCTGTTTTGCTTGTTTGCTGCAGTTTTGGGACTCTCTGAGAAATATCAGAAATGTTTTGATCCCTTAACGGTACTTTGTGGCTGGTTTTCTTAAATTTCTATGCCTACCCAAGTACCACTTTGAGTTAGAATATCTTCCGACGACGAAGGATGCAGCAAACTCTGAAGGAAATGTTTTAGAAGATCAAGAGAAAATTGATATGTCAGACCTCTATTTGTGTGCAAACTTAGAGGAGAAGTGGGTAGTCAAGAAGGGGAGATTTCTTGGCGTCTTGATATGCAACCGTTCGTGCAGGACTGTGCAGAGTTTGAGTTCCCAGGTTGTTGCACCAAAAGTTGAGCATGATGATAATAGTTTGGACTTGCTATTGGTCAATGGAAGTGGGAGAATGCGGCTGTTAAGATTTTTTGTGTGCCTGCAATTTGGTTGGCATCTTTCTCTGCCCTATGTGGAGTATGTCAAAGTACTCTACTGCCATTTTTCTTTTGATAGAAGGAAAATTTTGTTTACAGTACTATTTTGAGAACCTCTATCTTTCTCAAATTAGCTGAGATGCTCTTGCTATTTAAGAGCAACCATGTTGTACAGTTTTTTTTTTTTTTTTTTTTTTGACCTGAATGGCTTATAATTACTCAGAAATATGTTTCGTATACCTCTAGTAGATAGATAGTTATAGGCAAACTAATTCAGTTTAATTTAACTTACGCATGAACTTACCAGGGAATTGTTGTTGCCCTTCTGTATATCCATATTATAACATGGGTGCATTTAGCATGCACCAACTATTTCTTTCCCCAAAAAAAAAAAAAGCATGCTCCTGCTGTTTGTATGTATTTTTGATTTGCCCCCTATCTAACGGCTCCCTATTTATCTGCATCTAATCCTTTAATTGCAACTAACCTAGATACACTGGCATTGCAGGTAAAAGCGGTGAAGGTTAGGTCTGGAATAAATACTCATAATGGCTGTGATATCGACGGGGAACTCCTTTGTGTAAAAGGACAGGTCTTGTGTTCTTTGCTTCCAAAGCAATGCAAGTTGATTGGCCGTCCTGCCAGAGATCGTTTATAAGGGCTAGGAGCTTTTAAAATTCACGAGGCTTCCTTGAAGGCGCATGCTCTGTTTTCACTGCAAACAACCTGTATGAGATGTTGTAGTTGAATTCAGAGCACTCACATCTCACGCATGCGGACTTGTACTGGCCTTGTTCTTTCAGAGGTCTGTCTGTATATTTGAGTGCTCTGACCATCATGCATGATGATATTTTTTTTTTTTTTTCTTCGCCGATGTTCCACACTTGTTTGATGCTGCTTGCTGTTTGTTCATTCTATTGCAATGCTTCTTAGCCCTTGGTAGAGTTCCTTACCGTACACTTGTATTATAGAGCATCGGAGTACCAATCTTTCTTTGTGAGTAATGTCACCATATTTAAATTTTCTACTAATTTCCAGATTCTACAAAGCTTTGGTTGCTTTCGGGGTTGTTCTTATGGTTAGGCCTGTCTTTTTGGCGTTTTACGAAGCTTCTTGAGTACATAATAATTCTGTGGGATATGTTAGTGTTTGATGAATAATAAAGAAATATGTTGTCTACTTTTTTTTTTTTTTTTATGACTCACCATGTCTTCTTCTCGATATGTCTTCTTCTCGATTTACGTGACTCAGCTCTCGTGATTCCACTTCGTACGATTCTACAGAAATCTCGTAATCAGATTGTCGATATTCTGCTATTCATTTAAAGATATTGATTTTTTTTAAATCTAATTTTATTTTTTAACATTTTAATCTTGATAAATTCTAGGATAGCAATAGATTAGATTTATTGCATGATTAAAAAGATTTTTATCTATTAGATTTTTTTTTAATTTTAGCATTTATTAGAAGATTAGATTTTAAAAATTTATTCTATGCAAAGCAGCCATCTTGATATTTGTGAAGTGGAGAGGACATCTTTTAGGCAAGCATAATTATTTTGTAATCTATAAAGATATTGAACTTTGAAGGCCATGATTTTCACCTTCACTACCTTATCTGCATAACGAACAAATAAATAATAATACAATAAATCCTTGAGGCTATAATCACTTCACATCCATCATCGGTATCATCCTCATCTTGGATCTTCAAAAAAAAAAAAATCTACTATAGTTTCTCCTGAAGAATAAAAAAAAATCCTACTATAGTTTCTCATTCGATTCTTTAGCCTGAACCATAAAATTAGCCAGGTACTTGGTAGACCTTCACAGGAGGCAAGAAATAATGTCATTTTACTTTTTTTTTATTTATATTTTTTTTATAATTTTTTAATTTATTAATGTTTGATGTTAGGCATCTACTTCGGAGCATAATGCATTAGAGGGCGATAGAGATGGACAAAATAATGGTCGTGGTAATATGCACCCTAGTTATTTCTTTTTTCTTTTATTTTATGGATGAGATACTTATTTGGTATATAAACTTTATATATGTGTACGATATGCACTTTATGTATCTTGATATTATGTGAACTTTAGGTATGATTGGACATACTATGCATATTTTATAAAGTATGAATTTTATTAATTTTTTGATATTATTGGATGAAAAATTATTATTATTATTGGATGGTTTGAGATCTATTATTGGATTGATTGAAATTATAATGATTGTTGTTGGATATATAGCATGTATATATAAATATTAAGTTTTAAAAAATATATCTAAAAATATATAAAAAATAGTAATTTAGCAATGAATTAGAAACGAAAAAGAAATTTAGAATTATGAATTAGTAATAGATTTACAATGCACTAGCAATCGATATTTAAAAATTATATAGAAATAAAATTATAATAAAATATAAAAAAATTAGTAATATAATAGAAATAGATTTGCAATGGATTCAAAAGATGGTAGTAATAGAATAAACACAATCTTGCAATGGAATATTAAAACTTTAGCGATGGAATAGTAACAGATTTGCAACGCTAAAATAATAGCAATGGCTTTACAACGGTATAGCAATAAATTAATAATAAAAATTTAAAAATTTAATAATAAATTAGTAACAATGTTGTAATAAAACTGTAATGATAATTATTTGATTGATAATAAAATTATTTAGTTACTATTTCGTTACTGAAAAAATTATCGTTACTAAAAAAAATTAGCAATGAAATAGTAACAAAAATAAATTTTATTGCTAATTAGCTATAAAATTTTTAACAATACAAACTAATTTATTGCTAATTCATTATTAATTTTTAACAATGAAATTTTTAACAATACAAACTATTTTTTTCTCGTAGTGAGCCCTCCATCTGGTCGCAAAGAGAAGCAAGATTGCAATCGCTCGGAGCTCTCCGCTGCTGCAATCATCATCCGATGTAGGGACTGGGGATGGGCCTGCGACGAGTGCTTCTGCTGCTCTGACACCGGAGCCGACGGTGGGACAATGGCCATGTAGGTGGGTCTGGGACTGGGTAGTGCAGCGGTCTAAAGCAATGCGGCCACAGTTCCTTTGCTTCCGCTTCCTGTTAGGTCAATTTCGTTGGGTACGCCGGATCATATCACATATACACGTCACATATACACGTCGAGAAGGGGAAGAAGATGGACGAGAGTGAGAGATTTTTTTGAAGCAATAATAAATTAAAAATAAATGCATGAAAAAAAAATATTATTAAAAATTAAAATTATATATATATATATATATATAAAATACTCTATGAAGAAGTATTGTTATATTATCAACTCAATTTCTCAAATAATTTTTATTGTGTCAACTGAAAAACATATTTATTATTAATGTTTATTATTAATAATACTTTTTGAAATCTTGTTTCTTCCTCGGCTCTCTCCTTTGTTTTAACTCTATAATCTATTTTATTCCAAAGACCACCACTGATGCCAATAAAGCCACATTCGAGCCCTCCAACATCGCCCCCTTAGAACTTCTAGAACACTCCCACCTCCACAACCCCTATCACCATCCATGACTGTCGGCGTACTCTTCGTCTTCCTCCACCATTGTGGCCTGTGACAATCGGAAGAAAAATTGGACCCATCTTCCTCCACCATTATGGCTCGTGACAATCGAAAGGAAAATTGGACCCTCCACGAGACCCTCATTTTAATGACTGCCAAGCACCTCAACGATGAGCACCATGCCAAGGGCAGAAGTTCCTCATTCAGTGCTGCCCCCCGTTTCGCGAAGCAATGATAAAAATGGGTCGAGAACTATTGCTGGAACCTGCCTACCTCCAGAACCAATGCAATGATAAGTGGGACAACCTTCTTTGCGATTACAAAAAGATCCACAACTACGAGGCCCATACCATGGCTTTACTGTCGAAGACCGACCCTCCTATTGGGCCATAGAGTGGCACGAGTAAAATTCAAAATGTAAAAGCATACGAAGAAAGCTGGGCGAAAGAAAAATGGTCAGGATGAGAGATGTTGGCGGTAACAAAAAAAAGCCGAAAAGAAGGCAAAGGAGGGGCAATGGTGGCATCAGGAGCAGCGATACTGATAGAAATGCTGAGGGATGCGATTGAAATTGATTTTTATCGAAAAAAAGAAAAGCGATGGTATGACAACAAGAGAGGTGGAGTAGCACCGACAGGCATAGAAAAGATATAAAAAGAAGAAAAAAGCAAAGATACAATCGAAATCGATATTTGCCGAGAGATAAGAAAAATCGTGGTAGGATGGAGGAGGTGGGATGGCACCGATGGACATGAAAAAAATACGAGAATAAAAAAAAATAATAAAATATTATTTTATAAAATAATAAAAAAATATAATATATATAATAAATAAATAAATAAAATTTAAAAAAAAATATAAAAAAATATTTATTATTAAAAATTTAATAATTATATATTATAATTATCCATCCCGTACAGCGTGGCCTAGTTCTAAATAAAATTTCCCATTAGAACATATTCCACCAACCCTTTTGAAAATTTCCATCAATTGTCTTTAACAACACCAAGGTTGCAACAAAAGTTCTTAATGCATATAAAAGGCGAGAAAAATTTTTTAAGTTCACTTTCCCAGACTTTCAATTCCATTAATGCAATGATAGGAGACTAAAACTTCGCAGACTCAATTAATTGAATTATTATTATTGGGCATAACAGGGAAAATGACATATTCATACCATAAAAGGACTACTTTCGACAATTTAAATATGTTGTTACCTATTTATTGGCACATGAATTTGTTTTCTTACATACAACATCAAAATATATAGACCGAGGGTGCACGATTACAATGGAGTGTGATTTGATTCATGCAGAAGAAAAACAAAGAAGTTGACCAAATATCACATGACATGTAAAAATAATGCAAGACCTAATATCGCTGCATCTATCAAAAAAAAAGTGGTTCTGAACAATACACAATGGAGGAAAATGATTCAGGTAGCTAGCCCCAACTAGTTTGGGATTAAGACTTAGTTGAGTATATACAACATCAATCAAAGATACTTAATAGATGAAATACCTAAGAAATATTGTTCCTTTTCTTTTCTTCCTTGTCCATTTAAGATAGATTGTAAGCATAAAATTCACAAAGTTCCGACACAAAAAATTACAATAGCTGAATTTCTAAAATTGTATACACAATAGGTGGGGAAAAAAGAGACTTGAAGGAAACTGCTAATCATCTAGCTCGAGATTCATGCCGAACAGGGACTTTGCCACATTGATATGTCAGTAATCAGATTTCGAAGTTGATCAATAAGATGCTTAAGGTACTTGTTCTTGTTTTCAAGCTCCTGCAATCAAGTAAAGCTGGGTTTACTCCATCAGAAAGCTATACATTGTGTTTTAATATGTAAGTTAGCTTCAATCCATAGGCATAACATTTCACACATGTATGCATGCATAAACACAAATATGCGGCATACCTCATACCACAACTGGATACTCAAGTTACATACCACTCAGCTTCTGCAAAAATATAACTGAACAATTATCTTCCTCTTAAACAACCAAAGTGATAGTGGATCTTGAAGAAATAATAGCCAAAAAAACATGTTGACCTACAACTCATTTACCCATGAGAACCTTGGGCAATGGCCCTAACTCCAATATTACATCAAAATTACATATGCCGAATAGGAATGACTTTCCAGTTTATACCATTTCATGATAAATACTACCAACTAGAAGTTTTAGGTTAACTTTTATTTGCATGTTATTAGACACCTTAGTTTTCCAAAGGAAACAAATAGTTACTCCCATTACTTTTATGTTTATTTACCTAAAGCCTAGAATTCAAACATGCCCCCCAGCAGATGGAGAATGTATTGGATAATGCAAAGTGAATTACCTATTTACCTGTTTACATGCATGCATACAAATTCGAGTTTCCAAACAACACATCTTGAAACCGACTTTTTAAGACCAAATAGAGAAAATGCGTCTTCATGTAGAAGGCCTCCATAAAATTTATATAAAAGGGTATTCTCCACTTTAATCACTTAGAGTAGGAAAAATCACCAGCCATTGATGGTATTTCCTTCTGCGGAAAACTTAAATTATAATGCACAAAAAAGATTGATGCTACAATGAAAAAAAAGATTTATGCTATGACCATCCACTGAAGGAGCAGTCTCCCATTACATGCCACTGTAAACCCAACAATTGAGAATAAATAATCATCTTCTCTTTTCTGAAAAGGTGGCTACAACGATGGGATTAATTTCCTTAGCAGCAACACCAGCAAACAGGGACACCATATAATTGGCTAAGCAAGTAATGCTGATTAACTATGGAAAATGGATAGCCTAGATGCTAAATTCTAAGAGAATATGCTGAGATACAGAACCAGAAAACTACATAGTACATGTTAGAAGGAACTGCAGGCATAAGGTTCATCAGGCTAACCAAAGAACCACTAATCTTTTTAAATATTTTACAGTTGTTTTATTTTCAAATTCCTATCAAGATGCCAAAGCATTCTCTGTACCTTCTGCTTCTCCATATCAAGGGAAGGGTAGACAGTGGGATCGATTACCATGAGAGTTATGTAAAATCTGTGCGAAGCAAAATTAGTTTTTGAAAACTAACAAACCGGTAAATCTGAGTGCGATCATGATGGCATGAGTACGAGGAAATCTCAACCATTACAGGGAGCACACTTACTTTAAATATTCATGCACTTCGACGGAAGATTATTGATTGCAGTGACACATCATGGAGTGGTTAACTTGAAATCTGTTTTACAAGGCACCACAAGGTTCTGCACTACTTAAATAAAGCGCATCAAGTCTCGGATCATTAGCTAGACCATAATATGATCTAATTCATAAATGATCATGCAGTTCTAGCGCAGAATTCTTCATCATTATGATTGTGCCTGACTATAACCTTCTTCTGAGCAATCAAACAAGATTAAGCAGGATCCTCCAAAACATGGGAAGTTCAACCCTTCCTCCCATCCTTAGCAATCATGTTATATGTTACATTCAAAAACAAAATACAACTAACAGGAATGCAACTGAATATTCCTCCATAATTTGACTCATTCCTCTTAACAGGTTTGCAACACCTTACAAAATGTCTCCACAAAGCAAAAGTATTAAGAATGACCCTAGAACTCCTATACTAACTCATATTTGGTAACACCTATTTCTCAACTCTAACTCCTAACTACAAAGATTATTTTCCTTATTCCCTGGCCCACGCATCACTTGCCTCCTATAAGCAACTTGATATTATAAATTTTCCTAACACAGCTGCATTTGGAAGCAAAATAAGTTAACCCAGAGTAAATGGGTAAACTTACTCCGACTCTTCCTTATTCTGAAATAAACTACTCCACCCTATAAAGGACAGAGTGCTTTAAATTGCCTACCAATTTGTGCAATCAAAATCTGTTGATCAATATAATACGATAAACAATAGTTTTTGTATTTATTAAATATAATAATTTTTTTATAATATTATTTTACTATAATAATAATATTATAATTTAATAATATTATATTATTATGATAATATTATATAATAATAATATGATAATGCTATGTGTTGGGGATAAATCTCGCTCCCGCCAAAGTCCAGTCTGATGCTTAGTCTAATGTAACTGGCATTCACAGAAGAGCTTCGATCGAAAATTCTCCCTCCAGCGGCCGAACCCCAATCGGACTCCTTCAGTAGCTGAACTCCTCCAGCGATCGAACCCCAGCCGAACTTCTTCTCCAGCGGCCGAACCCCAGTCGAACTCCTCTAACGGCCGAATCCCAACCGAACTCCTTCAATAGCCGAACTCCTCTAGCGGCCGAACCCCTCCAGCGTCCGAACTCCTTTCAGACTTTTCCTTCAGTTAAATTCCTCCAGAAGCCGAACTCCTCCCGAATTTCTCCTTCAGTCGGATTCCTCCAGGAGCCGAACTCCTTCCGAACTTCTTCAGTCGGATTCCCCCAGCAGATTACTTCCAGATTTCAATTAGCATTCCTCCCGGATGATCTCCTCTAACCGTATTCCCTTTAGGAGTCCGAATTCCTCTGAAATTGATATATGTTAAAGTTCTTCACCAACCAATGTTTGATTCCTCCAAACTTCGACTATTAAATCTCGACGAACGGGTACATCACTACAGGCGACACCTCTCTCTCCGTAACAAATTCCACGCAGCCCCGAGCGGTCCACGACCGAACAATATGGCTGTCTCTATCAGTCTGGCGACACCTTTCTCTCCACAGCAAACCCCACGCAGCCTCGAGCAGCCCACTACCAGACGATTATGGCTGTCACTATCAATCTGGCGACACCTCTCTCTTCGTAACAAACCCCACGCGGCCTCGAGCGGCCCACGATCAGACGATATGGCTGTCACTATCAGTCTGCTACAGGCTCCGTCTATAAAAAGGGATCCCCTAAATACGTTTTCTCTAAGCTCTCTTCTCCTTCCCGAAACTCTGCTGAACTCTTTCCTGAGCACTCCATTTCTATTGGCCAGAAGAGCTGACTTGATCGTCGGAGGGTCCTGCCGGAGCCACCACCACCGACTTCGGATGGGACTTTGTTTTGCAGGTCACCGACGGCGGCCTCTTCTTTCTCAACTCCAGCTCCATTTAGCATCAACCAGATTCTGCACCAACAAGATTGGCGCTAGAGGAAGGGCCCTCTATTCCTGAGATTCACTTGTTCTTAAAGGAGTACTCGGCAGCGATCTCTCTTCTTCCTCTCTAGAGTTCTTCCCGAAAAAAATGCCTCCCAGGAAAGCTTCGATCCGGCGATCAACGGCCTTTACAGCCAGATCCCTTCCAGATCTATCTGCTCCCACTTTGGCTCCAGTAACTCAAGCTCCACCTGCAACCATGGCGGATGCGGAGCAGTTCAACCTGCTAGTTCAGCAAGTTCGAGATCTCACGGAGGCAGTGCAAGCCATACATCGGCAAGCTCCGGCACCAATTCGGTCGGAGCAGACTTCTCCGAAGCCCCATGATCTGGTCTAAGGACGGCCGACTTGGGCTAGCCGGTCGGTGACCTCCGAAAAGGAGAAGCAGAGGGTGAAAAGCCCTTGCTCGAACCATGACTCGACCCCGAGGGGAGCTTTGCCCCCATTCCACCAAAATGTCCTGGAGATCAACGATCGTGAAGATCTCCTGGATCGAAGACTCTAGGAAATGAGCCGATAAATCGAAGAACTCCGTCATACTCTCTCCTCACACGGTAATGATATTTGCACTGACCCTCCTTTTTCTCAGAGGATTATGCAAGAACCGATCCCACCGAACTTTAAGCTTCCGCAGTTTGAGAGTTACGACAAGACCACCTGGAGGCTTTCTGGACAATGATGCTGCTCCATGGTATGCCCGACGTCATTTTGTGTCGGACGTTTCCGTCCACCCTCAAGAGAGCCGCTAGGAACTGGTACTCAGCATTTAAGCCGAGTATCATCCTTTCCTTTGATCAAATGAACCATCAGTTTGTGGCTTACTTCGTCAGCAACCGACGTCCGCGCTGAGGTTCGAATTTTTTGATGAATATCAAGTAAAAGGAGGAATCTATCCGGGCTTATGTCATCCGGTTTAATGCTACTACATTAGAGGTCCAAAACCTGGATCAGTCTATTGTGATGGTCGCACTCAAGGGTGGCCTTCAGAAGAATGATTTGTTGTTCTCCCTGGAAAAGTACCCCAGAGACTTTGCCGACCTGTTAGCTCGGACTGAAGGATATGCCCGAGCAGAAGAAGCCTTCAAGTTGAAGGATGAGGAAGCCGCAGGAGAGCGGCAGGCGGGCAAGTCTAATAGACCCGCCGCTGAGGGAGGACCGAACGAAGTTCAGCCGCGCTGACGGACTCCCCCCCAAAGGAAGCAAGCCCGAACTCCTCGAGCTCGTCATCAAAAAAGCCCCAACAGAAGGACGCAAAGAAGTTCTCCCCCCGGAAGGTTTCACAACTACGCCCCCCTCAATGCTCCAAAAACGTAAGTATTGATGGAGATTAAGGAGCAACTACCGAAGCCTGAAAGGATGCGCACTCACCCCGACAAGCGCAATCCTAGCAAATATTGCCTCTACCATTATGACCACGACCACGATACTGAAGAATGCATCCAGCTTCAAGACGAGATCGAGGAGCTCATCAGGAGAGACCGGCTAGGTCGATTCCTCAGACGCCGGTCTGAAGCAAGGGAAGATCGACCGAGAGCACTACCGCAGCCAGAACCACCAAGGAGGAACGAACAACAAAGAAATCGACTGCCTCTCGACATCATCAACACTATCTCTGGGGGACTTTGGCGTGAAGAGTCCAGTGGATCTGAGGGATCGGTGAAGAGGCAGAGAACTGAAGAGCTCATCGCTTTCACCGACGAGGATGCTCAAGGAGTCCAGTTCCCGCACAATGACGCGATTGTAATCTCTTTAAACATTGCCGACTATAATGTACGCCGCATTTTGGTAAATAATGGAAGCTCGACTGACGTATTATTTTATGATGCTTTCTCGAAAATGTCCTTACTCAATAACCACTTAGGACCTATGAACTTCCCGTTGGCAGGCTTCACTGACAATGCCATGCCAGTTGAAGGCATAATAACTTTGACTATGACTGCAGGACAACGCCCGAATCTAGTTAAGGCACAGATCAATTTTCTAGGAGTAAAGGCTCCATCTACCTACAATGCTATTCTCGACCGACCTGGGTTGAACGCGCTGCGAGCAGTTGTGTCAACTTATTATCTAAAGGTGAAGTTCCCAACGAGCTACGAAATTGGAGAGATTAGGAGAGACCAAGCATTGGCGAGATGCTATTACTTCATTGCCCTGCAGAAAAATGTCCAGCCCGACCTTTGTCCTATCGAGGGGCTAGATACCCGTGACGACCTCACCGAGAAGTGAGGCGAGCCCATGGAGGACCTCATATCTATGCCCTTAAACGACGGGAATGCAGAGCACACTGTATAGATCGGCTCCAACTTGGGGGATGAGGTTTAGGAGTAACTCGTCACCTTCCTCAGGAAAAGCGCGGACGTCTTCGCCTGGGCACTAACGGATATGCCAGAAATTGACACCGAGGTCATGGAACATCGGCTGACCGTTGATCCTAAGTATCGGCCGGTAAAAGAGAAGATGCGCAACCATGCCTCAGAGAGGCAGAAAGCAATCGCAGAAGTAGGCAAGCTCCTCAAAGCTAGATTCATCCTAAAAGTTAACTATCCGATCTGGATCTCAAACATAGTCCTCATCAAAAAGACAAACAACAAGTAGAGAATGTGTATAGACTTCAAAAAGCTGAACAAAATCTGTCCAAAGGACGGCTATCCTCTTTCCAAGATTAATCAACTGGTAGACGCAACCTCGGACCACGAGCTCCTCACCTTCATGGACGCCTTCTCTAGCTATAACCAGATACGGATGGCTCCGAAGGACGAAGAAAAAACTGCATTTATTACTGACCGTGATCTTTACTGTTACAGAGTTATGCCCTTTGGGCTCAAGAATGCAGGAGCAACATACCAGCGCCTGATCAACAAGATCTTCAAGAAGCAGATCGATCGCATCATGAAGGTGTATGTGGATGACATCCTCATCAAAAGCTGAGCTTCTATAAACCACCTCGCCGACCTCGAAGAGACATTCAGTACACTCAGAAAGCACAAGATGAAACTGAACCTAACCAAGTGTGCCTTTGGTGTGACCTCAAGGAAGTTTCTGAGGTTTATAGTGTCAAGAAATGGGATTGAAGCAAATCCAGAAAAAATTCGAGCTATTCAGGAGATGATTGCTCCAAAAACAATCAAAGAAGTTCAGCGCCTGACTGAAAAAGTGGTGTCCCTAAATCGCTTCGTCTCGAGATCGATCGAGCGATGCATGCCCTTCTTCTAAGTTCTCAAGCAACCAAAGAACTTCTGCTAGACGACGGAGTGCCAACGGGCATTTAAGGAGCTTAAAAACTACCTCGACTCACCTCAACTGCTGGCAAAGCCCGAACCTGGAGAAGAATTGTTCTTGTACCTAGCAGTCTCCCCGACGGCCTTAGCAACAATCCTGGTCAAGGAGGAAGCAAAGATGCAGCGACCAGTCTACTACGTAAGCCGGATCCTGAGGAATACAGAGATCAGGTACTCTAAGCTAGAGAAATTGACCTACTATCTTCTAATCGCTGCCAAGAAACTCCGACCTTACTTTCAGAGGCACACCATAACGGTCCTCACGGATCAACCAATAAAAACAATCCCTCATCAAACGGATGCTTCTAGAAGAATCGCAAAATGGACAATCGAGCTCACGAAGTTCGACATCAATTATCGACTCCGACCCTCGATCAAAGCCCAGATATTGAAAGATTTTGTAGTAGAATGTACCATTTTAGATGATGCCGAGCTTGAACAGAACTTGACCAGTGTCCTGTTGCCGCCACCGAGCCTTCCCGAAGAGAGTGTCGACCTTTCCGAAGATTTTTGGGCCCTGTACGTGGATGGTTCGTCCAACTCTGCTGGAGCAGATGCGAGGTTAGTCTTAGTCAACCCCGAGAGAGTCGTCGCCAAGTACGCATTACGCTTCGAATTTCCTGCAACTAATAATGAGGTTGAAGCACTGATTGCCGAGTTGAAAATAGCAGGAGAGTTAAAATTAGATCGACTTCAGGTCTACAGTGATTTTCAATTAGTGGTCGGCCAAGTTAGTGGCAAATATGAAGCGCGGAAGGAAAGTATGATAAAATACCTTGAGAAAGTAAATGATTTAACTCCAACCTTCGGCAGTTTTGGCATTCGACAGATTCCGAGGGCAGAAAATACAAGAGCCGACCTCCTCTCTAAATTGACCACTTCAACCCCAGCCGAATTGTCCAAAGAAGTAACTTTTGAAACTCTAAAATGCCCAAGCTCAGAGGAATCACAGTTCGTTATGCAGATAGAGCTCGAGTCGAGCTGGATTGACCCATTAGTTGCCTATCTCAAAGGAGTTCTTCCTTGTGATCCAAAAGAAGCTCGGAAACTCAGGAATCAAGCCTCCCAGTATGTTTTGTATGAGGGCAAGTTGTATAAGAGGTCGTATTCGTTATCGTTGCTGAGATGTCTCCAACCTTCAGAGGCCGACTTCGCATTATGAAAAGTGCACGAAAAAATTTGTAAAAGTCATGTAGGAGCCAAGTCCCTGTCATAAAAACTACTTCGACAAGGGTACTATTGACCGACCTTGTACCACAATTCTATGGAGTATGTCAAGAAATATAACCACTGTTGGACAAAATGCAAACATACAAAGACAACCAGCCTCCGAGCTTACTCCACTAAGCGCACCTTGGCCATTTGCACAGTGGGGAATGGATATACTTAGCCCTTTTTCAACGGCATCCGGATAATGAAAATTCCTCTTGATCGCGATCGACTATTTCACCAAATGGATCGAAGCCGAACCATTGGCAAAAATCACCGAGGCCAAGGTACAGGACTTCATCTAAAAGTCGATCATCTGCCGATTCGATCTGCCCCGAACTCTCATAACAGATAACGGGCGACAGTTCGCTGGGACAAGGTTCGCAGAGTTCTGCGAAGATCTAAACATCTCCTATCACTTTACATTGGTAGCTCACCCACAAGTAAATAGAAAAGCTAAAGTGACCAACCGAACCCTTCTGCAAGACATCAAGACAAGGCTCAACAGAGCAAAGGGAGCCTGGGTGGACAAACTCTACCACGTCCTCTGAGCGTACCGAACTACTCAAAGACTACCGATTGGAAAAACACCGTTCGCCTTGACCTTTGGAATGGAGGCAGTCATCCCAATCGAGCTTAAACTCCCATCAGCACGGGTCGTGGCCTTCAACAAGCAGTATAACCCACAGGACCTCAAAATCAATCTCAATCTGCTGGAAGAAAAAAGAGAGGAAGCCCAGGTTCAGATGGCGACCTACAGACGAAGGGTGGCCCGGGGACTTAGTGCTTCGACGAGCCGCCATCTTTCAGCCTCAGAGTCAGAGGAAGCTTACCCCAAATTGGAAAGGCCCATATAAAGTAGAGGAGGTCGTCTGGTCCGAAACTTATCGCCTGAAGGAGCTCGGAGGAACAACGCTCCCACGACCTTGAAATTTAGAAAATCTGAAAATGTACTATCAATAATTTTTCTTCAATAAAACTCCTCCATTTCAACATTATCGTTTCTTGGTGCAAAAACTATGTGATGACGGAAAAGAAGCAATCAAAAGTAGTCATGTTAGGAACAGGAGGAGAACCTCGTCCTAACATGAGCAAGTCGAAGACCTCCGGTTATTTAAGATAGGAGGGAAGAGGTCCATTCAACAGTCCATTTGTGTCCTATTACCATGATAGGGATAAGAGGAGAACCTCGCCTTAATATGAGCAAAGTCGAAGGCCTCATTCATTTTAGACGAGATGAGGGGAGAGGCCCTAACAACGGCCCTTATATGCCCCTACAGCCCGTTAGGAACAGAAGGAGAACCTCGTCCTAACGTGAGCAAAGTCGAAGGCCTCGTTCATTTTAGACGAGATAAGGAGAGAGGCCTTGACAACGGCCCTTATGTGCCCTTACAGCCCATTAGGAACAAGAGGAGAACCTCGTCCTAACATGAGCCTCCAATTATTTAAGATAGGAGGGGAGAGGCACATTCAACGGCCCATCTGTACCCTTATTGCCATGTTAGGAAAAGGACCTCGTCCTAACATGAGCAAGTCAAAGGCCTCGTTCATTTTAGACGAGATGAGGGGAGAGATCCTGACAATGATCCTTATGTGCTCCTACAGCCCATTAGGAACAGGAGGAGAACCTCATCCTAATGTGAGCAAAGTCGAAGACCTCCGATTATTTAAGATAGAAGGAGGAGAGAGAGGCCCATTCAACGATCCATCTATGCCCCTATTGCCATGTTAGGAACAGAAGGAGGACCTCGTCCTAACATGAGCAAGTCGAAGGCCTCGTTCAGTTTAGACGAGATGAGGGGAGAGATCTTAACAATGACCCTTATGTGCCTCTACAGCCCTTTAGGAACAGAAGGAGAACCTCATCCTAACGTGAGCAAAGTCGAAGACTTCCGATTATTTAAAACAGAAGGAGGGGAGGGGCCCCAACAACGGCTCTTATGTGCCCCTACAGTCCGTTAAAAATAGGAGGAGAATCTCGTCCTAACGTGAGCAAAGTCGAAGACCCCCGATTATTTAAGACAGAAGGAGAGGAGAGGCCCATTCAACGGCTCATCTGTGCCTCTATTACCATGTTAGGAACAAGAGGAGGACCTCGTCCTAACATGAGCAAGTCGAAGGCCTCGTTCATTTTAGACGAGGTGAGAGGAGAGGCTCCGACAACGACCATAATGTGCCCAACGACGGTAGGAGATAAGATCTCCTTTAACCTCGGCTGGAGATAAGATCTCCGAGCTTCAACGTCAATAGGGGATAAGATCTTCTTCAATCTCGGCTAGAAATAAGATCTCCCCCGAGCTTCAACGTCAACTTCAACCTCTGCTGGAGATAAGATCTCTTCCGAGCTTCAACTTCAACCTCAGCTGGAGATAAGATCTCCTCCGAGCTTCAACTTCAACAGAAAATAAGATCTTCCCTAAGCTTCAACGTCAATGTCAACAGGAGATAAGATCTCCTTCAACCTCGACGGAAGATAAGATCTCTTCCGAGCTTCAACCTCGACGGAAGATAAGATCTCTTCCGAGCTTCAACCTCAACGGATGCAGAGCCCGAAAAAGGACTTCGACAGTCATCTTTTTTATACTCTCCTTTCTTCGAATTTCGAACTCAGGAATGAGAAAACTATTGTTGGGGATAAACCCCGCTCCCGTCGAAGTCCAGTCTGACGCTTAGCTTAATGTAACTAGCAATCACGGAAGAGCTTCGATCGAAAATTCTCTCTCCAACGGTCGAACCCCAACCGAACTCCTCCAACGGCCGAATCCTAACCGAACTCCTTCAGTAGCCGAACTCCTCCTGGCTCCTCGAACCCCAATCGAACTCCTCCAGTGACTCGAATTCCAGCCGAACTCCTCCAACGGTCGAATCCCATTCGAACTTCTTCAGTAGCCGAACTCCTCCAGCGGTCAAATCCCAGCCGAACCCCCCCAGCGGTCGAACCCCTTCAGCGGCCGAACTTCAACCGAACTCCTTCCAAACTTCTTCAGTCGGATTCCTCCAGGAGTCGAATTTCTTCCGGACTCCTTCAATCGGATTCCTTCAGGAGCCGAACTCCTTCCGAACTTCTCCTTCAGTCGGATTCCCCCAGCGGATTACTTTCAAATTTCAGCTAGCATTTCTCTCAGATGATCCCCTCTAGTCGTATTCCCTTTACGAGCCCGAATCCCTTTGAAATTGATATATGTCAAAATTCTTCACCAACCAATACTTGATTCCTCCGAACTTTGACTATTAAATCTCGACGAACGGACACATCACTACAGGCGACACCTCTCTTCATAACAAATCCCACGTGGCTCCGAGCGGCCCACGATCGAACGGTATGGCTATCATTATCAGTTTGGCGGCACCTCTCTCTCCATAGCAAACCCCATACGGTTCCGAGGGGTCCACTACCGAACGGTTATGGCCGTCACTATCAGTCTGGTGACACCTCTCTTTTCGTAACAAATCCCACGCAGCTCCGAACGGTCCATAATCGGACGATATGGTTGTCACTATCAGTCTGCTACAGGCTCCATCTATAAAAAGGGATCCTTCAGATACGTTTTCTCTAAGCTTTCTTCTCCTTTCCGAAACTCTGCTGAACTCTTTCCTGAGCATTTCATTTCTGTTGGCCAGAAGAGCTGAGTTGATCATCGAAGGGTCCTGCCGGAGCCACCACCACCGACTCCAGACGGGACTATTTTACAGATCACTAACAGCAGCCTCTTCTTCCTCAGCTCCAGCTCCATCCGACGTCAACCAGATTCTGCACCAACACTATGATATGATATAATGATATTATATTATATTACAGTATAATACTGTTATACTATATTATAACAATATCATATAGTAATAATACATTATTTTATTATATATAATATTACATACCATATTACATTACATTATACTACGAAGAATTAGCATAGGCATTATTGTCTCTACAGAATTTTCACTGAAATTGAAATAGCTTCTCATGTGTTCTGATGTACCCAAAAGCTCCAAATTTGAGCTTCCCGCTAGTATACTTTTTTCAACTTTTGGAAGGGTGGAAATCTGTTCCAAAATTTTACCAAACATCTCAAAATCATCCAAAAAAGGTTTTTACCCTCCAAGAAATGTTTTTTCACACTCCTACCGCAATTTCAAATGGGGTAAATGGGTTTTGGAAGGTAAAAAAGTCACGTACCAACTTTTTAGAAATATCTGACTTGCCCTTTAAAAAAACCATTGAGCATTTAGTTGAAAAAGGATGGAACAACTGGGTTATGTAACTTTTACTCCCTCTTACTCCAAAATGCAACCCAAGACAATCCTTCTTTTTTAACAATATCCTCCTTACTTACACAAAGTGCGAACCTTTTCTACCCCATGAATCTATAACACTCCTGAGAAAGAAGTGACTCTGAAAGCATATTAACCTAGCGAACTTTGAGACATGGATCTTGAATTCTCATGAGATATAGAAAAAACGTATGGATAAGACAACTACGCCCCAGAATTAATCTCTAAATGTGAAAAAGTTTACAATTTGACCCTAAGAATGCCTAACTACTCTTCAAGCAGCATGGTACCATTCAAATCTCCTAGTTTTGCTAGCTACGAAGGGAACCTTGAAAACTTGGGTGTAAAAGAATCCACCTTAAAGCTCACCAATTTCTTGATGCCAACATTCCCCCAAAATATATTTGGAACACATCCAAGGAGCTGTTCTACTAATTACCTGTACATCAACCATCCTCAAAAATTGCGAAAGATATGAGCAAGAGGCCCCAGTTCAAAAGTAAGTTTATGTGGTGTAAAAACAATAGGAAAGAAAGGCATATTGAACCTCAATGGATGTGTTTAGGCAAGCCAAACACATGTAGGTAAAATACCATTAGAATCATACTCAACAAAATTATGGAAAAGTAAATTCTCATTAAAGATTCTTGTTAATAGTTTCATTAGTGTCAAAAACAAAATTACCATAAGAGGGAGACTTGACCAAAGCAGCCAAATGAACTTACAGCGACATCATGTCATCTAAGGTACCCAAAGAAGCAATAAATTAACCTCAACCAACATGATTATCAGGTTTGGATGAGGTTCATTGCCTTAAGGTGAAAAAAATGTGAATTCTGAAATCCAGGAAACTTGAGTTTGTCTAGTATGGGGCTTTATACTCATTGGTTCATATGCATGCAAGGCTATGACAGAGAACTACTACGTATTTGACACGAGATCATGTCAAGGTGCCCCACAATGTTAGATGAGTGCCTAATGAATGAGAGGAACAAAATGAAGCCCAAAAAAATAAAACTAACGGCAGAGAATCTAAATGTTGCAGAGTGAAGAGTGAAGGACTACTCCAAGTCCACAAAATCATCATGGTAAAAATCATCATGGAAAATTACCAAAAATTACCTTTCTTAGAGCAGATACACGCTCTTCTAGTCTTTCTATTTCAGCTGGATCAGCTTTGGCATCCAATGCACCTGTCTCCTGTAATTTTACAGAGTTAAATTATAGTTAATCCTCAATTGTGAACATGCATAAAAGTTTCTGGCAGCGTCAAACTTGTAGCTTACAAGGATAAGATACATCAAGCTCAGTAGTTACAAAATCTACAATCAGAAAACAAAGGCTTTCCTGTAGCCCTGTAGTCACCTGATTTGCTCAACGGACTTTATATCATGTCAAAGAAAAATGGTCATCTGATTCAATAAGGATATTATGTTTCTCAAATATCTTTCCTAAATTCACTATTTCTTCTATCAAAAAGAAAATTCACTCTTTTCTTCTATCAAAAAGAAAAGACACTCTTTTCTTTTATTTCCACATAATTATGGTTCACAACATCAAAGGATTGTAACATTATAAGAAGTTCTCAATCACCCAAACAGTAATCATTCACAACACAAGGACAACTTTAAATTTAATTATCAAAAATCTCTTTTTTATAATAAGTGATCCGTTCCAAAATCTAATTTTTACTATAAAAACAGGACACTTGAACCAATTTATACCTGGGGGGAGCTTGGAATGGCGGCAATGACAGCACGCAGGTTCGCGATGGCGGACTTGTAGCGGAGGCGAGCCTCATCGAGAGCTCCCCCGCCGCCTCCACCTCCTCCGCCGGCGGTGGCCTCCGAGGGGTGGGAAGAGTCGGAGGAGCCGTCGCCGCTGCCCGGCGGGTGGGCGGCGACGGGGGATGTGGACCAGAGGGCGGGGTTGCAGAGCTCGTCATTCATGGAGGAGAGGATCTGGAACGCCGCGTTGATGGTCTCCTCCAGGTGCCTCTGGCCTTCAATCCCAAGCTCCTGCCTACTCTTCGCCGCCATTAGGCTCGAGAGAGCTCCAATCTCCAAGACCCTAGCCCTTCTTCCCCTCTCTCTCTCTCTCTCTCTCAGCACCCTGTTTCCATCCCAAAGCCCTAATTTTCCCCCCCGAAAGTGGAAACACTAAAGCGGCAGTTTGGTTGGGCTAATTTTACATGGAAAAATAATTATCATATTTAATATAAAAAATAAAAAAATTAATAAAAAATTAATAGGCCTCATATTTATCTTTTAGAAAGATGATAAAATAAATATTATAAAAAATTAATATTTAATAAATTTCTAAGTAATAATAATTTATATTTAATAAAAATATTTTTAATAAAACTGTATATATAATCATTGATTTTATTTTAATATTCTTTAAATTTTATTCAATAATTTTTTTTGTAAAAGAATTAAGATGGATATAGCATTATGCAAAGGATGATATGATTATAGTCATCATATAAAAACTAATTAAAGATGATAATACTATTTTAATATTAAAAAATTATTTTATATTAAAAAATATATTTATAAATTTCATCATATTTTTATGTAAGATTATCTCCAACCAAACATAATAATTTCTTTTCGATATTATTTTTTGAAGTAATTTTTTCACTAACTAAATATAGTAAAAAAAATTTCATCATAATTATTTTTTTAAGTAAATAATTTTCATATATTATCAAATTATTCCATAATCTGACATACTCCAACCAAATGGATCCAAAACAGGAAGAGCTATTAATTTATCTCGTGGATAAGACTAACTCGAATGGACCCCACGTCTCTTTCCACTTCGCCTGCTCCGCTTTTTAAATCATCTCTTTTAGGAGAGCCGTGTTAGCTATTGATCATGATGGAGTATCACAACATCAAGAGTCATGTTCGCGATGATAAGATCGTGAAGGAACATCATAACATCAAAAGGTTTATTCAGAAGGAAAGCATTCTAAAATAAAAAATAAAAAAATAATAAAAAAATTAGTGGATCTCATATTTATTTTTTAGAGAGAGAATAAAATAAATACTATAGGAGATTGGTTTTTGCTAAATTCCTAAGTAATAATAATCTATACTTCATAAAAATATTTCTAATAAAGCTACTTATATAATCATTGAATTTATTTTGATCAATATCTTCCTACATTCATTTAGTATAGAGCTTGTGCAAAAAAATTAAGATGCAGATGACATTCTAAAAAGGATTATGTGATTATAGTCATTATATAAAAATTAATTAAAGATAACAATACTATTATGATATTAAAAAATTATTTTATATTAAAAGATATATTTATAAATTTTACTATATTCTTACATAGTATTACTTTCAACTAAATATAATAATTTTTTTAGTATCATTTTCTAGAATATTTTTTTCACCAACTAAATATAATAAAAATTATTTTTCTTCATAATTATTTTTTTAAATAAATAATTTTTAAAAATTATTAGATTATCTTGTAATCTTACGCATCTTAACCAAATGAATCCTTAGGATCTATTTGATTGGGGTTAATCTGATATAGAAAAGTAAATCCCATATCAGATTATAATGTTTAGTGTGAAAAATGGAAGATAGAGATGGTAAAAAAAAATTAGTGGATCCCATATTTATTTTTGAAAGATAAAGCAAATACCATGGGAGGTTGATATATAGTAATTTCCAATTGGTAGTAATGCATATTTGACAAAATTATCCCATATAATAAGACATTGATAACAATGAAAATATTGAAAAAGATAAAGTTAAAAAAAATAGAGTACATATATAATCATTAAATTTATTTTAATGGCTTTGCAAATTTATTTGATAAAAAATTTTGTAAAAAAATTAAGATGCAAATGATATTATGCAAAAGATTATGTGATTATAATTATTATATAAAAATTGATTGAAGATGATAATACTATCATGATATTAAAAATTTATTTTATGTTGATAGGTATATTTATAAATTTGGTCATATTCCTACATAGGATTATCTCTAACCAAACAAAGTAATATTTTTTCAATATTATTTTTTAAAGTAATTTTTTCACTAACCAAACATAGTAAAAATTATTTTTATCTATAACTATTTTTTAGATAAATAATTTTAAAGAATCATTAAATTATTTCATAATCTAATATACTCCAACCAAATGATTTCTCAGAGAGAAGTTGTTACCATTAGATATCTATTTATTTGAGAGTATTATGAAAATATGAAAGCTTTTCTGACCTTAATCATGTACCAATCTATCTTCTCAAATCATGTACTTAGCCTTCTCAAATTGTTACCAATCTCAATTTCGGACATATGCTGATGATAGTGTTTTAATAGTCATGATAGAACCTTCCTGACCAGTAAAGTTTTCTTTATTTACACAGTAATAAATCTACCATTATGGACATAATAACTATCCACAAAGGTTAGATCATGGGTGTAGTAATTACCCATGATTCCAGTTTGCAGAATATTAACTGCACCCCTAATATCCAAGGTAATGACTAATTTATCCCTCTCTATATAAAGGGGGTCGAGAGAACTTTTAGGTAAGTCTTCTTTGAAGTATAGAAGTTCTCTTTCATCATTTTTCCTCTTATTTGACTATTCCTAAAACTTCAACTAACTTAGACATCAAAGAATCTCTCACCGAACAACCTTTGGCAAGTAGATTTTTGATTGCAGATTGAAGAGACCACCCACCTTAGTCTCCGGACACACACCCAGCTTGTTATCCCATCAACCTCTAGCTCGATCATCTACTGATCCCACCAGAGTTTAGCAGCTATAGTTTGGTGTTAGAGGAAGGATCATTTTGCTCTATTAAGAAAGAGAGAGTCAATCATGATGAGAACTCAAACTCAGCATGCCTCTACTAGCTCTCACCATTTGTCATCTCGGTTGAAGGACCAGCTAGATCGGTATCTTGATCCTAGTCCATCTCAACCCATTACTACCATGGACCTATAGCAGGTCTTTGCCTTGGCACAACTAGTTCAAGCTCTTACAGTCATCGTGCAAAGCCTCCACCAAATGATAGACAAATAGCAACAACAATGGTAGGAGGGGCCAGCTACTGTGGTTGTCAATTCTTGCCATAGCTGCTGATCTCATTGTTGAAGCCCTGATCGGGCATGTCCCAAGCAAGCTCATCATTCAAAGCCCCCAGCCCATAAGGCACCTTCCTATCAATGTAGCCCAGTATTAAGGAACAAGGCTCAGTTTTATAAGTCAGTCACGAATCGAGTTGGATAGACCCTATCACAAATTGTCTAACAAGTAGAGTTCTTTTGATGGATCTTGTCGAAGCAAGGAAGATCAAGCATTAAACTCCTCGATATGTGCTCTTAGAAGGAAAGTTATATAAAAGGTCATACTCATTACCATTGCTTGAATGCGTAAGGCCTTTTGAAGCAGATTATGTACTTCATATTAAATGCATGCCCTAGAAGTCATATTGGCTAACACATATACACTATCCAGGGCATAATTTTATAATTAAAATTTTAAAATTAATAAAATTAGATTATTTTTTCATTCATATTATGTACATTTGTGTTCATCAATCGTCCGAGGAGTTGACCTGACAATAACACATATTCTCAAGAGTTAAGAATTTGAGGCACGTCTCATTTGGGATCAATTCCTAAATATTTTCGATTGATGAATCATCATGAAAATGGTAATGATCCGAATAGATTGGTATATGGATCGCTTTTCTTCTCGAATAGATAAGTCTCAAGTCTATAATATGAAAATACTAAAGCGAGAGTGCTAGTGCTTGATAGAGATTAAGGATACTGAGTATAACCAACATGAGAAGTTACTTAGATGGCTGCCCACTCATCAGTGACATGTTGCAGTTGTATAGATAGTTCTTTAACTTACGATGTCTTGGTTGTTTATAGTGGGATTATTATAGTTTGATTGCACAATCACTTGATTATCTAACCATTCGAAACTTTACGATATATGTTAGCTACAATAGGTTCATTATAGGAATAGAGTGCATACCAAGATGAGATCTATCGATCCTGATAGATAATAAGAGATCCAATGCGGTTCATGAGATTGAGTCCTAAAATCCATGGCCATGGTAGGTGAATGATGAAAAAAAGTTTCTATAAGTTTTCATACAGACTTGAGTCGATTGAATTTGGCATATGATGGATGAACAGGTTTGACGAGTTATCCTTGACCTACGTCTTTTTAAGACTCACGATAAAAAAACTGAACTATATGATAACTGCACCTAGAGGTTCATTTTTAGTTTTACTGAATTGCCACTACATACTATTAGGTGTCACTAGTGGATTGTAGGACCAATGAAAATTATTTTGATAATCAATAATTCTCAATTGGATGAATTGAAAGAGTTTTAGTCTATTGAAAGAAGTTCTAATGATATTGTTGATGAAGATCACAATGTATCCCACTACAGATATAATTGAATATATGGGATCATATAACAAAGGGATTAGATCTTGGATTGATTAATTGGGCTTATGAAGTTCCAATTGGATTAGGATTTGAGAAATTCTATTGGATTTAGGTGCACCGTACTAGCACATAGTCAAACCTAATCCTCCTTCACTTGATTAATCTATTAGATAGGATTTAGACCAAGTCAAAGCTAGAGTCCCATCTTTTCTTCCCAGCTGGATCAGATAAGGATGATAAGTGGGGTGCCAAAAGTTGGCACCCCTTCTTTGCTTTTGCATAGAGTTTTTGAGGGAGAGAGGGGGCGCACGCCCCTTCTTCTGGATAAGGACCAAGGGCGCATTCCTCCTAGTAGTTGGATGAGAGAGGGAAAGGGCACACACCCTCTTCAGATAAGGATAAGAGAGCACCAATAGTTGGCACCCCACTATCCTCAGTGTTTCACATGAGTTCATGAGAAATCAAAGAGGATGGGTGCTATGAAGGAGGAGTCCTTCTACTTTAAGATATGAAAATATCAATGAATTAAAGCAGAAGGGCTCTAGGGTTTATTTAAACCCTTAAGAGAAATCAGATTTCTCTTTAGCATAGTTGTACGCACATTCCTTCTTGCACAATACCAGAGCCCCACGTCCTTCTCTTCTCATGCCTCCCCTCTTCCCATGTGATCTCTCTCTCTTCCTCACCCCTCATGCCCAAGAAGTTGGGGCATTCTAGTGATCCACATGCCCAAGGTGTTGGATGTACAAGATTTACGCATAAATCCAAGGAGATCCGATCAGATCTGATTTCAATCTACATCTAAAAAGAAGAAAAGAAGGATGATTTGTCAATCTAGATCAGATTCGAAGGCAAATCAAGCATTTTTGGAAGATTTGACTTTAAGAAGATGGATCTAAAGGAGGAGCGATCTAGATCGATTTTGAGTGGATATCCATAAAAGTTGGACGCGTGTGCGGCTCTGTCAGAACCTTTCTAGATCATCACAGCAATTGGATTGCAGTGAAAAGCTACCTGCACAAGGTAAAATCTCTAATCTATTTTTTTTTAATTTCAGAATCTTAATTTCAGCATGTGAACACTCTTGGCTATATATAAATTAGATCTATATTTTGTATGCATGCTTGATTTAAAAAGATTTTAAATATAGATCGGTTTAGTTTCTGCTATGATTTAATTTCTACATGCATATCCCAATGGTAGAGGTTCCTTTAGATGGTATTAGAGCCACGGATTAGTTTCACATGCATGTTATTAAGATTTGAAAATTAGATCTTTAGATTTGAAAAATAGATTTAGTAATCAGATTAGATTTAATTTAAATACATGTAATGTATTAGATCTTATTTATACATGAGATGTATGAAATCTATTTATGTATATGTGATAGGTATAGATGTAGATTAAAAACTTAGTAGCCTAGTACTCTTCGAGAGTAAAGATCATCTTGCCATAGAGAACTATGGTGGAAGGGGTCCCTATATAAATCAAGAAGAAGAATCATGAAAAGAAAGAATTTATTTTTGTGCAAAATCCTAGATCCAAAATCATTTAGGATCTATACATAAAGCTAAATTTTATGTAATACATGAGATGTATGTTATGAGATGATCATAGTTAGATCTATGTTACATGAGATGTATATGTTTAGATCTGGAATACATGAGATGTATAGTCTATGATCATGATTAAATCTCTTATATGTTAGATGTTTTAATTTAATGGCTGTAGATTAGATCTATTATATATGCCATAGTATTTAGGGTTCAACTAGATTAGACCGTTACCCAAAAAATTAAAGTCATCTAACACATAAAAGGATTTAATCAAATATAAAATTAGATTAATGATTATAAGATATCAAAGATTATAAGATAATTGGATTGTGTTTCATGGATATATGTAGTGATTGCAATGAATCACTACAACCCTAGGAGTAGGATGTATCATGAGCACACATGAAAATGGTTGTGATTGTAATTCATAGTGAGGAACCGAAGTGAACCCAATAATTGGTGGACCAATTTGGTGTCTAAGGCAAGTGTTTAGATAATGGTTACTTAATTAGGACTATTGCCATCGACGGTAGGGAGCTTCCCACCTATCTTCTCTTACCTGACCATTTTGGAGACCAATTTTGATTTTGTAGTGCTTGAGGTTGAGTCCGCTATATTTGCGTTGCACCATGGGTCCAGTCTTGATTAGACTAAGCCAAGATCTCACCTATAGATCCATTGTAATTGTGAATTTACATGAGATGTAAATTAATAATTAGGATTAAAGAGACCTAAATTAAAAATCTCCTTGTTAATATTACATCATAGGGTCTTCCACCGTTGTAGAGTGCCGTGCCCTCTTCGATTTTGACTGTTCTCAGTTGGACACAGTGGTTCGATTACATCAGGAAAGAAGCAACAACTCTATCGACATGAGATGCTACGGGATGGAGATGGGGTTAAGCCTAATAACTATCATGTGAGGGTTTTAATGATAGCTTCACTCATGCTCAATGGTGGATTTGATTTAACTAGAAAATGAGACCAATAACTGTCAGTAAGATTTTAGGACTTAAAGACCAGATCTACTATAATTTACTTAAGAAGCATTGGACAAGAGTTGTCTACCTATTAGTTGACATGTTTGCCAATAATTATCAAGTGAAGTAGCATGCCAATCGGTGGGACCACAGTACCCGCTAGGAATCCTAACTCATGAAGAGGTTCTCATTTTTTCACTCGAGAGGTGTACGAATTCGCAAAAATAATGAAAGGTAGTTTTTTTTTAAAATAAAATTTCTAAAATAAACTAGTTATCAATTACAAAAGTCTAACTAGAATCTTCTTCTCTCTGTTAAAAAATTATCTGCCTCTAAGTGACTTGCCCGCTTCTTTGAGTATAACGATTGTTAGGTTCCATTTTTAAGGATTGGCTTAGGAACTTGAAAAGTATTTTGAGTTTCGAGTAATTTGTTTCTTAGACAAAGAAATTACATAAGGAATCTTGAAGAGTTCAAGAGACACCTTTAGAAGGTCTGTCGGATTTGCTCATAATTGAGACTGATCTTATGGTTTCTTCTATAATCAGTTGGATTATAGACTCTGATTCTAGTGTACATTTGTACACTTTAATGTATGGTCTTAAGGAATATAGAAGGAAGGCTAGGAAAGATGACCCTACGAGTAGGCAATGGAGCAAAAATTACTACTATGGCTATAGGAACTTATCCTCTTCGATTACCGTCTGATTTTTATCTAGAATTAAGAGACTATTATTGTGTACCTCCTGCTAGTAGAAATTTGATTTCTGTTTCAAGCTTAGCATAGGATGATTACGAAATCAATTTCAATAAGGACCATTGTATCATTTATTTTGAAAATAAAATAGTTAGACATGGTCACTTAATTATAGTCTCTATCATTTACATGTCGATGCAGATGAATCAGCTAACCTATCCTAGCAAATAGCGAGTGCCATTGCATCTAAGAGATCTAGAGATGAGATTAATCTAAAGTATATGTGGTACCTTAGGCTATGTCATATTGGAGAGGAAAGGATTAATAGACTGATGAAAGAAGGTCTTTTAGACTCATTCTTGGATGAGTTATATCCAGTCTGTGAGTCCTTTCTTTAAGAAAAAAATGATCAAGCTACTCTTTATAGGACACAAGGAAAGGACCACTGGATACTTGCTCTGGTACAGATAGATGTGTACGATCCATTTAATGTGCCAGCCAAATAAGATTATCTCTATTTCATCATCTTTAAAAATATTTTTTTATTATACGGATACGTATTTCTTATAAGACACAAATTTGAAGCCTTTGAAAGATTCAAAAAATTTAGATCTGAGGTAGAGAAGCAAATTTAAAAAAATCACTTAAGATACTTCGATCAGATCGAGTAGAAGAATACTTGAGTAGAGAATTTCTTAGTTATTTGAGAGAAAACAGCATAGTCTTTTGATAGACTCCATCTGGAACACCTCAACTCAACGAAGTTTTAGAATGAAGAAATCATATCCTATTAGATATGGTTCGATCCATGATAAGCTTCACTAATTTTTCTTTATTTCTTTAGAGACATGCCTTGCTAACAGGCAACTACTTAATTAATCGAGTTTCCTTTAATTCTATTCCTACCACACCACATGAGATATAGTATAGTAAGAAGCCAAATTTTGATCACCGTAGAATTGGGGATGTCCGACCCATGTCAAATGACAACAGACGGACAAGTTAGAGAGTAGGTTTATAAGAGCTCATTTCATAAGATACCTAAAAAAATCTTTGAAATATTATTTTTACCTTCTAGAGAATTATAATGTGATTGTAAGTTGACATGCCATATGAAGAAACTTTTTACTAGCCTGATTGGATCGGATCAGATAAAGTGGAAAATTTTTTTTGGATCTGATCTAGCCTAAGATTCATGAATCTAATTGCTAAATCTAGATCTAAACATACAAAGGATAGCAAAAATTCCACCTGACATGGGTAGACGATCTTCCTGCTCTAATGATCTGAATTCGATGCCGAGGTTCACCTTCAAGCCATATATGCACCCGACCTCTATTGGTATCCACTCAGATTCATATTTGGATGTTTTCTTCCTGCTCGATCTGATTTCAAAAATTTTGATATGGATCTTCAAGTCCTACCTTTGATCGGATCATTGGTAGCACCTCGATCGGATCTCCTTCGTCTTCTTCTTATGCGGACAACATTTTGACCTTTGAATGCTAGATCAGCCCAACACTTGGGCATGGGAGAGAGAGGAAGAGAGAGAGAGAGAGAGAAACTAGGAGATGGTAGGAGGCATGAAAAAGATGGAGCAGGGCTCAGTGGGCAATTAGAATGGCCAAATCCTTTGGCTTAGTCCCCTATTTATAGAAAATAGGAGACCTAGAGTCCTAGGACTTTAAGTATTTGATCATGTCAAATTGCTTAAAGCAGAAGGACTCTAAATAAGAAGTGGCACCCCCTCTAAATTTTTTGTGGCATTTTGTTGCACAAAATGGCCATCTGATGTGTGCCATCTTATCCAAATAAGGTTGTTGGCACCCTAGATAATCTCTCTCATGAGTTTGATTTAATTTAAACTCATTTGACTTGTTCAAATAGAGTTTAAATTGAAACAAACTCTAACTCCCTTTTTCCTTATCCTTATCACTAGTGGGCGCACGCCAAGAAGGAAGAGGGCATATGCCCTCTGGGGTTCTCTCTCCAAAAATATATAGCACACACCTCCAAAGAGAAATATTAGGGGGCGTGCTCTCCCTTTCTTCTACGCAAGGACCAAGTCAAAGGAAGGTGGGCGCCAACACTTGGTGCCCCCTCATCCTTATCTACTTAGGAGATTAAGACAAGGCCCTAATCTAATTAGGACAAGGCTATTCAGGATTTTTGGATAAGCCAAATCTAATTTGACTGAGTCCAAACCAATCAAAAAATTTAATTTTAAGAGAAAATTAGATCCAATCATTTGCTAGCATAATTTTTTTAAATCTAATTGGATCAAATCTAAATCAATCAGACTACGTGAGTCCAATTGAAAACATCCAGATCCAAATTCTTGTTTGTGTAATTTCATAGGTTCAATTCTGTATGGTAATGAAATATGTCGTGATCTCTATCATCGATATCATCGAAACTTCTTTCGATGGATCAGAACTCTTTTTAATTCATCCAATTAGAATTATCGATCATCAAGATAATTCTAATTGATCCCATAATCGATCAGTGACAACTAGCAGTATGTAGTGACAATCCATCAGAACTAAAAAAGAACCTCTCGGTGCAGCTATTGTATGATTTGATTCTTCTATCATGAGTTCCGATAGGATCAAGATTAGGATTGACTCATCAAACCTAATACCCATTATATGATTGAATCAATCAATTCGAGTCCGATGTGAAATCCTAATAAATTTTTTTTATTATTATTTCACACTGCCATGGTCATGGACTTTAGGACTCAATCTCATGATCACCATAGGACTACTCCTCCTCTACCAAGATTGATAGATCTCATCTTGGTGTAATCCAATTTCTACGGTAAATATGCTATAGCCAACATACACCTCAGAATTTCAAATGGCTAGAAGACCGAGTTATGATGTAGATAAATTATAATGCTCTCAAGGCAAGCTATCGATACATCTTAAGTTAAAGAATCAGACAAACTACTACAGCAATGAGCAAGTCATTGATGAGAAGGTAGACTTCCTTACGACTACTCGAAGTTGGTCATACTCAGTATCCTTGTTCTTAACAAATATTTGTACTTTTACTTCGGTGTCTCCATACCATAAATTTAAGATACATCTATCCTAAGAAAGCAATCGTACATTAATCTTCTAGATCGATCATCATCCTCATGATGATCCTATGATCAGGAGTAGTTTATAACTTAATTATAATAAATATGTCTCAAATTTTCAACTCTTGAGAATATATGTTATCATACCTATTAACTTAATCGATGAATCACAGACACAAAATACATAAATATGATTAAAAAAATAATTTAAATTTTATTTATAATAAATTAAAATTATAAATTATGTCCTTAGAAAGTATTATACGTATCGGCCAATCTAGCTTCTAGGGTATACATCTAATAAACTTCTACTTGATCTAAAGTCAATTAGCTACAAATCTAAGTTTCATCTTCTCAAGATGGATCTCAGTCTTTTGTTGGCTTAAAGGCTTCGTCAATGGGTCAGCCACATGGTCCACGGTGTTGACTCTCTTCACCTCGACATATCTCTTCTCGAGGTAATCATGGTGAGGTAAAACTGTCACTTGATGTGCTTGAACTTCTGGTGAGACATTGGCTCCTTAGCTAGGGCTATGGTATTGTTATTATCGCAGTAGAAAGGGACGACATTAGATAGCATCACTCCTAGCTCCACAACAAACTTCTTAAACCAGATGCCTCCTTTGCAGCTTCCAAGGCAGCGATGTACTCTGCTTTCATGGTGGAGTCTGCTATCACTATTTGCTTGAAACTCTTCTAGCTCATAGCACTATCATTATATAAGAACAAACTTTTCGATGTCAACTTTCGATCATTAATATCAGATATAAAGTCTGAATCAGTATATCCCTGCACTTGGAGTTCTCCATTACTAAAGACCAATAATATATCCTTAGTCCCTCTCAAGTACTTAAGGATACATTTCATAAAAGTCAAATGCTTTTCACCTGAATTCGACTGATATCTTCTTATGAGACTCACAGCATATGCGATATCAGGTCATGTACAAAGCATGGCATATATGAGGCTTTCTATTATTGAAGCATAAGGGATCTTGTTCATACATTCGATCTCTTCCGGTGTATTGGGATGCATCTTTTTAGAGAGATAAATATGCTACTATAGAATGAAGCTACGACAGCGCTTACTATTGCAGTAGTTTGAAAACCACTGCAATAGGCTCTAAGATAGCGATTTTGTGTAACTGCTGGTTACATAAAATCACTGTCATAGATCTAATCTATGGTAGTGGTTAAGCATAACCACTGCCATAGGTCAAATCTATCGTAGCGGTTAATCAATCATTACTATATGCTCAATCAATGGAAGTGGTTATCCATCACCGCAGTCATAGATTAGACCTATGATAGCAGTTATATATAATCACTGTCATAGATTTTATCTATAGCAGCAGTTTTGAATAACCATTATCATTTATTAGACCTATGATAGCGATTTTATATAACCACTACAATAGGATAATATGGCAGCGGCTATGTTTAACCGCTACTATAGATGTATAATATAAATTTTTTCATATTTTTTCTTAAATATGATATAATTTTAAAATTTAAAACATATCTTCATTATTCATTATCTAAATGATTATCGTTAGAGTGTCATCACAAAAGACTATCTCGATCCGATAGTCCTAGCTATGTCGATCGATAAAATTTGATTTTAATGGCCATGAACGACCGCATGATTATCTGATAGATAAAGATCACTGATTGATCTGAAAACTTTCAATGATGATCTTGATGATGTTTGTAGTACACTATCAAAATTTTATTTTAATCAAACATCATTATCATAGTCAATCTAGTATGGGATGATTTTGGATGTTAAATGAAAAATGATGATCAAAAGGCCAAACAATGCTCAATTATGAGGTAATCTTTTAGATAATTGATCTTTGGTACTACTTTGATCATTCGTATGATAGTGATCATAAAATTTAAATCGCGTATATATGAACGATCCAAAACTATATTTCTCTTGATACTCATTCTTAAAGGCCTTTTATAATTATACTTATGCTTCTGTAAGATATGTTTAACATGAATAGTTCATATAGACATGCTTTGAATTTTACGATCACCATTGTACAAATAATTAAAGTAGTAGCAAAGATTAACTATCTAAAAAATCATCTATTAATCAGACATTATTTGGCCTTTTAATCACTCATTTTTCATTTAACGATTAAAATCATTCAATGCTAAATTGATCATGATAATGATGTCTGATTAAAGTAAAATTTTGATAGTATGCTACAAACATTACCGAGATCATCATTGTAAGTTTTTGGATCAATCGATGATCTTTATCTATTAGATCATCATGCGATCGTTCGTGACCATCGAAATTAAATTTATTGATCGACATAGCTAGGGCTATCGAATCGAAGTGGTCTTTTATGATAACACTCTAACGATAATTATTTAGATGATGAATGATAAAGATAAATTTTAAATTCTAAAATTATAACATAATTTAAAATAAATATATGAAAAAAAAATATATTATGCATCTATAGTAGTGGTTGGCAAAAATTGCTCCTATAGGTTCTATTACAGTGGTTGCTAACTGCTGCTATAGATCAAATAGTAGCTGTTATATAATAACTGTTGTAATAGACCTATGGCAGTGATTTCAAAAATCACTGCTATAGGTTTGGCTATAATTTTTTTGATGCGTCGAGCAGTTTTCATCTTCCCTCCCTAGCCTCTCATTTACTCTCTCTCTCTCCTCTCTACCCAAGCCCTAGCTGCCCTCCTCGCTGCCGACCCATCCCTCTATCAGCCTGCCCCATCACTAGCCACCTCAGTCTAGTGCCGCCCCCTCCCTCCCTCTCTCTTTCTTTCTCTCTTCTTGCCTTGGTTATCCGTGCCCTAGCTACCCACCCCATGCCGGCCTACCCACCACCGCCCCCTCCCTCAACCCCACCATCGGCTCCAGCTCCCTCAGCCCTGGCCTTACCTCCCTCAGCCCCGACCCCATCCCTATTGGCCTCACCTCCCTCGATCCCATTCTCCACCGCCCCCTTCCTTTTAGTGCCACCACGGACCCGCCCCACCACTGCTCTGACTCCGGCTCCATCGGCCCCGGCCTCCTTTGGCTTATCCCTTTCTTCTAGCACCATCACCAACCCACCTCGCCGCCACCAGCCCTCCCTCTAGCATCGCCGCTAGCAACCCTCATAGTCTGTGCGACCCTCTCCCCACAGCAAGTATTTTTTTATTTAATTTCATAATAATATTAACAATTAATTATAATATTTATAATATTATTATTATTAATAATATTTATTATTATATTTATAATAATAATTACAAATATTATTATAATATTTATTATAATAATAATATAATATAATAATATTATTATTATTATTATATTATAATAAATGATCCACCATGGGCTATAGGTTAAATGGGTTGACTAGGGCTGCTAAATATTAATATATAAATTAATAATATATATTAAAATATATATTACTAGTAATAAAAGGTTCGATTTCAAACTCGAACTCGATTTCGAGTATGGCTCGATTTATATTTAAATTGAGTCGAATCGATCTCGAGCTTTATCTATTTTTTATTTTATTTTTCTATTTAAGAATCACTAAATTGATGCTATATTTTAAGAATATTCAATTAGTATTAAGATGCCACTAAGAAAGAAGAAGATGCCACTATGTTTTAAGGATATTCTACTAATAATCAATATGTTATAAATAATACTTATCTTATATCATTTTTTATTTTATTATTTTCTGTAATATCCTATTTTAAAAAATTAGTTTCTTTTCTTTTCTTTTTTTTTCATTTTATAAAAAGGTTGTGATGATTTTGGATGAAAAATGATTAATTCTTAATATGATTTTAGTGATATGAGTTCTCTTATTTTTTCTCTTCTTCTATAAATATTTTAATAATTTCGAACTGTAAGACAATCTTGGATAGCAAGCGACTGTTTAGCGGGCAACCATTCGTAGCTGATTAGTTTAGTTGTAGCAGATACAGAAAGTATTTTTGTAATGCATAATTAAATGATGAATTTGAGCCTCTTTTTTATTTTTTTTATTTTTTTAATTTTTTAATATTTAAAGAGAACTCCTACTAGTGGGTTCTAGGTCTTGCCGATAGCTATGGGCCATCCTGATAGGTTTTGTGCTATGTCGGCTAGTAAGCTGAAAACATCCGCTAGTGGTTTCTAAACCATGCCTATGGGTTTGGGACCGTGCTGGTAACCTTGGACTGTATCATATCGGCCAATAAGAGAACCCGCATTAGAAGGTATTAGATCGTGCTAGTGGATTTTTGACTGTCAAGTTCTAGAATATAACTTAGTAGCTGGATGTCAAGGCTTGGTAGTGGTGGCCGCTTGGGAGGCGGTGATTACTAACGGGAGCCGCAACCTAGAGCTCCATCCTCCATCCTCCGACCATGAGTGGAACTCCCATAGAGATACATTTGAGTGATGGTTCATGAGCTACAGAAGCAGAGTTTGAGCTTTATTACAGTTCTCATCTAGACACCTCTAACTCTAGTAAGATTCTGCTATAAATGTTAGAGTTTATTTATAGATGTAATTCGTGTTGTAGAATTTATTGCATAAAATTTTTTGAATTGCTGTTTATATCTTATTACTTTTATTTATTATATTGCATAATGATAGACCCATCAATTGATTAGTGTACATAATCTTCGGCACCCGTATATTTATATATTTTTTGTATAGATAAAAGAATTATGTACCATGAGCAATTGATTATCCAATTTGGATAGTTTAAAAATTATAAATAATTTTATAGATAATTATAAAAATCAAACGGTATGCTGAGGATTCTGAAAAAAAATTTGGATAGTATTTTTCTTTTATTCTTTCTACATAGGAGAACTAAGAAGAAATGCTACCAAAATTTCTTTCAATCCTTATTTTGTATCATTTGATTACTGAAATAAATCTATAGAATTAATACAATTCTTGCATGAGATATGACCTATCTTTATCTATTAGTTGATGATAGGATATATTTATTGCATATCTAAAAATGATATTTGATTTGTTTATGATGCATTGGTATATAATGTAAGTTTCACATATGATTTAATTATAGTCTCACCATTTTTATAATGAATAAGGGGTGGATGAAGTTTAGTAAGCTCTTGCCAGAATATGTGGCTGGACTTCAAAATTTTTTGATTTTACTATAGAAAAATTTAGAAACCATGGACTTATCCAATGTTCTTGTAAGAAGTGTATAGGTAGGCCATGACTATCTCATCAAGATGTAAATGATCACCTCACTATTTATGACTTTAAATTTGGTTATAAAATTTATTAGAATTAACATGGTGAGGATAGACCGTAAGGAGGCAATCATCATGATGGAGGAGTGAAACAAATGGTTCATAATATTTTTTTATTTATTGGCCATAATAATGGTACATCTACATCCATGCCTGATCCTGTGGTTGGTGGAATGATAAATAGTAAGAATATAGAGAAGATCCATAAGTTAATAGAGAATGCTAATATTTTTTTATATCCTGAGTGTGAAAAGATGGGGAAGCTTGGGTTCTTAATCCAATTGTATCATGCAAAATGCTCTAATGGGTTCAGTAATAATGGAGTGTACTGCATACTAGAACTTTTGGAGAACATTTTTTCCGATAATGCATAAATTCTAAAGAATAATTATGAGGTATCAAAGATTATTGAACAATTGGATTTTACTTATACTAAGATACATGCATGTCCTAATGATTGCATGCTCTATTGAGAGAGGGATACCAAACGAAATGAGTGCACAAGGTGTAGTATATCAAGATGAAAATAGAATAAAGATAGCACATTGATTCATGTACCTCAAAAGTTGATGTGGCATTTTTCTTTGATTTTGAAACTACAAAAATTATTTATGTCAGCAAGGACATCAAAGGACATGAGATGGCATGAAGAGAATCGAATAAAAGATGATGCATTGAGGCATCCAACCGATGGAGAGGCATGGCAAAAATTTAATGAAATACATCTCAACTTCATACAAGAGATATGCAATGTGAGGTTGGGCTTGTCATGCAATGGTTTCAATCCGTTCAAGCATATAAATATGGCCCACAGTATATGGTTAGTGTTTATTCATGTTTACAACCTCCCACCATAAATGCGTATGAAAAAAAATTTTGCTTTCATGACAATGCTCATTCTTAGATCAATGGAGGTAGGTAATGATATTGATGTCTATTTACAACATCTTATTACCGAGCTAAAATAGTTATGGAGCATTCAAGATGTTCCAACTTTTGATGCTTTGATGAATGAGTCATTCTCCATGCATGCAGCGCTTCTGTGGATAATAAATAACTTTCCAACTTATACCCTAATATCGGGTTAGAGCATGAAAGCTGAGCTAGCATGTCCAGTTTGTGAAAAAATATCCGATCTAAAAGGTTAACACATCAAAGAAGTTTAGCTTTTTGGGGCATCGACATTTTCTTCATCGAAATCATCCATATAGAAAAGATGCACACTCCTTCGATGGTATTGTTGAAGAAAGTTAGGCACCTAGCCGGATGTCTGGGAGTGAGGTATTGAGAGAGTTGGATGGTCTTAGTATTGAATTTAATAAAGATGATCTGATTGGTGGTAAGAAGAAGAAGCATTGATCAAAGATAGATGACACACTTTAATTAGAGGGAAAAAGCATCTTCTTTGACTTATCATATTAGGAGACAAACTTATTGCGCTACTGTTTAGATGTAATGCATATTGAAAAGAACATATACGAGCTCCTATTGACAATAATCTTTAACATCAAGGATAAAACCAAGGATGACTTGAATTTTCGATTTGACTTAAAAGAATGGGATATTAAGAGATCACTCCATCTGAAACTGGTAGGAAGAGAACAATGAAGGCTCTCTCATACATGCTATGTTATGAATATCTCCGAACAGTCTACATTTCTTCATGTGTTGGAGAACATAAAGATCCCAAATGGGTACTCAAGCAACATACTAAAGTGTGTGAATAGTAAGAATATCAAACTTGGGAGATTAAAGACTCATAATTATCACATTTATGTAGGAGTTGATCCCAATAGCTATTCACCATGTGTTACTAAAAAATATCAGAATGACTATTATTTATCTTTACAACTTCTATAGAGATATTTGTATAAAGAGGTTGCTTAAGAAAGACTTGAAGAAAATGAAGGCAAGGATGGTAACTATATTATGTGATTTGAAGAAGATATTTTCATCATCATTTTTTATAATTATGATACATCTCATCATGAACCTTGCGAAGAAAGTTGCACTTGGAGGCTTAGTATTTTGCCGATGGATGTATCCCATCGAGAGAAATATTTAAATACTAAAATTTTATATAAAAAATATAAATCGCTTGGAGGGATCCATAGCAAAAGATTATTTAGGCCAAGAGTGTATAGATTTTTATACTATGTACTTAAACAAGCTCGAGACACGTTGTAACCAGCTAATGAGGAATCATGATGATTAGTATGAGCCAATTAAGCCTATATTTAAGTCCATTCTACAGTCAGATGGATTTTTTACTTTATACCATAACACTGATTTAAGCATCAAGGAAAAGAATATGGCACACCGCTACGTGCTCTTCAACTGGATGTCATTGAGCCGTATGTAAGGTGAGTCACTCAGCCTTATTTATTTTTTAATACTTAGAAAAAAATATCTAATTATATCAAAATTTATTCTTTATGCATACAGACATAAGAAGATCATAAGAGTAAAATATGATACTCTAAATATGTGAGAAAAGAAAAAATGAGTAGCAAAATTTTTTTTGAGTGGTTCAAAAATCATGTGAGTACATATTCTTGTCTTATGCACTTTATTTGAACATATTTACTAATTATGTATCATCTTCTTAGGTGTAGAGATTACCGCTTGATGATGTGAGCCCTAAAGTGTGTGCTTTTTCAATGAAACTTAATCGTACCATACATGAGTACAAATAGCTTATCATTAATGGTTATAGATTTAATATTTATAATCAATCCATAAATATGGCAACACAAAATAGTGACATGATGTTGAGCGCCACCACTGGGTGTTATGTTAGCTTAAGGGATTCATAGCCTCGTACGGAGGATATGAACTATTATGGAATGATAAAGAAGATAGTCATCTTGGACTACTATTCTAAAAGAAAGATTGTATTGATGAAATGCGATTGATTTGATATCTTATCTCAGTTAGAGATGAAGACTAATGAGTGCAATTTTACTCTCATCAATATACAATGCCATCTCCATACTGAAGAACCGTATATATTTATCTTCCAAGCTAGTCAAGTCTTTTACGTTAGTGATCCATTGAAGCTTCAATGGGGTGTTGTTGTGAGGATGGTGCCTAGACATATTTTTGATGATACCAAGGTTGATAACATTGTTGGATCATGCATACGACGTGCTCCTCTAGGATAAAACTTACTTAGTGCTGTCGAGGTCCCGGATATATTTATCAGGAGCAATGGTGATGTCCATATTATCGATGCAATTAGGCGATAAATTCAATATTTTAGCACAAATGTTAGAGTCTATTTATTAATGCTCTACTGATATTAATTATTATTCAACATGTTATATTGGTTAATATTCATTAATATTGTAGGTCATGATGGCACCGAAATACCATCTAACTTTCACCCTTATCTCTCGATGGGCTATGCAGAGCTTAGCATCTACTCCATCCACCTCCACATCGACTATTCAGGCACCACTGGCATTAACTCTTCCATCGACATCTACTCTACCAATATTTGAGCCTCTACCATCAGCTATATCTCTGGCACATGCTTCATCCATTGATGAGTCTCCATTGACATCCACATCGTACGATCCCATAGCCAATGAGAGTATATTTTTATTATATTATTTATTTATTTATTTATATAGTTATTATATACTCATATATTTGTATAATATATTTTTATTGTAGGTGCATCATTGAGTAGGATATTTTATGGTCCCATATACATGCTGCATGTATGGAACCATCAGCATTAGATCATAATGGAGTACGATCGAAAGGAGAGGCCAGTTGGAAAGGCCGTACGAGAGATGCATTCCATTTTCAGAATGCCTATGAGATGGTCCAACATCATTCTAGAACTATTCGTAGACTAGAGATTGACAGACGCTGGTATCAGAGATCGAATGTGGAAGAAGATATGGATAAGTATACCGTAATTATTTTTATATATTTGATATGTTTATACTATGTTTGATTAGAATAATTTCGTAACTGATTTTTGATAATTTTATGCAGAGAATGTATGACTTTCAGATCATGAGAGGCCTTGAGATGCTTGATTGAAGAAGATTGAAGAGTTATACCAAAACTACAAGGTCAAGCTCCACATAAGATGGCTCGAGCACCAACAAAATACTCCGAAGGAGCTTGTTCCTTAGATTTAAAACTGTCCTCCGAGTCAGTGGAAGAGGATGGTTAAACATTGGAGGAGCTATGAGTTTTAGGTTTAATTTTTAATTTTTATTTTTTTAATATACTTAAAATTATATTTAAATATTTTTAAATATTTATTATTTAAATATTTATAATTTAAATAATTTTTAGACTATCTTCTATCAAAATTAGAAGAATCGAATAGTTCAGGAGTACACGCATACTCTCGATCGTGAGTCTATGGTCAGTAGTATGCATAGAGAGGTAATGAATTATGAATCTTAGTTTATAATTAAATTGATATTTTTTTTGCATGTTTCTAATAAGCTGATCCATTATTACAGTTGATGAGAGAAGGAGTGATGCCCACCCATAGTGTCATCTTTCAATCCAGCCGTACGGACAAGAAGGGCAAGCCAATGAACCTCACGATCAAAAAAATTTTTGTAAGTAATAAATAGATTAGTATTTTTAGTATTATAAATTTTTTTATAATATTTTATTTAAATTTATAATTATAGGAGCAGTTAGATGCGCTCACAAACGAGGGCCTGGACACCTCTGACCTCCTTGACCATCTATCTTGGATCTTGGAGCCTGAGCACTCTAGGAGGATCCAATGCAAGCCCGAACATATGTCGGTAAGCTATTGGTCTGAGACAAGTATCTCTTTACATGCTTTCAAGATCATCAGTTAGGAGTAGCTTGAGGAGGCATTAATGCAGACAACTGAGGCTACATAACGGGCTGCTCAGGCTACGGAGCGAGCTACTCAAGTTGAGGAGCATACATCTCAACTACAGAGCATCGTGAGCGCTATGGTGACGAGGCTCTCCATGCATTTTGGAGCTAACTTCATAGATTTTGAGGACATGTTGGCTAGCATTTCAGCTCCAGCCCCTCCATCTTTTGCTCCAATTCTAGCTCCTCTAGCTCATGCTCCATCTTCTTCTGGTGATGATGATTTAGATTTAGATGTAGACTTTTGATGTATTTATTTTTTTAAAAAAATATTATAATAAATTTTATTCAATAATAAAAATTAAATATTTTAGATTATTTTTATATTATTTTAGATATATTCTTATGTTATATATTGAATTACATTTATTAGATAAAAAAATTAAATATTAGAATATTTTTTTCTTATTCAAAATCTATGGTAATAGTTGGAAAATGCTGTTGTAGGCATGAAAATGCTGTTGTAGGCATGCCAATCACTGCCGTAGATCGCATCTCAACCGCTATCATAATCTATGGCAGTGATTCAAAAATCGCAGCATTAGCTTTATGGCAACGGTTAAATAATCGCTGTCATAGATAACTATTGCAGCAATTATGTAATCGCTGCCATAGGGCACCTATGATAGTAGTTAAAGAATCGCTGCTATATATGACCTATGGCAGCAATTGCGTAACCGTTGCTATAGCATCTATGGCAGTAGTTATTTAACCACTACTATAAACTCTATGGCAATGATTCTATAATCGTTGCTATTGATTATCTATGGCAGTGGTTATCAACCACTACCATAGGTATCCTGTGGCAGCGGTTATGATAACTATTATAAAAATCGCTATCATAGACCTACGGCAATAGCGACAGTGGCAGCGGTTAAGTAACCACTATCATAGACTATAGCAGCGACTTTTTGAGCTACAACAGCGATTCTGAACTGCTGTCATAGCTCTTTACTATAGACTCAAATATTTTATAATCATCAAGAACCATAGTCGTAGCTCTTTACTATAGACTCAAATATTTTATAATCATCAAAATTAATTCTTGGAGCAATAAATTTTGATTCATCAGTGGGGCAAATTTAGATGCCACTATATTTCTCAATGGCCCATCCTTCATAGCTTGTGTTTTAGGTAGGGATTTTCTTGATACTTTTCGAGGCTGGATCCATGAAGTATCCATGTGTCCACCATTTGGAGCTAAAGTGGATGACTTTAGATTTTCTAGATTTGGTGCAGCATTGACTAGTACTCTAGTTGTCGAACCCATGGTCTATACACTGGCCTAACATCCACACCTCGAGCCATTGCATAGTCACATGAATCCATATTATGCCCAATTTTTCCACACACATAATGCAGATCCGGTAGCTCTTCATAAGTAAATCACTGCCAAATGGATTTATCTTTCAACCACACCTTAGCTCTTGAGAAAACACTTTTGGATACATCCATTAATACACAAACCCTTGCATACTCCATCCTTACAAAAGTTTCAGTCCATTCATCTAGAAAAAGAGAGGCACTAGCTAGGGCTGCAATCTTTAAAATATTTTCCTTATCCCAAAGTTCAAGTGGTAGATCTAGGAGCCTTAGCTAGATCCTTGCTTGCTTAACTGTATCATGACCCAGCCAAAAATCGAGTCTCCAACTCTCAAGGGCAAGCAGTTGCCTAACTAAGGATCACAGTCCTTTGTTCAAAATTCCTTAATTTCACCTCCTCAGAAAGACAATCAAATAACAATAGTCCCTTTGATAGAAAGGAGACATGGAGCTCCCCTTGAATGTTCCATTGGAGTTTCATCTTTTTTTGAATGAAATCTAATGAAAATCCTTGGCCAAAGAACTTACTGGCCAAAGCAATCTTTTATCGATCAGATGCTTGATCAATGTTCTCCTCATTAAAAACCACCACTTGATTAAATATCTATTTAAGTTCAACAACCTCTTCATCAATGGCTTGCAAAGTCTCCTATTGAAACCGATGAGTCCCCTACACCACCTACGACTATGAGCAAGTCACCTCAGCTTACCGGCCACCCATTATTCGAGCAGACTTCTTGCTGGGTGGAGAGCCCACCTCTTTTCCTTTAAGGTCAGGGTCCATAGCAGAGCCCAACGAGTGGATTCCACTAAGATCCAGTCGATCAACTTTCATCTCCGATGCTTTCTCCTCCGGCATAGAACTCTTCTTTGTTAGAATGATGAAGCCTGAATTCTCCTCTGCTGCCTCATCTCTTCTTCGATTTATACCACCATCGCAATCCAACAATGAAAATGCTATCGCATCAAGTTGTAAATTAGTCAAATCGACCTCTTTTCCCCTAGAGAAGAAGTGCTAGCAACAGTTTTTTCTCTCTCTCTCTCATCACTCTTTCTGTCTCAAACCTCGCCATCTTTTAACATTGAATAGCTACGTCTTTATCAATATATAGTAGAAGTTATATTCTTCTTTCGAGATTATTCTCGAAAACTAAAGAAAACCAATTATAGAAACCTCAAAGCCACAGTTCAACATCACTGTCGACAATTTATAAGATGATGAACATTATGCACTTTAATAAATCTAATAAATCTATATTTAAATTTATTATATCTTTTTTATAAGAACTTGACAAGTCAAAGTCCTTCAAACTATTTAATCCATTGGAATGACCTCCACATAATGGCAGGGCCATATTTTTCCTTTCGGTAAACCTAATTTATTAAACTAATTTAAAATAAATACATATGAGGAATCGAAAAATAAAATATCTTTTATCAAACAAATAAAATATCTAAAAATTTAGAACGAATATCGTGGTGATAGTTGTTTAGAGAGTAAGCCAACTATTCTCACCCACGTACGTCGCCATAGAGGGGGTGTGGGGCCACATTGACCGGGGAGTCGTGGAAGACAAGTCAGGCATGGCCTTGGCATCTATTTAAGTTGGGCGTTTCGACGTTCCCGCATATTAGTCCATGGCATAGCAGCCGCGGCCTTCCCTTTCTTCTGCTAAGCCCATCCAAGTCTTTCCTCCTCTTCCCTGGTATAGCAGCCATGAACCATCGTCTGCTCTTTCCTTTCCTATTTATCTTCTTTAGCTCTCTTAACATCCCTCACACTTTTGCAGCCAATTCCATCTCTATGAACCACCCTCTCTCTGGAAACCAGACCATAATCTCACAAGGTGGCAACTTTGTGCTAGGCTTCTTCCAACCAGGTAAGAAATCCACCCACAACTACTACATAGGCATCTGGTTCAAGAAGGTCTCACAGCTCACTTCTGTTTGGGTAGCAAACAGGGAGACACCCATCTCTGACCCAACCACATCAGAGCTCAGAATCTCCGATGATGGCAATCTGGTCCTCCTCAACCAGTTCAAGAAGCAAGTCTGGTCTACAAACCTTACCACCATAGCTTCCAACTCTACAACTGCTGTGATCCTGGACTCTGGAAACCTTGTTCTTAGAGACGACTCTGACCCATCCAGAGTCTTCTGGCAGAGCTTTGACCACCCAACCAACACATGGTTACCTGGATGTAGACTTGGATTGAACAAGGTGACTGGAGAAAGGCATCTTGTAACCTCCTGGAAGAATTCTGATGACCCTGCTCCTGGGATTTTCTCCCTTGAGATAGACCCCCATGGTTCCAGCCAGTACTTCATCGTATGGAACGGAGCCAGGCAGTATTGGGACAGTGGATATTGGAATGGACATCTCTTCACCGCTGTTCCTGAGATGACATCAAATTACATCTACAATTTTGAGTACGTCTCCACTGCAACAGAGAACTACTTCACGTACACTCCTATCGATGATAACATGATCTCGAGGCTTGTTATGGATGTCTCGGGGCAAGTCAAGCAGCTGACCTGGCTGGAGGATGCCCAGGAGTGGATGCTCTTCTGGTCCGAGCCCAAACAGCAGTGTGATGTCTACGCTCTGTGTGGTCCTTTTGGCAGCTGCACCGAGAAGGGCCTGCCCTTCTGCAGCTGTGTGAAGGGCTTCAGTGAGGCTTCTCCGAGCAATTGGGATTTGGGCGATCAGAGTCAGGGCTGCGTGAGAAACACTCCATTGCAATGCAGTGCTAACAGCTGGGCCGGTCATGGGGATAAAGATAAGTTCTTTATGATGCCTGGCATGAGATTGCCTATTAATAACCATTCTGCAGAAGTTGCCAGTGGTGAAGATTGCGAGTTAGCTTGCTTGAAGAATTGCTCTTGTACCGCTTATTCTTATAGTAGGGGATGCACTGTATGGTATGGAGACTTGCTGAATTTACAACAGCAGTCAGATGGATCGTTTGGGGAGACCCTTTACCTCCGTCTAGCCGCTTCGGAGCTGCCAAATTCCAAATCCGGGAAGCGACCATGTATTGGATTTGTGGTGGGTGTGGTGGTCGGCGTTTTAGCTTTATTTGCAATTGCTTTCATGCTGATTTTGGGGCATCAACGGAGACGAATGATTAGTACCACAAAAGCCATGGAGAATAATTTGGTGCTGTTCAAGTATGGCGACTTGCAGCGAATAACCAAGAACTTTTCGGAGAAATTAGGGGGAGGAGGGTTCGGTTCTGTCTTTAAAGGCCTGCTACCTGACTCGACTGCCATTGCTGTGAAGAAGCTTGAAGGTCTTCGTCAAGGGGAGAAGCAATTCCGAACCGAGGTGAGCACCATCGGAAAAATTCAGCATGTTAACTTGGTTCGCCTTCGTGGATTCTGCTCTGAAGGGACTCAAAGGTTGCTGGTCTATGATTACATGCCAAATGGTTCTCTAGAAACCAAGCTATTTCGAAGCAATTCCATGGTTTTGGATTGGAAAACAAGGTACCAGATTGCCCTTGGAGCCGCTAGAGGATTAGCTTATCTACATGAGAAGTGCAGGGACTGCATCATACATTGTGACATCAAACCAGAGAATATACTTCTGGATGCATCACTTGTCCCAAAACTGGCAGATTTCGGCCTTGCAAAGCTTGTGGGCCGCGACTTTAGTAGAGTTCTAACGACGATGAGGGGAACCATAGGCTATCTTGCACCAGAATGGATTTCCGGTGTGCCTATCACTTCCAAAGCTGATGTTTACAGCTACGGGATGATGCTTTTGGAGATTATATCCGGCAGGAGAAATGCAGAGCAATCAGAAGATGGAAAGAATGTCTTTTTCCCTGTGTTAGCTATTCATAGAGTCATAGAAGGAGATGTTCTTAGCTTGCTGGATCACAAGCTGAATGGTGATGCTGACTTGGAAGAGCTTGATCGAACTTGTAAGATTGCTTGTTGGTGCATTCAGGATTACGAGTTTCACCGGCCATCAATGGGTCAAGTTGTTCAAATTCTAGAGGGTGTCATCGAAGTTAACATGCCTCCCGTTCCAAGGTCACTTCATGTTCTTGCGCAGAACACGGAGGGCATAGTCTTCTGCTCGGACTCGTCTTCAGGTCAAAGCTCGTAAATTCATCGTACCAACTCAACTAGCTGTCAACCTAAACTAGCGACTTCGGCATTCTAAGGGTTGAGAAAATTTGGGATGCTTCATTTTTCCCTGTTCAAGTTTAAATGAGTCTCTTTTGTAATCTATATCCATGTACAAGCTGCGTGCTAGTTACGGCGGTTTCTCTGACATGGTTAGGAGTTTAATATGCTTGAATTCTGCGCTAATGAAATAAAGGGATCCTTTTTCTAAAGAGAAGACAAGATCAAGAAAAAAGCTTTGTCGCAGTAGAATAAAGCTTCTATTTTGTTCTAGTGTTGCTCAAAGAAATGAATGTTCATAATATTGTGTTGCACAATAAAAAGATTACTTTTTCCTACTGGGCCTTGAGGAAAACATTCATGTTGACTGTTGTAAAATTCACTAACGAATACGCCCCGAAGCAAAGTTCTTCATTTAGGCAAGAAACGAGTAGGTTTGCGCGAATACGCTTCATCCGTCAAGTGTTTAAATTTTTACATGTTCGAGCTCTTCTACAATAAGTCCTGGTAGTGGACGATAACACCATTCGACTCGCAAGCATTCTTACGCAAGCTCACTTGGAAGATTGGCATAGAAATATAATTTGACAAATATAACATAATATTTTTAATACCGGTAAACCTAATATGGCTTGCGGGCTATCTACTTTTAATCCACAAATCTTATTTATCTTTTGTCTCGTCATCTTGGAACTTTTGACCGTCACTAAAACCTTTTAATGTACGTTGAAATCTTATTTATCTTTTGTCTTATCATCCTGGAACTTTTGACCATAACAAAACCTTTTAATGTACGTTGACTCTTATAAACCCAAAACTTTTTGACTAGACCGTGACTAAATTTATTAGCTTAGAACTTTTGAATACGCATTGATTCTCGCAAGCTTAAAATTTTAGACTATTCCTGCACCTCCACCGGGTAAAATCTTCCTCCAATCTGTGAAGTAGAAACCGAAAAACCTCTAGCTAGATTTCCAAAAAGCACAGATAAATTAAATTACACATATCGGGTAAAACTTGGATGGTGTAAAACTTATATATTGACTGTCTTGTCACAATAGAGATTTAACAATAAACAAGTAAACGAATTTTGACTTGGAATCTTTGACTGTACCTTGACTCCTAGCAGGCAGCAGCTTAGATTTTCACACTAAAACCTCGACCGTGTAGAGTCATCTTCAAATTTATGGATTAGGAACTTATAAACCACTAGAATGCTGGAAGTTATGATAATACTATAAGATAGGAGCTCCATCCTAAGGGATTTCATTTGGCCTGAAGTATTTACTTTTCTTTTCATAAATCTACAACATAGAAGCTCCATCCTATGTATAATTCAACCACTTTTGTAAAACAAGGAATTATAATGATCAAATGGTAACACCATTTGATTCGCAAGCATTCCCACGTAAGTTCACTTGGAGGATTGGCATAGAAGAATAATTTGACAAATACAACATAATATTTTTAATACCAGTAAACCTAATTTGGCTTGTAGGCTATCTACGTTTAATCCATAAATCTTATTTATCTTTTTGTCTTATCATCCTGGAACTTTGGACCATAACTAAACCTTTTAACGTACGTTGAAATCTTATTTATGTTTTGTCTTATCATCTTGGAACTTTTGACCATAGCTAAACCTTTTAATGTACGTTGACTCTTATAAATCCAAAACTTTTTGACTAGACCGTGACTAAATTTATTAGCTTAGAATCGTTTGAGACGTTAGGCAGCAGGGGCAAGGGCCGTTGCACCACCGACCTGCATGCCCCCCTACGGTCTTAGCATACTTTTCAAACATTAAAACACCCTCTGTCTACAGATCATAGACCCTCTAGGGATTTGGCAAAGCGGAAGCTACAGGAAACACCACCCTCTATAATTATTCAATAAACTAAACTCACTTACAAAATTTCTAAACTTATTATACATAATACCTTTTTAAAATAAATATTTTTTTAAAAAATAAGTAGCTTCTTTCTCTCTAAAAGTTTTACCAAATAGATGCTAAGCCCAGATCTTTCATTACTTCTAACTTTATTCCTTTATAAAAAGAAAAAAGAAAAATAAAATGGTATGAACTATACTAACCCAGTAAGTAAAATCTATGCTTTCTTATCGAATCAAGCAGAAATTTTTTCATAATAATATAATATTTAGAAATTAATAGATAATACAAAATAAAGTATTTTATAGAGTATATTACAAAATAAGTTATAAAGATAATCATGCATGTATAAATCATGAAATTTCGTAAACATAGTGCATAAATCATTCAAATTAGATATTCGTATCATATTTTAAAATATTGCTCCCAAATATTCATATTATGGTTACTTTATACTTATGATGGGGCAGTTATCGTAATCGATAAGTTTTATAATTCGTATTTATTACCAACTTTATACCTATTAGCAGAGGGCCATTTGTTGATTAATCTTACTTTTGTAAGGCTATCACAGCTTTCTAAGAGCCTTTAAAATTTTATATCTTTTCTTAATTAACATGCATATAGATATGGATGAAAAAATAATAAAATTCATACTTTATAAACATGTCATTTTCATAAAACGTATTCATGGAATCAATAGTAATAATAAAATATGCTTTTCATATCTCATATGTTAATTCTTATTTTATGAAAATATGATTTCATTAGCAACTGATCATATGCAAGACATACACGATAATTTGAAAAATAAATGAAAAGTATAACATCCACTTACCTCGATCATCCTAAATTTTCAAACTTTGTTGGACAAATTTATTGAACCTATTTGTTATATTAAAACATAATTAGTTCTTATTTGACAAATTTAATTATAAAGAAAGGAGACTGTAGATTGGATGGTTGGTCCAATAGGTTGTCTATGCACCAAATCTGATTCGGGATTGTCTTATCGAAGACAACATGGATCCTTGAAGAGAAAGGCATAACTTCATAAAGGATCCATAGATCTTTTTAGAGAGAGAATATTCATATCTCTCAAAAGAGAAAACTATAATCAAGATCATCAAGAGTCATGTCAGGATAACTTAATAGAAATTAACAGTGATTAAATGCTATGAATTTTTGACAAGGACTGAACTGGAATTGACAAACTGCATAGATATCGAAGTAATTTAGGATGTCTTTAAAAAGATCATCTGATCAAGTTCATGCTAGGGCTCATGGATCATATGGAGAGAGAAAGAGAAAGTAGAGAGAGAAATTTTAGAGAGAGAAGAAAAGAGAAAAGAGAGATCCTTCTCTCTCTCTTTTTATTTTTTTTTCATTTCTTCTTCTTTTCTTCTTTTCTTCTTGGCCGAATAGGGGAGGGATAGGAGCAGCAGCTGGTGCTCCAACAGGATGCAATAGCATGGCCAGAGGTCTGGTAGCAAGCGACCAATGGTGGTAGAGTAAAGGATAGCTGGCAGCAATGATCATGAAGGAAAATCCTGATTTTTCGGTCCAGGTTCGTCCAGATCTGATTAGATCAAGAGATATATTTCAAAAATTTTTTCTTGATCTTAATCAGATCTTGATATGTTTCAGATCTGATTCTTATTATTTTAATAAATAAAATAAAATAAGATAAATTAAATCAAATTCAATTTACCTGATTTGGGTAATCCTATTACCCTGTAGATGATCCTGATTGCAGCGGAAGGTTCTGGATCTAAGCCACGCAAGCGCCTGGCCTCTACCGGTATCCACTCGGGTTGGATCTGGAGATCCTCTTCTTCTCTATCACACCTCCAAAAATCAGATCTGGATCTGATCTGGAGGATCTTCAAAACTCTTTTGAAGATCTGCAGTCGTCCTTTTGCAGCAGCGCAGCCTTCTTGCTTTTGATCGCCTTTCCTTGATCTGAATCGCACCAAACTAAATCCAAAACACTTTTGGACGTGGAGAGCAAGGGGAGAAGAGACTATGGCATGGAGAAGGAGGGGAGAGGCAGCCTTGGGGCGTGGGAAATCTCATTAGAATTAGGGTTGGGCGCAGGGTCTTATTTATAGACCTCTTGTGATCCAACTCCTCTTCCTCTCAACCAATCACAACCCTTTGTGAAATCAGATCTAAATCTGATTGGTTGGAATAGAGACCCCTGGATTCCTCCTTAGAGGGCGCCTAAGACCAGTCAAACTGGATTCTTAGTAGAGAACTCTAATTGGAATCCAAAAGGGAGGTGGAGTCCTTGTCCAACAAGGACTCCTAGGCGCCTCCTACTTGGGCTCACGCCACCCTTGGCGTGCGCCCTTCTCCTTGCCAGGTTCTGGCAGGGGGACAGGCCCCCACCAGCTCTCCAATAGGTGCATGACATGTGGTCAAAAGTCAAAGGGTCAATGGTCAACGTTTGACCAGTCAAAGGTAGACTTTTGACCAAAGTCAAAGAACAAGAAATGGCAGGTGACCAAAAATGGCAGGTAATGTCTTACAAATAAGACAACCTATTTCTGACTTGGACAACCTCCAGTCAGACCATATGAAGGCCTCTGATTGAGCACAAACTCCTTTGGCTCAGTCAGGACAACTTATTTATGATAGTAAAAGAAGAACGTTAGGTTCAATCGAGTGCTAGCACGATTTTCCTTGAACCTAATTGAATCTCATTCAGATCAATTGAACTAGATCAGTTCAATTGATGATCACCAGATTCAAACCCTTGTTTGTGTGACCCAGTTAGGTTCAGTTCTGTATGGTAATGGGATATGTCATGATCTCTATCATCGACATCATCGAAACTCCTTTCGATGGATCAGAACTCTTCTGATTCGAACAGCTAGAATGATCGATCATCTAAATCATTCTAATTGCTCCCAAAATCCACCAGTGACACCTAGCAGTATATGGTGGCAACCCATCAGAGCTGAATGCGAACCTCTTGGTGCAGCTACCTGTGTGATTAAGTTCTTCTATCTTGAGCCCCGATCAGATTAGGGTTAAGGTGAACTCGTCAAACCCTAGTCTCTGTCATATGATGTAATCATTCGATTCGAGTCCAATGTGAAAATCTAAATAGAAACTCTTTCTATTATTTCACTCTGCCATGGCCATGGGCTTCTGGACTTGATTCTCATGATCATCATAGGGCTGCTCCTCTACCACCGAGGTAGATAGATTCCATCTTGATGCAATCCAGTTCCTACAATGAACATGCTATAGCCAACATACACCTCAGGGTTCCATATGGCTAGGAGACCGAGTAATGGTGTAGTCAAACTATAACACCCTCAAGGTGAACTGCCGATGCATCTCAGGTCAAAGAACCAGACACACTACTGCAGCATCGAGTCAGTCATTGACGAGAAGGTAGACTTCCTAATGACTACTCGAGGTGGTCACGCTCAGTGCCCTCGTTCTCTAACGAGTACCTGTACTCTCGCTCCGGTGTCTCCACACCGTAGACTCAAGACTCATCTACTAAAGAGAAGCGATTGTACACCAACCTTCCGGATCAATCACCATCCTCGTGATGATCCTATGGTCGGGAGCTGTTTTATGAGTTAATAATGATTATTCATGTCTTAAATTTTCAACTCTTGAAAATATGAATTATCATTACCATTAACTCAAAGGATGTATCACAGACACTAAATACACATATGTGATAGAAAATAACCCATTTTATTGAATTATAGTCAAAATTATAATTTTGCCCCTAGAAGTGTATTACAAGTGTCAGCCAATTCTGGCTTCTAGGGCACATATATCTAACAATCTCCCACTTGTCCTAAAGCCAATTGGCTACAAGTCTAAGTCCCATCTTCTCAAGGTGGGCTTCGATCTTCTGCTGGCCCAACGGCTTTGTAAGTGGGTCTGCCACATTATCTGTGGAGTTGACTCTCTTGACCTCGAACGTAACCTTTCTCGAAGGTAATCGCGGATGAGGTGGTATCGCCGCTCAATGTGCTTGGACTTTCTGGTGAGACCTCGGCTCCTTAGCAAGGGCTATGGCGCCATTGTTGTCGCAGTATAGAGGAATGGCATCTGATGGCATTACTCCAATTTCTGCAGCAAACTTCTTGTACCAGAATGCTTCCTTCGCAGCCTCTGATGCAGCGATATATTCTGCTTCCATGGTGGAATCTGCTATCACAGTTTGCTTGGAACTCTTCCAGCTGACAGCACCACCATTGCACACAAACAGACTTCCAGATGTCGACTTTCGATCATCTATATCGGACATGAAATCCGAGTCTGTGTATCCCTGGACTTGGAGTTCTCCATTACCAAAGACCAACATCATATCCTTAGTTCTTCTCAAGTACTTAAGGATACATTTCACAGAAGTCCAGTGTTCTTCACCTGGATTTGACTGATATCTGCTTGTGACACTCACAGCATGGGCTATATCAGGTCGTGTACATAGCATGGCATACATGAGGCTCCCTATTGCAGAAGCATAAGGGATCTTGCTCATGCGTTCTATTTCCTCAGGTGTGCTAGGGGCACATCTTCTTGGAAAGATGAATACCATGTCTGAAGGGTATTAATCCCCTCTTAGAGTTTTCCATACTAAACCTCTTTAGTACTTCCTCTATGTACATCTTCTGTGAAAGTCCTAGCATCCTATTCGGTCTATCCCTATAGACCTTAATTCCTAGAATAAAGGATGCTTCACCTAGGTCTTTCATGGAGAATTCCTTGGACAACCACATCTTTGACTGATGTCAACATGGGAATATCATTCCCAATAAGGAGGATGTCATCCACGTACAATACGAGGAAGACAACAGCGCTCCCACTGACCCTTTTTGAAAACACATGGTTCCTCTTCATTTTTGATGAAACCAAACTTTTTGATCACATCATTGAAACGAGTGTTCCAGCTCCGAGATGCTTGCTTAAGTCCATATATGGACCTTTGCAGCTTGCAAACCTTGTGATCAGTATCACTGGATGTGAAACCTAGCGGCTGTTCCATATAGATATCTTCCTCAAGATATCCATTTAAGGAATGCCGTTTTCACGTCCATTTGCCATATTTCATAATCGAAATAGGCTGCAACGGCAAGCAATGTGCGGATGGATTTTAGCATAGCCACTGGGGAAAAGGTATCCTGATAGTCAATGCCTTCGCGTTGACTATAACCTTTTGCCACTAGTCTAGCCTTGAATGTCTCCACATTCCCATCTGCACCAATCTTTCTCTTGAAGATCCATTTACACCCAATAGGTACTATACCTTCTGGTGGATCTACCAAGGTCCAGACTTGGTTTGAGTGCATCGAGTCAATTTCTGACTGCATTGCCTCTAAGCCATTTCTCGGAGTCGATATCTGATATCGCCTCGTTGTAGGTTTTGGGATCATCACCATGAGCACCATTACCTATGAGGAACATTTTCCTCTACTTCCTCTGAAATAATACCTAAGTATCTTTCAGGGGGACGGAAAACTCTTTCCGATCTACGAGGTGGAGGAGGTAGTGTTCTTATTGGCTCAACCTGATTTGGTTCCAATTGGTCCTTAGCTCGTTGTACTTGTGAGACTTTCTCATCAAGCTTAATCTGCTTTCCAATGCCGCTATCTTGAATAAACTATTTTTCAAGAAAGATGGCATGTCGACTCACAATCACATTGTGGTCTTCTGGAATGTAGAAATAGTATCCTAATGACTCTTTAGGATATCCTATGAATCGAGCTCTAAAGGACCTAAACTCTAACTTGTCCGCTTGTTGTCTTTTGACATGAGCCGGACAACCCCAAATTCTGAGATGACTCAGACTTGGTTTCTTACCGTGCCATATCTCATACGGTGTGGTAGGAACGGTTTTAGAGGGAACCCTATTCAGTAGATAGAATTGAAGTTAACAATGAATGTCCCCAAAGAAAATCAGGGAGGTCTGTGAAGCTCATCATGGATCGAACCATATCCAATAGAGTCCGATTTCTCCATTCTGAAACCCCGTTGAGTTGAGGTGTTCTGGTGGAGTCCATTGAGAGACTATGCCATTTTCCTTGAAGATAGTCTAGGAATTCCCGGCTAAGGTATTCACCTCCTCGATCTGATCGAAGAACCTTAATGGGTTTTTCCAGTTTGTTTTTCTACTTCATGTCTGAATTCTTTGAACTTTTCAAAAGCTTCAGACTTGTGTCTCATAAGATACACATACCCATACCTAGACAGATCATCGGTAAAGGTAATGAAGTAGACAAAATTGCCTCTAGCCGGCACATCAAATGGGCCGCACACATCAGTATGTACTAGGGCAAGGAGATCTGTGGCCCTCTCCCCATGTCCAACAAAAGGGAGTTTAGTCATTTTGCCTTGAAGACAAGATTCACAAGTTGGATATGACTCGAAAAGTCAATGGACTCAATAGCCCATTTTTCTCCAATTTGTTGATCCTATCTTCTGCTATATGACCTAATCTCAGGTGCCATAGATATCTGTCGTTTGGACTATCCCTAGGTCGTTTGGCATTCACGTTTTGCTCGATAGTTAGAATAGGTACATCAATATGTAGCTGATAAAGACCATTAATAAGGAAACCATTTGCAATTTTATTTCTTTCATAAAGAATGTTACAATGGTCCTTAAAGAAGGTAATCACATAGCCTTCTTGTGCTAAGCATGAAACAGAAATCAAATTCCTGCTAGCTGCAGGCACATAATAACAGTCTTTCAAAACTAAGTCTAAACCAGATGGTAATCGAAGAGGGTATGTTCCCACGGCTACTGCAGCAACTCTTGCTCCATTACCGATGCGTAGGATCATGTCTCCATCCCTCAGCCTCCTGCTATCCTCAAGACCCTGCATAGAAGTGCACAGATGAGCACTAGAACCAGAGTCAAGCACCCAACTGGATGCAGAAGAAACCGTAAGGTTAGACTCAATAACGAGCATACCTCCAGAAGGACCTTCCTTCTTGTTCTTCAGGGTGGCCAGGTAAGTAGGGCAGTTCCGCTTCCAATGGCCGTCGCTGTTGCAATGGAAACACTTTCCTTTGACCATCGGCCTTCTTTCTTCGGTTCTGCCTTCTTCTTCTTTGATCCTTCCACCTTTTGCTTTTTCACAGACTTCTTTTTCTTTCCATAAGACTTTCTTTTGGAAGAAGTCCGTTCCATAGCAAGAACTGAGCCTTTAGAACCTTTCATAGAAAGCTCAGCGGTAACCAGCATATTCATTAACTTCGGCCAAGGAATTTTGAAGTTTATGCATGTGGTAATTCATGATGAATTGCCCATATGCATCAGTCAAGGATTGCAGAATAATATCGTTCTGCAGATCCAAGTCCAACTTCACACCGAGCTTCTCAAGCTCTTCCATGTCCTTGATCATTGTCAGACAGTGATCTTGGACTGACTGCCCATCACGCATCTTAGCCTTAAAAAGTCATTTCGTGACTTGATATTTGGCTGCGCGACTCTGTTCACCAAACATCTCCTGCAGGTGAGCCAACATTTGGCGAGCAGTCCCGATATCTTCATGTTGGCGCTGGAGCTCATCAGACATCGAGCCCAACATGTAATATCTGGCCTTATTATCTTCGTCAATCCATTTTTCCAGAGACGCTCTCTGTTCAGTGGATGGACGAGGCTGGTAAGGTGGGAGGGTCCTGGTCCAAAACATGTGGTTAACTTCTCTGAACCCAAAATAATTTTGTAGTTCCTGAGCCAATCTTTATAATTGGGTCCAGTCAGTCTATGTGTGTCTAGGATACGTGCCAATGGGTTGGACGCAGACATTTTCCTGTAGAGAGTCAAAGATTCTAGTTAGATACTGTAATTTTGACTTGACCAATTTGTTTAGGGATTTTATTTTTAAACAAATTAGCTCCCACTATTTTCTCGGATCCCTACACTCCCTCTGTAGAGATGCGAAAAATCTCCACGATTAATGATTTCTAGTGGGTGGTGCGGTCTCACCAACTGACTCATCACCTCACCTAACAGTTATTGGTGATGGGTTAGCCAATGAGTGAACAACTCTTGTTCAATGATTCTCTAATCATGGTGCACCCAAACTTGGTCTCTAATTCATGAATCTCACCGTATCCGGAATATTGATCCACTCCTTAGTTAAGTCAGACCCACCATTTGCATAGACTGGGTTCCTAATTGAGGTCTCTCACCGTATCCGGAAATATTGAGCCCAACTCATCCTCCAGCCCATAGCATCCAATGCCTAATAGACATGGTTGCATCTTCCCGGTGCAACTGAGCCACTGTATCCAGCCGAGAACAATCAACCCCGGGAAGGGCCCGCACATCTACAATGGTGGAAGACCTCAGGACTTAATCTTTTCTTAGGGAGAATTGATTCAGGTCTCATTAAACTAGACTTGGCTTAGTCATAACAATTATGACTAACCTAGTGGCATGGGTTAGCTCGGATTATTGACCACCTCAGATCAGAACTGTGTCAACAGATATGGCCAGGTAAGTGAGACCGGTGGAAGGAATATGCCATTAACTCGTACAAGAACGCATTCAGGTCGAGTAGCTTCCAATTAAAAACCAGTCGGTCGTCTGTGCCAAACTTACCTTAGACACCAAATTGTTGAGTCAGAACCAATTGGGTTAGCCTACAATCCAGACTCTAACCTCTGAGCCTAATTAGGTCTTGCTTGATCGTGACTCGATCTTGACCCAGACTTAATCCTATTAGGCTGGTCAATTTAAGCATTGTTGATCCCATCTAACCAACTCTTGATTCGGTTTGATCAACCGCTTAGACCTAATTGAGCTACCCAAGCCCGAACCCAGTATTATGAATATGTCTTAGATCTGAAATTCTCAATTTTAGACCTAATTAATATTCCATAAACTTAATTCTTAATTAAGTTGGGTTCATAAACAAAATATGCACAATAAATCCTAGGGTTTCAGGATCTAGGGTTTTGCAGAAAGTAAGTTTTGGGTTTCTGATTAAGGACGAACACGCAGCACCCCTACACGTCATAAGAACACCCCATCGAATGGGAAGAGAGGGCCTTTAAACCCTTCTTCGTTCTTATGACCGGACGGCCAAGAGGAACGCCTTAATCAGGAACATGTAAATCTACAAAACAGTTATAGATCTATATCATATATCTCATATACAAATTTAGATCTAATCAAGGCATATTTTGCATACATCTCATGTATCAAATCATGCATGTTTTCAGATCTAAATTATCACATAATAATCTAAAAAATTAGATTTAAATTGATCTAATCAAAATAAATTCTAATCTAGACAATTATGTAGAACTATTCTACAACTAGTCTAGTCATGCATCTATCATATCTCATATGATATTTAAAATTAAATAATTTTTATTTGCTGTTTATCAGATGTTATTATAACACTTATAATATCAAAAAATAGTAAATAAGAAGATCTAAAATATGATTTAATCAGATTAAATCAAAGACATGCAAAACTATTCTATAGAACTATTCTATTCTAGAACTAGTCATGCATATCTTCATGTTCTTAGATCCAAATCATTTAATTTTAATTTTTTCTGATTTCAGATCTGATCACATCTCATGTGACATCTGAAATCACTTTATTTTCTAATTAAAATAAAATTAAAATCAGATCTAAACAATTTTAGAACCATGGCTCTGATACCAGTTGAAGGGAAATCCTGATTTCCCGGTCCAGGTTCGTCCAGATCTGATTAGATCAAGAGATATATTTCAAAAATTTTCTCTTGATCTCAATCAGATCTTGATATGTTTCAGATCTGATTCTTATTATTTTAATAAATAAAATAAAATAAGATAAATTAAATCAAATTTAATTTACCTGATTTGGGTAATCCTATTACCCTGTAGATGATCCTGATTGCAGCGGAAGGTTCTGGATCTTAGCCACGCAAGCGCCTGGCCTCTACCGGTATCCACTCGGGTTGGATCTGGAGATCCTCTTCTTCTCTATCACACCTCCAAAAATCAGATCTGGATCTGATCTGGAGGATCTTCAAAACTCTTTTGAAGATCTGCAGTCGTCCTTTTGCAGCAGCGCAGCCTTCTTGCTTTTGATCGCCTTTCCTTGATCTGAATCGCACCAAACTAAGTCCAAAACACTTTTGGACGTGGAGAGCAAGGGGAGAAGAGACTATGGCATGGAGAAGGAGGGGAGAGGCAGCCTTGGGGCGTGGGAAATCTCATTAGAATTAGGGTTGGGCGCAGGGTCTTATTTATAGACCTCTTGTGATCCAACTCCTCTTCCTCTCAACCAATCACAACCCTTTGTGAAATCAGATCTAAATCTGATTGGTTGGAATAGAGACCCCTGGATTCCTCCTTAGAGGGCGCCTAAGACCAGTCAAACTGGATTCTTAGTAGAACTCTGATTGGAATCCAAAAGGGAGGTGGAGTCCTTGTCCAACAAGGACTCCTAGGCGCCTCCTACTTGGGCTCACGCCACCCTTGGCGTGCGCCCTTCTCCTTGCCAGGTTCTGGCAGGGGGACAGGCCCCCACCAGCTCTCCAATAGGTGCATGACATGTGGTCAAAAGTCAAAGGGTGAATGGTCAACGTTTGACCAGTCAAAGGTAGACTTTTGACCAAAGTCAAAGAACAAGAAATGGCAGGTGACCAAAAATGGCAGGTAATGTCTTACAAATAAGACAACCTATTCTGACTTGGACAACCTCCAGTCAGACCATATGAAGGCCTCTGATTGAGCACAAACTCCTTTGGCTCAGTCAGGACAACTTATTTATGATAGTAAAAGAAGAACGTTAGGTTCAATCGAGTGCTAGCACGATTTCCTTGAACCTAATTGAATCTCATTCAGATCAATTGAACTAGATCAGTTCAATTGATGATCACCAGATTCAAACCCTTGTTTGTGTGACCCAGTTAGGTTCAGTTCTGTATGGTAATGGGATATGTCATGATCTCTATCATAGACATCATCGAAACTCCTTTCGATGGATCAGAACTCTTCTGATTCGAACAGCTAGAATGATCGATCATCTAAATCATTCTAATTGCTCCCAAAATCCACCAGTGACACCTAGCAGTATATGGTGGCAACCCATCAGAGCTGAATGCGAACCTCTTGGTGCAGCTACCTGTGTGATTCAAGTTCTTCTATCTTGAGCCCCGATCAGATTAGGGTTAAGGTGAACTCGTCAAACCCTAGTCTCTGTCATATGATGTAATCATTCGATTCGAGTCCAATGTGAAAATCTAAATAGAAACTCTTTCTATTATTTCACTCTGCCATGGCCATGGGCTTCAGGACTTGATTCTCATGATCATCATAGGGCTACTCCTCTACCACCGAGGTAGATAGATCCCATCTTGATGCAATCCAGTTCCTACAATGAACATGTCATAGCCAACATACACCTCAGGGTTCCATATGGCTAGGAGACCGAGTAATGGTGTAGTCAAACTATAACACCCTCAAGGTGAACTGCCGATGCATCTCAGGTCAAAGAACCAGACACACTACTGCAGCATCGAGTCAGTCATTGACGAGAAGGTAGACTTCCTAATGACTACTCGAGGTGGTCACGCTCAGTGCCCTCGTTCTCTAACGAGTACCTGTACTCTCGCTCCGGTGTCTCCACACCGTAGACTCAAGACTCATCTACTAAAGAGAAGCGATCGTACACCAACCTTCCGGATCAATCACCATCCTCGTGATGATCCTATGGTCGGGAGCTGTTTATGAGTTAATAATGATTATTCATGTCTTAAATTTTCAACTCTTGAAAATATGAATTATCATTATCATTAACTCAAAGGATGTATCACAGACACTAAATACACATGTGTGATAGAAAATAACCCATTTCATTAATTATAGTCAAAATTATAATTTTGCCCCTAGAAGTGTATTACAGGTGTCAGCCAATTCTGGCTTCTAGGGCACATATATCTAACAGATCAAGCAACTAGAAAAATCATGAAAAAAATATTTGAGGAGCAGGGATCCAAATCCTTTTCTTCTATTTTGGCTATTGGCCGCTCATCGGTGGCCATGGCTCTATTATGAAGGTTCGTGGGGAGGTTGAGTATCTCGGCCTAGGCTTGGCTTCAAGGAAAGGTGATGCCGACGGTCAGAAAAAAGAAGAGAAGTGCCAAAAAATAGAGAATTTTTCTTCATGTTTTTCAACAAAATCAGTGGTCGGCGACAATACCAAATACCATGGAAAGAAGAAAAATAGAGAGAGGAAGGAGGGGCAGGGCTTACCTTGAGCTTCAGTAATGTCTCTAGCTTCAATTTCCAACAAGCATGGTCTAGAAAAATCAGCAAAATAGAAAGGAAAGGAGGAATAAGAGAGGAGGAAGGCTAGGCTCATCGTGCACAACTTTGGAGGGAGAGGAGAGGGTTTTATAAATGATCTCCTAAAATTTTGAAAGCCTTAGGAGTCCGACTCCATACCGAACTCGGTGGAGAAGAAGACTTCCGTTAGGAGACTCCTTCTTAGGTGTTAGATGTATGACTAGAAAAGTCAATTATTGGCTAATATATTATATTTTTTGGAATCATATTTTATACTTAATTTATTAAAATTAATAAAATTAGTATTTTTCTTATTCATTCATGTATAATGTGTCTATGAATCATCCAAGAAGTTAATAGACAATGATATATATTCTCAAGAGTTGAGAATTTGAGATATGTGTCAATATAGATTAACTCCTGAATTATGTTTGATCATTAGATTATCATGGGGATGATGATTGATCTATTAAGATCGGTGCACGGATCGCTTTCCTTTAAGATAGACGAGTCTTGAGTCTATAGTATAGGAACACTGAAGTAAGAGTGCAAATGATTGTTAGAGAATAATGGTACTGAGTATAACCAAGAATGAAAAGTCATTTGGATATCTACTCACTTGTTAGTATCAATCTCCATGCTATAGTTGTGTGAGTGGTTCTTTGACCTATAGTACCTCGACTGCTCACATAGAGTTGCTGTAGTTTGATAATACATAAACATGATTCCTAGTCATTCAGAAGCTTGTGATGTTCGTTGGCTATAGTAGATTCACTATAGAAATAGGGTCTGTACTTATAGAGAATATATCGATCTTAGTAGTTGAGGAGTAGTCCTATGTGACTTAAGAAACTAAGTCCTTAAGTTTGTGACCATAGCAATGTAATAATAAAAAAAAAATTTCATGAAATTCATAATTAGACTCAAGCTAATTAAGTCTAGCATATGATGGATGCTTAGGATTTGACGAGTTTCTCTGACCAACATCCTATCGGAACTCTCGATAGAAGAACTTGATCACACGGTAACTACACATAGGAGTTCAATTTTTTCTATTTTATTGGATTGCCACTACATGCTGCTAGGCATCACTGGTGGATTATAAGAACTCACTAGGATTATGTCGGATCAACGATCCTTGTTGGATTTAGTTGAAATTATTCCAGCCCATTAAAAGAAGTTTCAATGATACTATGATGAAAATCATAGTATATCTCATTACCAAACAGAATAGAACCTGAGAGGCCATACACAAAAAGAGCTTGACCTGATTAATAGCTTGTATCATAATCAAATTATCAATTGGATTGATGATTTGATTAAATTTGTAAGAGTTACAAATTTAGTAACCGCTAATTATTAGCATAAAGAACTTAATTGAAAGTATTGCAATGCAATTTGGCCTAATTAAATTATAGATCAAGTTCTAATTAATTTAAATTAGATTTAATTTAATTTAACTTGACTTAATTCAAGATTAATTAGGTTTAATTATCTAAGTTGGACTTAGATTTTAATCCTAATTAGATTAGGATTGACAGTCTTTTCGAATTAGATTTGAATCAAATTCGAATTGGATTCAAATTAAACTCAATTTGAAATCAAATTGAAATGGTCTATCTAAGCCCTTAATTCTCTAGGATTCTCTCTCTTGTTGACTGACCAAGAGGAGAGAGGGGTGATGAAAATGCCGCCCCTTTTCTCTATGTGCACAGGAAGATGTGAGGTGGCGCAAGATTGAATTCAAACTTTGAATTCTAATTTGAATTCAATCCTAACTTGATTTCAAATTTGAATTGGGTTTTGTTTGGATTAATCCTTATCTTATTACGACATTAGGGTATGTTTTATGTGACATAATAAAGTTGGGCGTGAAGGTTTGCATGTGTTATTCTTTTATGCCACAACTTCCATCTCCATGCCCCCTTCTCCCTTCTTCCTTCTTCCTCCTCATGCCCAACCTCTTCCTCAGATTAGATCTAATCTAAAGAGAGTTTAGAGAGAGAGGAAGAGAAAAAAAAGTTCTTCATCTCTTCTTGGCATCCTGGAAAGATCCTGTCAGATCTATGTGAAGGGTTCATGTTGCAGCCTTCTTCTTCCAAATCTAGTGGGTCTGAGATCCAAGTCAAGAAACGAGATCCACAAGAAAGCTAGCACTCCATGGGTCGTAGAGTTTCGATCAGTGATTAACTCTATGTGGATACCAGCAGAGGCCGAGCACATGCGTGGCTCTGATAGAAACCCTTGGGATCCATCGGATCCGATCCAAGTAAAAAAAAGGATAGCAATTCAAGTAATCGATCTTTCTTCTTTGTATTTCGATTTCAAATCTATTATTAAATCTATTTTAGTATGATTAAAGATCTGTAGGTGATTTATAGATTTGATGTGCATACTTCATATGAAAATAGTTTTCATATATACTTTTGCTAGGTTAAAGCAGCCTGATCTGATTTTACATGCTCTAATCACCTAGAACTCCAATAGTGGCATCAAAGCCACCATTTTTTCTTATAACATACATGAAGTAGAGTTAGATTTGATTTCCCTTTAGATTTGAAAGTTAAAATTTATTGAAATCAATCTTATGCTAAAATAAGATTTTTTCTAGCATAAAGATTGATTGATTTTGAAAATGATTTTTGAAATGAATAAATCAATAACTTTAGATATGAAATTAGATATATTAGATATGTCTTAGATCTAATTTTGCATATGTGCTATGTTAGTTTTAGATCTGAAAATTATATATGTGACATATATATTTCATAGTTAATTTTAGATCAAAAACTTCATATATGATTAATGTTGTCCTAATACTATGCGAACAGGATTTTTGAAAAGTATTTTCAAATTATTTTAATTAGATGTTTAGGTCTGATTTTTTATGTATGAGATATGTGCCATGTTAATCTTAGATCTGAAAATTTATATATGTGATATATGTTTTATAAATTTTAGATCTAAATTATCGTATATGAGATATATGATTTTAGGTTTAGATTTGAAAATGTTTTGAGATCATAAACCATTAATACATACACTTAAATATAATCTAAAAATTATTTTTAGCATCTAAATTTATGATTATGCATGCACGTATGGGTAGAATAATTAAGTCTAGTCATTTAACTATAATTATATACCATATCTGAAGGGTACAAGATCCTTCTTGAAGTTTTTCATACCGAACCTCTTCAGTACCTCCTCAATATACATTTTCTATGACAAACCTAGCATCCTCCTCGATTTATCTCTATAGACCTTGATCCTTAAAATAAAGGATGCTTCTCTTAGATCTTTCATAGAAAATTTCTTAGACAACCAAATCTTAACTGAGGTCAACATAGGAATATCATTCCTAATTAGGAGAATATCATCCACGTACAATACGAGAAAGACAATAGCATTTTCACTGACCTTCTTGAATACATAGAGCTCCTCCATATTTTTGATAAAATTAAATGATTCAATCACATCATTGAAATAAGCATTCCAGCTCAGAGACGCTTGCTTGAGTCCATAGATGGACCTTTGCAGCTTGCAAACCTTGTGATCACTATCATTGGAGGTGAAACCAAGCGGTCATTTTATATAGATATCTTCATCAAGAAATCTATTTAAGAATGTCATTTTCACATCCATTTACCATATTTTATAATCGAAATATGCTGCAACGATAAGCAGTGTACAAATGGATTTAAGCATGACCACTGACGAAAAGATATTCTGATAGTCAATGCCTTCATGCTAACTATACCCTTTCACTACTAATCTAGCTTTGAATGTCTCTCTATTCCCATCTATACCAATCTTTCTCTTGAAGATCCATTTACATCCAATAGATATAATATTCTTAGATGGATCTACCAAGGTCTAGATTTAGTTCGAGTGCATTGAGTGAATTTCTGACTTCATTGTCTCTTGCTATTTCTTAGAGTCAATATCTGATATCGTCTTGTGATAGATTTTGGGATCATCTTCATGTACCCCATTTTCTATGAAAAATATTTTCTTTACATCCTCTGAGACAATACTTAAGTATCTCTCAAGAGGATGAAAAATCCTACTAGACTTATCAGGTGAAGGAGGTAGTGCGTGTATCAGCTCAGACTAAACTGGTTTCTCAGGTTTCTTGGCTCGTTGCTCTTCGGAGACTTTCTTCTTGAGCTTGATCTATCTTTTCATGCCTCTATATTGAATAAACTATTTTTTAAGAAAGATAGCATATCGACTCATAATCATATTCTAATTTTTTTGAAGATAGAAATAATATCCTAACAACTCCTTAGGATATCCGATGAATCGAGCTCTAAGGGACTTATATTCTAACTTATCTATCTGTTGTCTTTTGACATGAGCTGGACAATCCCAAATCTTGAGATAAGTCAAACTCGATTTCTTATCATGCCACATCTCATATGGTGTGGTAGGAATGATTTTACAAGAAATCCTATTCAGCACATAAATGGCTGTTAAAAGACTATATCTCCAAAGAAAATCGAGAATATCTATGAAGCTCATCATGAAATAGACCATATCTAATAGGGTCTGATTTCTTCATTCTAAAATTTTATTGAGTTGAGGCATTCCAGGTAGAGTCCACTGTGAGACTATGCCATGTTCTTTAAGATAGTTCAAAAATTTTTTACTAAGGTATTTGCCTCCTCGATCTAATCGAAGAATCTTAATGAACTTTTCAGTCTAACTTTCTACTTCATGTTTGAATTTTTTAAATTTTTTAAAGGCCTCAAACTTGTGACGCATAAAGTACACATACCCATATCGAGAAAAATCATTGGTAAAGATAATGAAGTAGATAAAACACCTCTGACTAGCATATCGAATAGGCCGCATACTGAAGGGAAATCCTGATTTCCCGGTCCAGGTTCATCCAGATCTGATTAGATCAAGAGATATATTTCAAAAATTTTCTCTTGATCTTAATCAGATCTTGATATATTTCAGATCTGATTCTTATTATTTTAATAAATAAAATAAAATAAGATAAATTAAATCAAATTCAATTTACCTGGTTTGGGTAATCCTATTATCCTGTAGATGATCCTGATTGCAGCGGAAGGTTCTGGATCTTAGCCACGCAAGCGCCTGGCCTCTATCAGTATCCACTCAGGTTGGATATGGAGATCCTCTTCTTCTCTATCACACCTCCAAAAATTAGATCTGGATCTGATCTGGAGGATCTTCAAAACTCTTTTGAAGATCTGCAGTCGTCCTTTTGCAGCAGCACAACCTTCTTGCTTTTGATCGCCTTTCCTTGATCTGAATCGCACCAAACTAAGTCCAAAACACCTTTTGGACGTGGAGAGCAAGAGGAGAAGAGACTATGGCATGGAGAAGGAGGGGAGAGGCAGCCTTGGGGCGTATCTAATAGCATTGGAATTAGGGTTGGGCGCAGGGTCTTATTTATAGACCTCTTGTGATCCAACTCCTCTTCCTCTCAACCAATCACAACCCTTTGTGAAATCAGATCTAAATCTGATTAGTTGGAATAGAGACCCCTGGATTCCTCCTTAGAGGGCGCCTAAGATCAGTCAAACTGGATTCTTAGTAGAACTCTGATTGGAATCCAAAAGGGAGGTGGAGTCCTTGTCCAACAAGGACTCCTAGGCGCCTCCTACTTGGGCTCACGCCACCCTTGGCGTGCGCCCTTCTCCTTGCCAGGTTCTGGCAGGGGGACAGGCCCCCACCAGCTCTCCAATAGGTGCATGACATGTGGTCAAAAGTCAAAGGGTGAATGGTCAACATTTGACCAGTCAAAGGTAGACTTTTGACCAAAGTCAAAGAACAAGAAATGGCAGGTGACCAAAAATGGCAGGTAATGTCTTACAAATAAGACAACCTATTCTGACTTGGACAACCTTCAGTCAGACCATATGAAGGCCTCTGATTGAGCACAAACTCCTTTGGCTCAGTCAGGACAACTTATTTATGATAGTAAAAGAAGAATGTTAGGTTCAATCGAGTGCTAGCACGATTTCCTTGAACCTAATTGAATCTCATTCAGATCAATTGAACTAGATCAGTTCAATTGATGATCACCAGATTCAAACCCTTGTTTGTGTGACCCAGTTAGGTTCAGTTCTGTATGGTAATGGGATATGTCATGATCTCTATCATAGACATCATCGAAACTCCTTTCGATGGATCAGAACTCTTCTGATTCGAACAGCTAGAATGATCGATAATCTAAATCATTCTAATTGCTCCCAAAATCCACCAGTGACACCTAGCAGTATATGGTGGCAACCCATCAGAGCTGAATGCGAACCTTTTGGTGCAGCTACCTGTGTGATTCAGTTCTTCTATCTTGAGCTCCGATCAGATTAGGGTTAAGGTGAACTCGTCAAACCCTAGTCTCTGTCATATGATGTAATCATTCGATTCGAGTCCAATGTGAAAATCTAAATAGAAACTCTTTCTATTATTTCACTCTGCCATGGCCATGGGCTTCAGGACTTGATTCTCATGATCATCATAGGGCTACTCCTCTACCACCGAGGTAGATAGATCCCATCTTGATGCAATCCAGTTCCTACAATGAACATGTCACAGCCAACATACACCTCAGGGTTCCATATGGCTAGGAGACCGAGTAATGGTGTAGTCAAACTATAACACCCTCAAGGTGAACTGCCGATGCATCTCAGGTCAAAGAACCAGACACACTACTGCAGCATCGAGTCAGTCATTGACGAGAAGGTAGACTTCCTAATGACTACTCGAGGTGGTCACGCTCAGTGCCCTCGTTCTCTAACGAGTACCTGTACTCTCGCTCTAGTGTCTCCACACCGTAGACTCAAGACTCATCTACTAAAGAGAAGCGATCGTACACCAACCTTCCGGATCAATCACCATCCTCGTGATGATCCTATGGTCGGGAGCTGTTTATGAGTTAATAATGATTATTCATGTCTTAAATTTTCAACTCTTGAAAATATGAATTATCATTACCATTAACTCAAAGGATGTATCACAGACACTAAATACACATGTGTGATAGAAAATAACTCATTTCATTAATTATAGTCAAAATTATAATTTTGCCCCTAGAAGTGTATTACAAGTGTCAGCCAATTCTGGCTTCTAGGGCACATATATCTAACACATACATCTAAATGTACCAAATCAAGTAACTCTGTAGTCCTTTCCTCATGTCGCATAAAGAGCAGCTTGGTCATTTTATCTTAAATGCATGATTCATAAATCGGATATGACACAAAAGTCAATGGACCTATTAGTCCGATTTTATCCAATTTGTTAATTATGTCTTTTGCTATATGACCTAGCCTAAGATGCCATATATACCTTTCATTTATACTATCTGTAGGTCGTTTAGATTCTATGGCATCCATATTTTGCTCAACACAATTCACAGAAATATCAACATGCAACTAATAGAGACCGTTAATAAGAAAACCACTACCAACTTTATTATTATCAAAAAGAATGATATAGTGATCATTATGAAAACTAATTACATATTCTTTCTGTGTCAAATAGAAAATAGAAATTAGATTCTTGCTCATAATAGGTACTGTTGACGCAGAATCTGGCCATCGCCAAAATCGACTGGAGCGATGGTGGACGAGGTCGCCGTCGGAGACCTACAAAATAAAATCCCATTCGGAGTCGGTGGGGTGTGGCTCCTGCAGGACCCTCCGACGATCAAGTCAGCTCTGGCCAATAGGAATGGAGTGCTTGAAAATTATTTTCGAGAGCTTAGAGTAGAAGAAAATTTAGAGCATAGAGATCAGAGGTTAGAGTTGCGTATCCGGAGGGTCCTTTTTATAGCAGAGCTTGATGGTGACAGCTGTAGCCGCATGCTGGTGGGCCGCTCGAGGTTCGATGGAGTCAGTCTCATAGGAAGGTGCCGTCTGCAGCAGGTTGATGGTGACAGCCATCGCCATCTGATAGTGGGTCGCTGTCACTTACGACGGACTGATGGTGAGGCTGCAGCTGTCTTGATGCTGAGTCACTCGAGGCCGAATGAACGGTTGAAGAGCTTCGACGTGTATCCATTTTGGAGAAGTTTGAATTTCTGATGAGGAAGCTCGGAAGATGTTCGGCTCCCATAGGCATTTGGCTGGAGGTGCGCGGCTAAGGCTCGATCGCTGGAAAGTTCGATAGAAGCTCGATCGATGAGAAATCCGACCGACGGACGACTGCCGAGAAGTTCGACCGTTGAGAGTTCGAAGAAGCTCAACCGACTGAAGGGATGGCCGCTTGAGGAGTTCGACCGAGGGACGACTGCCAAGGAGTTTGGCTGCTGGGAGTTCGAAGGAGCTCGATCGACTAAAAGGACGATCGCTTGAGAAGTTCGGTCGAGGGACGACCGCTGAGGAGTTCGATCGTTGGAAGTTCGAAGGAGCTCGACCGCTGAGGAATTTCGTTAAAGTCCGACCGCTTGGAGTTCAAGAAGCTCAGCCGCTGAGGAGTTCGGTCGGTTGAAAGGGTTCGGCTTAAGACCCATCCCTTGAAGCTCTTTCATAGCTACTGGTTGCATTAGGCTGAGTATCGAACTAGACTTCGGCAGGAGCGGGGTTTATCCCCAACAATAGCCGCCCCCCACTTTCGAGTTTGAAACTCGAAGGAAGAGAGTGCAGAAAAGGCGACTATCGAAATCTTCTTCTGGGCTCCATGCTGGTTCAGATCGAAGCTTGGGGGAGATCTCATCTTCAGTTGATGTTAAAGCTGAAGCTCGGGGGAGATCTTGTCTCCGGCTAAAGTTGAAGTAGGCCTCGTCTCCTGCGATCGAGGTCAGAGGTTGAGCTCATTAGGGGCGACATTGTCTCCTATAGCCGACTTTGCCTCGGGGGAGATCTTATCTCCGACGATCGAGGTAGACCACGGTCGCCCGGGAGAGATCTTATCCTCGAGCTGTGGGGGCACATAAGGGCTGCTGTCAGGGCCTCTCCCCCCATCTCGTCCTTTGTGAACGAGGCCTTTGCTCGAAAGAGATCTTATCTTTAGCCGAGGTTGACTCGATCGCTCGGAGAGATCTTATCTCTAACCGAGGTTATCCACGATCGCTCGGGAAGAGATCTTATCTCTAGCCGAGGTTGTTGCTCGCATTAGAACAAGGTTCTTCTCCTATTTCTAACGGATTGTAGGGGCACATAAGGGCCGCTATCAGGGTCTCTCCCCCATCTCATCCTTTGTGAACGAGACCTTCGCTCGGAAGAGATCTTATCTCTAGTCGAGGTTGACTCGATCGCTTGGGAGAGATCTTATCTCTAGTCGAGGTTATTGCTCGCGTTAGGATGAGGTTCTCCTCTTGTTCCTAATGGGTTATGGGGGAACATAAGGGCCGCTGTCAGGACCTCTCCCTCCATCTCGTCCTTTGTGAACGAGGCCTTCGCTCGGAAGAGATCTTATCTCTAGCTGAGGTTGTCAACTCGGTCGCTCGAAAGAGATCTTATCTCTAGCCGAGGTTGTCCATTGGTCGCTCGGAAGAGATCTTATCTCTAGCAGAGGTTGACTCGGTCGCTCGAAAGAGATCTTATCTCTAGCTGAGGTTATCCACGGTCGCTCGGGAGAGATCTTATCTCTAGCCGAGGTTGTTGCTCGCGTTAGGACGAGGTTCTCCTCCTGTTCCTAACAGACTGTGGGGGCACATAAGGACCGCTGTCAGGGCCTCTCCCCCCATCTCGTTCTTTGTGAACGAGGTCTTCGCTCGGGAGAGATCTTATCTCTGGCCAAGGTTGAAGGTCTTTGACCTACTCATGTTAGGACAAGGTTCTCCTCCTGTTCCTAACACGGCAACTATCGACTGCTTCTTTCCTATCATCACATAGTTTTTGTACCCAGAAACAATATTATTGAAAGGAAAGAATTTTATTGAAAGAAAGTTACTAGCAATGCATTCTCGAGTTCCTTATGTTTTAAGGTCGTGGTAGCGTTATTCCTCCGTATTTCTTCATCCGGACGATCTTTTCTATTTCACACTGGCCTCCTCAATTTGGAGCATGCTTCTCTTGATGCTGGGAGGTATCGAATTGCCGATGTACCTATTAGATATATGTGTCCTAGAAGCCAGAATTAGCTGACACTTGTAATACACTTCTAGGGGCAAAATTATAATTATGATTATAATAAATAAAATGGGTTATTTTCTATCACATATGTGTATTTAGTGTCTGTGATATATCCTTTGAGTTAATGGTAATGATAATTCATATTTTCAAGAGTTGAAAATTTAAGACATGAATAATCATTATTAACTCATAAATTGCTCCCGACCATAGGATCATCACGAGGATGGTGATTGATCCGGAAGGTTGGTGTACAATCATTTTTCTTTAGTAGATGAGTCTTGAGTCTACGGTGTGGAGACATCGGAGTGAGAGTACAGGTACTCATTAGAGAACGAGGGCACGGAGCGTGACCACCTCGAGTAGTCATTAGGGAGTCTACCTTCTCGTCAATGACTGACTCGATGCTGCAGTAGTGTGTCTGATTCTTTGACTTAAGGTGCATCGGCAGTTCACCTTGAGGGTGTTATAGTTTGACTATACCATTACTCAGTCTCCTAGCCATATGGAATCCCGAGGTGTATGTTGGCTGTAGCATGTTCATTATAGGAACTGGATAGCATCAAGATGGAATCTATCTACCTCGGTGGTAGAGGAGCAGCCCTATGATAATCATGAGAATCAAGTCCAAAAGTCCATGGTCATGGCAGAGTGAAATAATAGAAAGAGTTTCTATTTAGATTTTCATATCGAACTCGAATCGAATGATTACATCATATGATAGAAACTAGGGTTTGATGAGTTCACCTAAACCCTAATCTGATCGGAGCTCAAGATAGAAAAACTGAATCACACAGGTAGCTGCACCAAGAGGTTCGCATTCAGCTCTGATGGGTTGCCACCATATACTGCTAGGTGTCACTGGTGGATTTTGGAAGCAATTAGAATGATTTAGATGATCGATCATTCTAACTGTTCGAATCAGAAGAGTTCTGATCCATCGAAAGAAGTTCCGATGATGTTAATGATAGAGATCATGACATATTCCATTACCATACAGAACTGAACTTAACTGGGTCACACAAATAAGGGTTTGAATCTGGTGATCATCAATTGAACTGATCCAGTTCAATTGATCTGAATGAGATTCAATTAGTGATAAACATCATAAATTTATCAATAAAAGTATTAATTTATCAATTAATTAATATTAATTTTTAAAAATTAATAATCAATTTATATATAATTTTTGAAAAATTTATATTTTTATTAATTAAAAAATTAATTAAAAAAATAATAATAAAAAAATAAAAATAATAAAAATTAAAAAAATAAAATTTTATAATTAATAGAAAAAGCTCATTTTACTGATCATAATGAAATAAATTTTAGTAAAATGAAGCTAAAATGGAAAAGATATGAATTTTGAAAGATATAAAATAAATAAAAATTAAATAAAAAAAAGAAAACGGCTCAGCCGGCTTCGTAAGCCGAGCCACCAAGCCAAGCCAAGCCATCAAGCCGACTCAGCCGTTGAAGCCATCAATCGGTCCACGATCTAGGCGTGGACCGCCAGCTCAGCAAATTCCGGCGAATCAGAGATTGCCACGTGGTAGACCTAGACCCCTTAAGGGTCTGCAGAAATTTATCGCGGCTCACAAGGGTAATTTAGTCTTTTCGTCCGACAACAGCGGCGCTGATTGGTTGCGGTGTGTGGTGCGGCCGGTCCACAGGGTCCATGGGAATAGTTATTGCGCGATCGGATGGATGTGGTTGTTTGCGGTCAGGATCGGACAGCTGTGGTTGCTTCCGAATTTTATTCAAATACAAACATCACGCGGATCACCATCGGACGGCAGCGCTCGATCCAGGCGATGATCCGACGGTCCAAAATGCTGTCGGTGGTGATCAAGACTCCTGAAGCGTGATTTGTGGTCAGATTTCCTCGATCAAGCGCGATTTGCGGCCAGATTTCCTCGATCAAGCGCGATCCAACGGCCAGAATTTAATCCGACCCGATCTGAGCTTATCTGCATCCGATTTTGATGATTTTTGGACCGTTGGATTCCTATTGAATGGCTGGATTTTATCAAATTTATCAGAGTCATATCAGAGCTATTTTGATTCAAATTTTATCCAAATTTATTTGTATTTTGATGATTACAAAGGCATTAGTCCCATATTGCCTTTAGAAAAAATATCCAACCCTCCTAGCTCTATAAAAAGGACTCCAGGCCACCAAAAATCAACATCTCCGATCAAGGTGAAGCTTTGGTACAGGGCGAAGCCAGGCTATGGGTTAAAGGCTGCTTCGAAGCAACGGGTGCCGAGAAGAAGAGCCGAGCTTCTACACCATCTTTTTTGCCAATGCCGATCCAAGATCAGAGATCAGGCTATTTTATTTTATTGTCTTTTCTTTTTAAATTTTATATATTTAAATTCTAAAATTTTAGTTAATAAAAATTTTATTTTTATATTTTAATTTCTTACTTTTTATTTTTATTGCAATTTAATTTTTGCACTTTAAATTATTGCTTTGCAAATAGATGCTAAGATCTAACTAGTAGATCGTAGTACCAAGTTTAAATTCCTGCACTTTTTAATTTTCACTTTTCCGACTTCACTTTTGATCCTAAAACTCCTTTTCTTCTTTTCTTTTCAAAAATCAAAGATTTCAAATCTAAAAACACTACCTTCCCTGTGGATTCGACCCGACTCACTACTATCTACGCATTTTCAATGATTTTAAGAAGTCGGATTAAACTGATAAACACGGTGTCTTAACGACAACATCGCATCCCTATCAAGTTTTTGGCGCCGTTGACGGGAAAGGAATAGATGCTATTTTTTTTTCTTTGATTTCTTTGATTTTTTTTGTAAATTAATTATATTTTTTTTAATATTGCTTACTAATTTTTTTTATTTATTTTGTAGAAAAAAAAGGAGAAAATGAAGAAAGCATCTAATTTTGGTAAGATCAATCCTAACCCTAGTCCTCTTTTCTTTTTATTTATTTATTTTATTTTTAAATTAATTTAAAAAAATATTCATTTAAACCTAATTAAAAGCCTCATGATAAGATTAGAAACCCTAACTGTTTAGAGCATGCATCATATTAGTTTTATTTTTATCTTTATTTTTATTTTTATTTTTTTGGTGATTGCTGGAGGCAAGGTAAGCCTTTCAGAATATAATTAGTTAAAATTGCATAGAACCCTTTGATTGAATTTTTTTTTTGCATATCATATTAAATCAAATTAAGGGCACAATCCAATTAAACAAGATAAGGTGGGGATTTGATCACCCTTCCTTAGCCCACAAACAACCAACCAACATCCTGCACTGACCTAAGCCTTTAAATTAAAATCAATTAGACATCAACCCTAGGAACTCGAGCTCAATAGGACAAGGAATCCTAAGAGTTGAACCGGGTTAGGATAAATCAATTTGACTGGTGTCTAGGAAAGTGGTTCAGGGACGATTGGACCCGAAGGAAGGTGGTTTCTAATTGGTTCCGTTCGCTTACCTGGCCAAGCACAATTGGTGTCTAAGGCAAGCAACGGGGGGACTCCCACCAACCTTACACTTACCTGGCTAGTTGATTGGCTAATCCTACACTTGGAGGGCTTGAAGGTGACCTTGGCAGTTAGGAGCTATCTAGATCTAGGATAACCCTTAGTCAGGATTGATTGACCAACTTGATTGCTAACCAATATTAGATCTAATTAAACCGAATTCTTCTCTTTCTTCTTAGTTCTAGGACTCCTTAGGACCTCTTCTTTAGAACTCTTTTTTTCTTTCTTCTCCTTTCTCCTCTAAAAATAAAATAAAATAAAAATTAAACTAACTAAAAATTAATAATTAAATTAAATTAAAATAAATTAAAATTAATAAATAAAAATAATTAAAAAAATTAATTTTTAATATAATAAAATAATAATAATAATAATAATAAATAAAAAAATATTCTAAAAATTTTTAAACCATACATTAGGGTTACACCATGCATGGTAGGAAATTGCTTTTTCTGATTTAGTTGAACTTAATTGAATGATTGATTCACATTAAACATAATAATCAAATGGCTAATATAAATCTAATAGTCCAAAAATTAGATAAAGTTGACCTTCTTGATCAGAAAATAGATCAACTCCTAACCCTAGGTCAACAATCTTCTAATTATCAGAAGAGTTATTCAATCTGTGCTAGTCCAACCCATCATGTAAGTGAATATCCTATGACTGCACAATTTCCATATTTTATCCAAGAACAAGTTCAAGCTACTCAAGGACCATTTTCAAATTCATATAACCAACATTGGAGTAACTTTAATTTTTCTTGGACATCCCAACAGACTCAGGCTCAGACCCAAATTTCACTTGAGCAAAATTATCAAAATTATGCCTATAATAATGGTCAGCCTAGTCAGTTTAATCAGCCATCATATTATAATCAGCCTTCATACCCACCTCCTCAACAGACCAATCTAGCTGATGATAGATTTAACCAACTTCAACAATTAATTCTAACTCAACAGCAATCTATCGCCAGACTAGAAGCTCAAATAGGACAATTAGTTGAGTCTAACATGAGGAGAGAACTAGATCAACTACCTAACCTATCCAATTTTAAATAACCACCTAATGACCACCAACCACCTGGATTAAATTATCAATCTAATGTTTCATCTAAGAATCTCCAATTTGAGAATACCAAAGTAATTCCTAAACCTAAAAGCTATAGGATTCTTATGGACCCATACCAAGACCAGGTGAGAGAGGCTAGTACTGATGCTAGCCAAAATAAAAACTTAGAGAAATTGGTTAGTACTGAGACTAACCACATAGAAGAATCCCAAGCCAGGAATTAGTACTGATACTAGTTCCAGTTTAAATGAGATAGAAATAAGGGAAAAGAGAATAGATGATTTACCCGAGACTTATAAACCTAATATCCTATTCCCTTCAACCCTAGAAGCCGATTCTTCTTATAAAAATCAAAAGGCATGTAATGAAATATCAATGGAGTTGTTTAAGCAGGATCATATTAATTTACCTTCAAAATTAAAACCGCCTTTAGTCACCATTCCAGCACCCATTGAATTAAACTTAACTCCTAAAACTCCATTCATGAGCATTTTAGAAGAACAAATAGGAGTAATTCTGAGAATGTAATTATAAAATATATCTCAAAAATTAACAGTGAATATATCAATAATGGGATTAAAAATTAAAATCAACTTTCTGAGATTGGCAATCCAAAACCATTAGAATTTGTCAATCCAATATTTGACACAGGATAGTGAGCTGCATTGTGTCTGGCTGAAGATGGTAAACTTAGCGCTTGTTGGGAGGCAACCCAATATTTAGTTTTTATCTAATTTATTTTTTTAGTTTATTTTTTTTAGGATAATTTGAATAAGTTGGAGGGAGAGCTCAAATTTTCAAAGGCATGTGCTGGACCAATATATATATATATATATATATATATATATATACTGAGTTAGGTGTATTCTTCCATGTTTTTTTATTACATCCTTTATTTTTTCTTCTCCATTGAGGACAATGTCGATTAAGTTGGGAGGAGAGAAAAATAATTTTTTTTTAAAATTTTAAGTCCTCAAAAAAGTTAGTATTTAGTATTTAGATACTTGATTATGCTTAAGAATCGAATTAAACTAAGCATTTTAAAAAGAAAATTGATACAGATTAGAGAATCTATGAGATATTGAGGAATCAAGTATTAAGAAAATTCAATAAAGAGTTAAGTCTAGAACATAAAAAAAAAATTTCTTGGAGCATTTCTAATTATTTCTACTAGCATCAAAGAAAAGTCTACTTTTTATAGACTTGTGTAAGGTAACTATACGTTTCTTCATATAAAAATTTATTTTAATAAAATAGTTTCCAAGTACTTCTCACTGAGTAACCGAGCCTCTTTGCCTAAGCAAGCATTGAGTTTTGCATCAAAAGGTGGGAAGGGCAAAGAAGCTCGTTGTAAAGCTAGTCTTAACTCGTAGCCTATTTGATTCGAGCTAGTAAGCCCGAGGGGTATTCTATACCTAGTGCCCTAAAGTCAACTGGTTTGGGAGTCATTGGCCCAAGACTCGCTACATGGATCAAATAGAAAGCTTAAGGAGTTAAGACACTCAATAGTGGTACAACGTTAAAAAAAAAAAAAAAAAAATATTGGTTTCCCACCGAGTAACCAGGTCCCATTGCCTAAGTAAGCAATGATATTCGCATCAAAAAGTGGGCAATGTGAAAATAAAAATTAATAAATGAAGGATGGAAGTAGCAATACACCTGCCTATATAAAAGTTTAGACAAATCAGAGATAAAAGTGGAATAATTTAGAAAAAGTTCTGAAAAATTTATTGTTCTTTACTTAATTTTTCTATTGATAAATATTAATACCCCAATGATATATCTCATTTAAGCTCTACTGAATATCCATGGCCATTTTGAAAATTGCTTAGGTAAAATTCGAAACTCTAAAGTTAAAAGGTATTTAAAACTAAATTCTTTCTTTACTCGAGGACGAGCAAAGCTTAAGTTGGGGGGTGTGATAAACATCATAAATTCATCAATAAAAGTATTAATTTATCAATTAATTGATATTAATTTTTAAAAATTAATAATCAATTTATATATAATTTTTAAAAAATTTATATTCTTATTAATTAAAAAATTAATTAAAAAAATAATAATAAAAAAATAAAAAAATAAAAAAAATAAAATTTTATTATCAATAGAAAGAGCTCATTTTATTGATCACAATGAAATAAATTTTAAGTAAAACGGAGCTAAAATGGAAAAGATATGAATTTTGAAAGATATAAAATAAATAAAAATTAAATAAAAAAAAGAAAACGGCTCAGTCGGCTCCGTAAGCCGAGCCACCAAGCCAAGCCAAGCCATCAAGCCGATTCAGCCGTTGAAGCCATCAGTCGATCCACGATCTAGGCGTGGACCGCCACTCAGCAAATTCCGACGAATCAGAGATTGCCACGTGGTGGACCTAGACTCCTTAAGGGTCTACAGAAATTTATCGCGGCTCACAAGGGTAATTTAGTCTTTTCGTCCGATAACAGCGGCGCTGATTGGTTGCGGTGTGTGGTGCGGCCGGTCCACAGGGTTCCATGGGAACAGTTATTGCGCGATCGGACGGATGTGGTTGTTTGCGGTCATGATCGGACGGATGGTGGTTGCTTTCCGAATTTTATTCAAATACAAACATCACGCGGATCACCATCGGATGGCAGCGCTCGATCCAGGTGATGATCCGACGGTCCAGAATGCTGTCGGCGGTGATCAAGACTCCCGAAGCGCGATTTGCGGCCAGATTTCCTCGATCAAGCGCGATCCAACGGTCCAGAATTTAATCCAAACCCGATCTGAGCTTATCTGCATCCGATTTTGATGATTTTTGGACCGTTGGATTCCTATTGAACGGCTGGATTTTATCAAATTTATCAGAGTCATATCAGAGCTATTTTGATTCAAATTTTATCCAAATTTATTTATATTTTGACGATTACAAAGGCATTAGTCCCATATTGCCTTTAGAAAAAATATCCAGCCCTCCTAGCTCTATAAAAAGGACTCCCAAGGCCACCAGAAATCAACATCTCCGATCAAGGTGAAGCTTTGGTACAGGGCAAAGCCAGGCTATGGGTTAAAGGCTGCTTCGAAGCAATGGGTGCCGAGAAGAAGAGCCGAGCTTCTACACCATCTTTCTGTCAATGCCGATCCAAGATCAGAGATCAGGCTATTTTATTTTATTATCTTTTCTTTTTAAATTTTATGTATTTAAATTCTGAAATTTTAGTTAATAAAAATTTTATTTTTATATTTTAATTTCTTGCTTTTTTTTTTATTGCAATTTAATTTTTGCACTTTAAATTATTGCTTTGCAAATAGATGCTAAGATCTAACTAGTAGATCTTAGTACCAAGTTTAAATTCCTGCACTTTTTAATTTTCACTTTTCCAACTTCACTTTTGATCCTAAAACTCCTTTTTCTTCTTTTCTTTTCAAAAATCAAAGATTTAAAATCTAAAAACACTACCTTCCCTATGGATTCGACCCGACTCACTACTATCTATGCATTTTCAATGATTTTAAGAAGTCGGATTAAACTGATAAACACGGTGTCTTAACGACAACATCGCGTCCCTATCAATTAGGTTCAAGGAAATCGTGCTAGCACTCGATTGAACCTAACGTTCTTCTTTTGCTATCAAAAATAAGTTGTCCTGTCTGAGCCAAAGGAGTTTGTGCTCAATTAGAGATCTTCTTTGATTTGACTGGAGGTTGTCCAAGTCAAAAAAGGTTGTCTTATTTTGTAAGACATTACCTGCCATTTTTGGTCATCTGCCATTTCTTGTTCTTTGACTTTGGTCAAAAGTCTACCTTTGACTGGTCAAACGTTGACCATTGACACTTTGACTTATGACCACATGTCATGCACCTATTGGAGAGCTGGTGGGGGCCTGTCCCCTTGCCAGAACCTGGCAAGGAGGAGGGCGCACGCCACCCTTGGTGTGTGCCCAAGTTGGAGGCGCCTAGGAGTCCTTGTTGGACAAGGACTCCATCTCCCTTTTGGATTCCAATTAGAGTTCTTCTAAGAACCAACTTTAACTGATCTTAGGCGCCCTCTAAGGAGGAATCCAGGGGACTCTATTCCCACCAATCAGATTTAGATCTGATTTTACAAAGGATTGTGATTGGTTGGGAAGAAGAGGAGTTGGATCACAGTTAGTCTATAAATAAGACCCTGTACCCAACTCAAAAAGAGACTAAGAGTTTCCATATGCCCAAAGTCCTTTTCTCCCCTCATCCTCCACGCCAAACCACCTTCTCCCCTTGCTCTCCACGTCCAAAAAGAGTTTTGGATTTTTGTTGGTGCGATTCAAGCAAGAGAAAGGTGATCAAAAGCTAGAAGGCTGCATTGCTGCAAAGAACGACTGCTGATCTTCAAAAAAAATTTTGAAGATCCTCCAGATCAGATCCAGATCTAATTTTTGGAGATGTGATAGAGAAGAAGAGGATCTCTAGATCCAACTTGAGTGGATATCGGTAGAGGCCAGGCGCTTGCATGGCTAGATTCAGAACCTTCCGCTGCAAACAGGATCATCAACAGGATAATAGGATTATCCAAATCAGGTAAATTAAATTAAATTTAATTTATCTTTATTTTATTTTTTTATTAAAATAATAAGAATCATATCTAAAACATCTCAGATCTGATACAGATCAAAGAGAAAAATTTTTGAAATATATCTCTTGATCTGATCAGATCTGAACGAACCTGGACCGAGAAATCAGGATTTTCCTTCAATGCCAAGTTCCTCCCTAGAGTAACACTGATGATGCTGTAAGGCGGCCGACCTTATCATTTTGGATTACGGCAGTGCCCTTAACCGATCTTCTTCTGTCGAAGGAATTTATCCAGTCGCTCCTTCCTGACGAGCTCCTCAATTTCATCTCGGAGCTGGATGCATTCTTCAGTATCTTGGCCATGGTCACGATTGTAGAGGCAGAACTTGCTTCGATCGTGCTTGTTTGGGGGAGACCGTAACCCTTCTGATCTTGGCAGCTGGTTCTTAACTTCGGTGAGAATCTGAGTTCGAGGAGCGTTGAGGGGGACGTGTCGCGAAACCTTCCAAGAGGAGGGTTTCATCGTGCCCCTCTGTCAGGGCTTCTTCGATGGCGAGCTCAAGGAGTTCGGCCCCACCTGCTTTCAGAGGGAGTCCGTGAGCGCGGCCGAACTTCGCTGGGCTCTCCATCATCCGCCAGTCGCTCTCTCAAGGCTTCTTCATCCTTCAACTTGAAGGCTTCTTCCGCATGGGCATATCTCTCGGCCTAAGCCAGCAGATCGGCGAAGTCCCTGGGATACTTTTTTTTTTCAGAAAGAATAGGAAGTCATTTTTCTGAAGGCCGCCCTTAAGTACGGCCATCGCAACAAACTGGTCTAAGTTCTGGACCTCTAATGCCGCAGCATTAAATCGGATGACGTAAGTCCGGATAGATTCCTTCCGCTTCTGCTTGACATTCATCAGGAATTCAAACCTCGGCACGGACATCGGCTGCTGATGAAGTGAGCCACAAACTGACTGCTCATCTGATCGAAAGAGAAGATCGTACTCAGCTTCAATGCCGAGTATCAATTTTTAGCTACTCCCTTTAAAGTAGATGAAAAAGCTCGGCACAGTATGGCGTCTGAAGCACCATGAAGTAGCATCATGGCACGGAAGGCCTCCAGATGATCAACTGGATCAGAAGTTTCATCGTAGCTTTCCAGTTGAGGGAGCTCAAAGTTCAGGGGAATGGATTCTTGCATAATTCAAAGGAAGAAAGGAGATTCAGCATGGACGTCGGCATGACGAGCTGGGACGACGTGGTCGAGCTCTTCGATCCGTCGGTCCATCTCCCGCAGTCTGTGATCAAGGGCATCATCCTGATCATAGATCTTGGGGGAATTTCGGCTACAAGCAACAAAGGTCTCCTGTAGAGGAGAACCATGATCCGAACATGGATCCCTGACTCTCTGTTTCCCTTTTCAGGAGGTGACGGGCACACCAGCCCGAGTATCCTTTTCTGGGGTTGATTTTCGACATCCGAATGGCGGATTTTCTAGTGGAGTCACCACCGAAAGCTGTTGCATGGCCCGCATTGCATCCGCAAGGCCATGGATCTATCGGATGAGCAGGTTGAACTGCTCCACATTCACCATGGGTGCGGGTGGAACCTGAGTTATCGGGGCTGAAGCAGGGGTAGACGGATCTGGATGGGATTGGAATGTAGAGGCCGTCGATCGTCGAGTCGAGGCTCTCCTAGGAGGCATTTTCTCCTTGGGAGAGGGCTCTGGTGAGGAAGAAGAGAGATCTCCGAAGAGAGAGAAATCATCATCGAGCACTCCTTTAAGAATAAGAGAACCTCAGAGGTTTGGGGTGCCCTTCCTCTAACGCTAATCTATTGACCTAGAATCTGGCCATCACCGAAATCGACTGAAGCGGTGGTGAACGAGGTCACCATCGGAGACCTGCAAAATAAAGTTTTGTCCAGAGTCGGTGGGGTGTGGCTCCTACAGGACCCTCCGACGATCAAGTCAGCTCTGGCCAACAGGAATGGAGTGCTTGAAAATTATTTTCGAGAGCTTAGAGTAGAAGAGAATTTAGAGCACAAAGATCAGAGGTTATAGTTGCATATCAGGAGGGTCCTTTTTATAGCGGAGCTTGATGGTGACAACTGTAGCTGCGTACTGATAGGCCGCTCGAGGTTCGATGGAGTCAGTCTCACAGAAAGGTGCCATCTGCAGCGGATTGATGGTGACAGCCATCGCCGTCTGATAGCGGATCGCTGTCGCTTACGGCAAACTGATGGTGATGGCTGTAGCTGTCTTGATGCTGAGCCGTTCGAAGCCGAATGAAGGGTTGAAGGGCTTCGACGTGTGTCCATTTCGAAGGAGTTTGGATTCCTGACGAGGAAACTCGGAAGGAGTTCGACTCTCGTAGGTGTTTGGCTGGAGGTGCATGGCTAAAATTCGATCGCTGGGAAGTTCGGTAGGAGCTCGGTTGGTGAGAAGTCCGATCGACGGACGACTGCTAAGGAGTTCGACCGCTGAGAGTTCGAAGGAGCTCGACCAGCTGAAGGGACGGTCGCTTGAGGAGATCGATCGAGGGACGATCGCCAAGGAGTTTGGCCGTTGGAAGTCCGAAGGAGCTCGATCTGTTGAAGGGACGGCCGCTTGAGGAGTTCGGTCGAGGGACGACCGCTGAAAGTTTGAAGGAGCTCGACCGCTGAGAAATTTCGTTAAAGCCCGATCGCTTGGAGTTCAAGAAGCTCGACCGCTGAGGAGTTCGGCTTAAGATCCATCCCCTGAAGCTCTTCCATAGCTACTGGTTGTATTAGGCTGAGCATCGAACTAGACTTCGGTAGGAGCGAGGTTTATCCCCAACAGGTACAAAATAACAGTCCCTAAGTTCTAAGATGCTTCTTGATGATAGTCATAGAGGATAGGTTCTTATGGCTATAATAGTAACTTTTTCTCCATTTTTTATACGTAGGATCATTTCGCCGTCCCCCAATCTCCTGCTATCCTCAAAATCTTGTAAAAAAGTATATAGATGAGCACTAAATCTAGAGTCAAGCACTCAACTGGATGTAGAAAAAATCATCAGATTTGTCTCAATGACAAGCATACCTTCAAAAGGTTCTCCTTTCCTCTTATTCTTCAGGCTTGCCAGTTAACCAGAGCAGTTTTGCTTCTAATGGCCATCAAAGTTGTAGTGAAAATATTTTCTCTTCTCTGCAGCCTTCTTCTTTGGTTCCACCTTCTTCTCCTTCTTCTTTCCCTTAGTTTTCTATTTCTTGGTGAACTTCTTCTTCTTCCTAAAGAACTTTCTCTTGAAAAAAGTCTGCTTCACAGTAAGTACCAAGCCTCTTGAACTCTTCAAGGTGCCCTCAATAGTCACCAGCATGTTTATTAACTTGGCTACGATGCACTGGATCTTATTCATATGAAAGTTTACAATAAACTATCCATATAAATCAGTTATGGACTACATAATCAAATCAATCTGCAAGTCCTTGTCCATAGACATGCTGAGTTTCTCAAGCTCTTCTAAATCTTTCATCATCGACAAGCAATGATCATAGATCGACTGCCCATCATGCATCTACACTTTGAAGAGTCGCTTGGATACTTCGTAGCGCACTGTGTGGCTTTGCTCATCATATAACTCTTGCAAGTGAGCCAGCATCTTTTTGATAGTCTTCATGTCCTCATGTTTGTATTGTAACTCGTTTGACATCAACGCCAATACATAACACCTGACCTTATTATCATCGTTCAATTACTTTTCATGAGATGCTCTCTGATCAGTGGTTGGATGGACTGGGAGAGGAGAAAGATCCTGATCAAGGATATAGATCAGCTTTTTGGAACTCAAAATAATTTTTAAGTTTCAGAGTCGATCCTTAAAATTTTATCTAGTCAGTCTATTGGTTTCTAATATCCTGGCTAGGAGGTTGGAAGCAGATATAATTCATATAGAAAGTCAAAATTTCTAGTTAGACTTTATATTATGACTTAATCAATTTATTTTAAAAATTTTATTTTAAAAATAAATTAGGGCTTTCACTATTTTTTTAGATTCCTATACTTTCTTGGAAGAGATGTGAAAATCTTCATGATTAAAGATTCATGAAGATTTTTAGTTGATGCTATGATCCCACCGATTGGCTCACCACCTCATCTAATAGTTATTGATGATGAGTCAACTGATAAGTGGACAACTCTTGTCTAATATTTTTCTAGATATGTTGCAGCCAATTTTAGTCTCTAATTCATGAAGCTCACCATGCCCGAAATATTACTCTACTCATTAGTTAAGTTAGATCCACCATTTACACAAAATAGATTCGTGATTAGGATTCTTACCGTATTTGAAATATTGAGCCCAACCCTTCCTCAATCCTATAGCATCCAATGCCTAATAGTATGATTACGTCTTTTTGATGTAATTGAATCACTATATCCAATCAAGAATAATCAATCCTAAGAAGGGCCTGCATAATTACAATGGCGGAAGACCACATGACTTAATATTTCTTAGGAAGATTTTAATTTAGATCTCAATCTTAATTAGTCATAACTGTTATGACTAACCTAGTGGCATGGGTTAGCTTGAATCATTGGCAAATAATACAGAACTAAATTGACTTAATTGATCAGGTAAGTGAGATCGATGAAAGAGATATGCCATTACTTGCTGTAGATGAATCATAGGCAAGTAGCTTCTAATTAAAGATTATTGATCGTATCTGCTGGACTTACCTTATACATAATTTATCAATTTAGAACTGATTGGATTTGCCTATAATCCAAGTTCAAACCGCAGAGCTAGATTAGGTCTTAAAGTGATCGATAACATATAGCTATTAATCGATCTAAACCAAACTTATAACTATTGGGTTGATCATTGAGCACTCTTGATTCCATCCTAACCAACTCTTGATTTAGTTTGATCAACCACTCAGACTAGACCTAATCAAGCTATCCATACCCAGAACTCATATATTATGAAAATGTCTTAGATCTTTAATTCTTAATTTTTAGATCTAGATATTTTCATAAGTTAATTCTTAATTAAGTATAGGGTTCATAAATACAAAGCATGAAAAATAGATCCTAAGATTTTTAGATCTAGAATTTAGCAAAGAGTAAGTTTTTATTTCTTCTTCATGAGAATCATTATGCAGCATTCTTACATGCCATAAGAGCACCCCATCATATGGAAAGTGAGAGCCTTTAAACCCTTCTTTCTTTTATGATCGGATGGTTAAGGAGATTATCAATTAGAATACTTTTACTACTACTAACAGATCTAGATCTATAGCATATATCACATATATGAATTTAGATCTAATCTAATTATGTTTTGCATACATCTCATGCATTTTAATCAAATTCTATTTTGATCTCATCAAAATTCTAATCTAGATCTACACATTCTAAATTTATGAACCAACAACCTGGCTCTGATATTAGTTAAATGAACTTTTGGATCGACCGAATTGCCATGCCTCTCTCGATCGGATCTACTTCGTCTTCTTCTTGTACAAACAGCACTTTGACCTTCGAATGCTAGATCAGCCCAACACTTGGGTATGGGAGGGAGAGAGAGAGAGAGAGAGGAATTAAGAGAAGGGAGGAGGCATGGAAGGGTGGAGTAGGGCTTCGTAGTGGACAATTGGAATGACCAAACCCTTTGGCCTAATCCCTTATTTATAGAAAATAGGAGACGTAGAATCTTAGGACTTTAAGCATTTGATCAGGTCAAATTGCTTAAAGCAGAAGGATTCTAAATAATTGGCACCTCTAAATTTTTCATGGCATTTTGTTGCATAAAATGGCTATTTGATGCATGCTACCTTATCTAGATAAGATGGTTGGCGCCTCAGATAATCTCTCTCATAAGTTTGATTTAATTTAAACTCATTTGACTTGTTCAAATAGAGTTTAAATTGAAACAAACTCTAACTCCCTTTTCCCTTATCCTTATCACTAGTGGGCGCATGCTAGGAAGGAAGAGGGCGTGCGCCCTCTAGGGTTTTCTCTCTAGAAACATACATCACACGCCTTCAAAGAGAAATATTAGGGGGCGTGCGCTGACATCCTCTTAATTGTGAATGATATCTTCATGTTGACCTCGATCAAACTATGATTGTCTAAGAAGCTTTCTATGAAAGACCTAAAAGAAGCATCCTTTATTTTAGGGATTAAGATCTATAGAGATAGATCGAAGAGAATGCTAGGCCTATCACAAAAGATGTACATAAAGGAGGTGCTAAAGAGGTTCAACATGAAGAACTCTAAGAAGAGTCTTCTATCCTTCAGACATGGTATTCATCTCTTTAAGAAGATATGCCCCAACATATCGAAAGAGATTGAATGCATAAGCAAGATCCCTTATGCTTTAGCAATATGGAGCCTCATGTATGTCATGCTATATACACGATCTGATATCATCCATGTTGTGAGTGTCATAAGTAGGTATCAATCGAATCTAGGCAAAGAGCACTGGACTTATGTAAAATATATCCTTAAGTACTTGAGAAGGACTAAAGATATGTTTCTATTTTTTGATAATGGAGAACTCCACGTCTAGGGGTATACAAACTCAAATTTTATGTCTGATTTAGAAGATCAAAAATCGGCATCTAGAAGTTTATTCTTATGTATTGATGGTACTATAAACTGAAAGAATTTTAAGCAGACAGTGATAGCAGACTTCACCATTAAAGTAGAGCACATTGCTGTCTCAAAAGCTATGAAGGAAGCATTCTAGTTTAAGAAGTTTGTGTAGAGCTATGAGTGATGCAAACTGATGCCATCCCTTTGTACTGTGACAACAACGGTGCCATTGCCCTAGCTAAGAAGTTGAGGTCTCACCAGAAGTCCAAGCACATCAAGCGGCAGTTCCATCTCATCTGCAATAATCTCGAGAAAGAATACGTCGAGTTCAAGAGTATTGACATCGCAGACAATGCGGTTGATCCACTGATGAAATCCTCTAAGTTAACAAAAGACTGAAGCCCATCATAAGAAGATGGAACTTAGATTTGTAGCCAATTGGCTATAGGTTAAGTGAGAGTTTGTTAGATGTATATCCTAAAAGTCAGATTGACCGACACTTGTATATACTTTCTAAGGGCATAATTATAATTTTAACTTATAATTAATAAAATAGGTTATTCTTTCTATTATATTTGTATATTTAGTATCTATGATATATCTATTGGATTAACGAGTATGGTAACATATATTCTCAAGAGTTGAGAATTTAAGACATGTGTTATCATAATTAACTCATAAACTGCTTTCGATCGTAGGATCATCATGAGGATGGTGATTGATCTAGAAGATTGGTATACAATCGCTTCTTAGGATAGATGAGTCTTAAATCTACGATATAGAGATACCAGAGTGAGAGTACAGATGCTTGTTAAGAATAAGAGTATTAAGCATGACCAATTCGAGCAATCATACGAAAGTCTACCTTCTTGTCAATTACTTGCTCGTAGCTACAGTTGTGTGTCTGATTCTTTAATCTGAGATGCATCGATAATTCATCTTGAGGATGTTATAATTTGACTATATCATAACTCGATCTTCTAACTATTTGAAATCCTGAGATGTATGTTGGCTATAGCATATTCATCCCAGAAATTGGATCACACCAAGATGGGATCTATCAACCTTGGTAGAGGAGTAGTCTTATGATGATCATAAGATCGAATCCTAAAATCCATGGCCATGACAGTATGAAATAATAGAAAAAAATTTCTATTAGGATTTTACATCGAACTTGAATCGAATGATTTAATTATATAACAAAAATTGGATTTAACAAGTCTACCTTAACCTAATCCTATCGAAACTCGTGATAGAAGAACTTCATCACACAGTTAGCTGCACTGAGAGGTTCATTTTCAGTTCTGATGGCTCGCTATCACATATTGCTATGTGTCACTGGTGCATTATGAGATCAATTAGAATTATCTTGACGATCGACGATTCTAATTAGATGAATCAGAAAGAGTTCTTATTTATCGAAAGATATTTCGATGATATCGATGATGAAGATCATAATATGTCTCATTACCATACAGAATTGAATCTATTGGATCATACAAATAAGAATTCGGATTTGGATGTCATATATTATACTCATAGAGTCTGATTGATTTGAATTAGATCCAATTAGATTCAAAAAAATCATGCTAGCACACGATTGGACCTAACTTTCTTCTTCTATGAATTTTTTGATTGGTCTAGACTTAGTCAAATTAGATTTACCTCATCCAAAAATCCTGTATGGATTTATCTTGGTTTAATTAGATTTTGTCCTAGTCAGATTAGGCCTTATCCTGGTCTCAGATGGAAAGGATCAGGACTAGACTTCCTTTGACTTGGTCATGCGCAAGAAACAAAGAAAGAGGGGCATGCACCACCTAGAGTTTCTCTTAGGGCACGCACCCCTAGATGATTTCTAGAGAGAGAGAGGCACACGCCCTTCCCTAGCATGCAACCCTTAGTGATAAGGTTGGTTGGAGGAGTTTTTATCCAACAAAAGTTGTTGGGATTTGAACTTGTTTGAATTGGTCAAATGAATTCAAATCTTAAAGGGAGAATTCTCTTGCGCCAACCACCTTATCAAATAAGATGGCGCACACATGGGAAACATTTTGTGTGATAAAATGTTATGAGAAAAAAATAATGGGGTGCCACTTTTCATTCCAGAGTCCTGCTTTAAGTAATTTAACTTGGTCAATTACTTAAAGCCCTAGGACTCTAGGTCACCTATTTTTCTATAAATAGGGGACTAGGCCATAGGATTTGGCCATCTGATTAGCCCACAGTGAAGCTCTATCCCTCCATCTCCATGCCTTCTCTTCCTCCTCTTGTCCCTCTCTCCCATGCCCAAGAGTTGGGCCGATCAGCCCTCTGAGTGTCGAAGTGCTATCCATGCAAATTCAAGTCGAAGAAGTTTCCGATCGTGTCTCGATCAGACTACTACTGGAGATTAGATCGAAGGCATAATTAGAAGATCCAGTTGCTAATTTTTAGAGATCAGATCTAAAAGGAGAAGACCTCCAGATCTAACTTGAGTGGACATTGGTGGAGGCTGGGCATGTATGCGACTTAAGTTGGATCTCGGGACAGCAATAAATCATCATAGCAAGTAAAGTGTTTACTCACAATCAAGTGTATTTTGATACCTAATTTCTAATTTTAGTTTCAGATTTTAATAATCAAATCTGAGAACCTCTTAGATCTAATTAGATTAGTAAACAAATTTTAAAATTTTGTTGCTCAAATCTGATTCGATCAGGCCGATTCTGTAGTTCCTTCAACTGGTATCAAAGCCATATTCTAGTTCTAAATCTAGATTATTTTAGATCTAAAATTATTTTTGATAAAATTAAAATTATTTTCTAATTTTATATGAGATGTAATCTGATATATTACATGAGATATAATTTAAAATTAGTATATAAGATGTATGCAAAGCATGTGTAGAATAGATCTAGTTTCATATATGAGATATATGTTGTAGATCTAGTTCTAGTTGCAATAGAAACTTATTTTCTGATTGGAGCATTTTTCTTGGCCGTTCACTCATAAGAGTAAGAAGGATTTAAAGGCCCTCACTTTTCATTCGATGGGGTGCTCTTATAGCATGTAGGAGTGCTACGTATTTATCCTCAATCATAAAAATGAAAACTTACTTTCTACTAAACACTAGATCCAAAATCCTAGGATCTTTGTTCATGCTTTGTTATTGAACCCTTGTTACACTTAATTAAGAATTAATTTATGAAACCTATTAGATCTAAAAGTTGAGAATTTTTGGATCTAAAATACCTTCATAAAATATGGGTTCAGGGTGTGGATAGCTTAATTAGGTCTAGCTTGAACAGTTGATCAAATTGAATCAAGAGTTAGTTAGGTAGGATCAAGAGTGCTAAAATTGACTAGCCCAATATTGTAAGTTAGGTCAAGATCAATTTACAGCTACATGTGATCGATCACTTCAAGACCTAATTTGGCTCCATTGTTCGAGCCTAGATTGTAGACTAAGCTGATCAGTTTTGATTCGATAAATTGATGTCTAAGGTAAGTCCGGCAGATATGATTGGTGGTCATTAATTGGGAGCTACTCGACTAAGATGCATCTACAGCGAGTTAATGGCATATCCTTTCCACCGATCTCACTTATCTGACCAATTGAGTCGATCCAGTTATACATTGAGTTGCCAAGGATTCAAGCTAACCCATGCCACTAGGTTAGTCATAACCCTTATGACTAGTTAGAATTAAAAAGATCTGAATTAAAATCTTCCAAAAAAATATTAAGTCAATTGGTCTTCCACCATTGTAGTTGTGTGGGCCCTTCTCAAGGTTGATTATTCTCAACTAAATATAGTGGTTCAGTTACACCAAAAAGATGTAATCATAGCTATTAGGCATGGGGTGCTATGGATTGGAGAAAGGGTTGGACTTAATATTTTGGATATGGTGAGGAATCTAATCAAGAATCCATTTCATACAAATAGTGGGTTTGACTTAACTAAGGAGTGGAGCAATATTTCAGGCATGGTGAGCTTCATGAATTAGAGACCGAGTTGGGTGCAATATGTTTAGAAAAATATTGGATAAAAATTTCTACTCATTAGTTGACTCATCATCAATAACTGTTAGATGAGGTGGTGAGCCAATCAGTGGAACCGTACCATCCATTAAAAATCTTTGATCATAAAAATTTTGGCATCTCTTCTAAGACAGTGTAGAGATCTAAAAAAATAGTGAGAGTCTAAATTTATTTTAAAAATAAAATTTTTAAAATAAATTGATTGAGATAATTACAAATCTAAATAGAAACTGACTCTTTACCAGAAAATGTCTGCATCCAATCTCCTAGCCAGAATTTTAGAGACCAACTATTTGAATGGATCCAATTTTAAGGATTGACTCTGAAACTTAAAAATTATTTTGAATTTTGAGAAGTTAACCTATGTCTTGGACCATGACCTCCCTCCTCTCCTAGCCTATTCGATCGCTGATCAAAGAGCATCTCATGAGAAGTGGTTGGACGATAATAATAAGGTCAGGTGCTATATGTTGGCCTCAATGTCTAATGAATTGTAGTTTCAACATAAGAATATAAAGATTGCTAGCTAGATGTTAGCTTACCTACAAGAGTTATATGGTGAGCAGAGTCACGCAGCGTGCTACAAAGTATCGAAGAGACTCTTTAAGATGCAGATGCATGATGGCCAGTCAGTCCATGATCATTACTTATCGATGATTAAGGACTTGGAGGAGGTTGAGAAGCTTGGTATGTCTATGGACAAGGATCTACAGATTGATTTGATCCTGCAGTCCTTGATCGATTCATATAGGCAGTTTATAGTAACCTTTCATATGAATAAAATCCAATGCACCCTGGCTGCGTTGATGAACATACCGATGACCACTAAGGGGATCTTGAGGAGTTTAAGGGGCTCAGTTCTTACTATGGAGTGGATTTCTTTCAAGAGAAAGTCCTTTAGAAAGAAGAAAAAGTTTGCTAAGAAGCAAAAGATGGAAGAAAAAAAGAAGGAGAAGAAGGAATAGCTGAAAAAGAAGGCCATGGGGAAAGGAAAGTATTTTTATTACAACTTCGACGGCTATTGGAAGCGAAACTATTCTGCTTACTTAGCAAGCCTGAAAAATAAGAGGAAAGGTGGACCTTCTGAAAGTATGCTCATCATTGAGATCGATTTCTTTTGCATCCAATTAGGTACTTGACTCTGTATCTAGTGCTCATCTATGTACTTCTTTATAGGATCTTAAGGATAGCATGAGGCTGAGGGATGGCGAAATGATTCTGCATGTCGGAAATGGAGCAAAGGTTGTTGCTGTGGTCATGAAAATGTACCCTCTAAGGCTACCGTCAAAAAGCATCTTAGTTTTTAAAGATTATTTTTATGTACCTACTGCAAGTAGGAATCTGATTTCTATCTCCTATTAGCATAGGATAGCTATATAATTAGTTTCAATAAGGACCACTATATTATTCTTTATGAAAGAAATAAAATTAAAAATGATTTCTTGATAAATGGTCTCTATCAATTACATGTAGATGTACATGATAATTATGTCAAGCAAAATATGAATGCCATAAGATCTAAACAATTTAGAGATAGCTTAAATGAAAAGTACCTGTGGCACCTTAGGCTAGGTCATATCGCTGAAGATAGAATTAACAAATTAGAGAAATCTGAACTAATGGATCCATTGACTTTTGAGTCATATCCAATTTGTGAGTCATGCTTTCAAAGCAAAATGACCAAGCTATCTTTTGTGAGACATGGGGAAAGAACTACAAAGTTACTTGCCCTGTTATATACAGATATCTGCGGCCCATTCGATGTGCCAGCCAGAGGTCATTTTATCTACTTCATCATTTTTATCGATGATTTTTCTTGGTATGGGTATGTTTACCTGATGTGTCACAAGTCTGAGACCTTTGAAAAGTTTAAAGAATTCATATATGTAATGAAGAAATAGATTAAAATGCCCATTAACGTTCTTTGATCAGATCGAGGATGTGAATATCTTAGTAGAAAATTTTTGGACTATCTCAAGGAGTATGATATAATCTCACAGTGAACTCCACCTAGAACTTCTCAACTCAATGAAATTTTAGAATGAAAAAATTGGATCCTATTAGATATGGTCCATTTTATGATGAGCTTCATAGATCTTTTTAAATTTCTTTGGGGATATAGTCTAATGATAGTTATTTATGTGCTGAATAAAATTTCTTCTAAAACCATTCCTACCACACCATATGAGATATGGCATGGTAAAAAACTAAGTTTGAGTCATCTTAAGATTTGAGATTTTTCGACCCATATCAAGAGACAACAGGCAGACAAGTTAGAATCTAAATCCCTTAGAGCTCGATTTATCGAATATTCTAATAAATCTTTAGGATATTATTTCTATCTTACAGAGGACCATAATGTGATTGTAAGTCGACATGATATTTTTTTTGAAAAATAGTTTATTCAAGATGATGGTATGAAAAGATAGATCAAGCTCGAGAAGAAAGTCTTTGATCGAAGAGCGACAAGCTAAGGAACCTGACCAGTCTGAGTTGAATCACACACCACCTCTACTATCTCATAGGTCAAGTAGGATTTTTTTGTCCTCCTATGAGATACCTAGGTATTATTTTAAAGGATATAGAAATTTTTTTCTCACTAGAAATGAGGTTCATGGTGATGATCCTAACACCTATGACGAAACGATATCAGATATCGATTTTGAGAAGTGGCAAGAGGCAATGGAGTCAGAAATTGACTCAAAGCACTTGAACCAAGTCTGGACCTTGGTAGGTCCACCTGAAGGTATTGTACCTATTAGGTGTAAATGGATCTTCAAGAAAAAGATTGGTGCAAATGAAAATATAGAGACATTCAAAGCTAGGTTAGTGGTGAAAGGGTATAGTCAGCATTAAGACATTGACTATCAAGATACCTTCTCACCAGTAGTCATGCTAAAATTCATCTACACACTGCTTGCTATTGCAGCATATTTTGATTATGAAATATGATAAATATATAAAAAAAATTTCTTAAATAGATATCTTGAGAAAGATATCTATAGGAAACAGCCGCTTGGTTTTACTTCTAGTGATAAAGATCACAAGGTCTACAAGCTGCAAAGATCCATTTATGGACTTAAGTAAGCATCTCGGAGCTAGAATGCTCATTTTAATTATGTGATCAAATCATTTGGTTTCATAAAAAATGAGGAGGAACCTTGTATGTTCAAAAAGGTTAGTGGGAGTAGTTATCTTTCTCGTATTGTACGTGGATGACATCCTCCTAATTGAAAATGATATTTTCATATTGACCTCGATCAAGGTACGGTTGTCTAAGAAGTTTTCTATGAAAGACCTATTAGAAGCATCCTTTATTTTGGAGATTAAGGTCTATAGAGATAGATCGAAGAGGATGCTAAGCCTATCACAGAAGATGTACACAGAGGAGATGCTGAAGAGGTTCAACATGAAGAACTCCAAAAAGAATCTTCTACCCTTAAGATATGATATTCATCTCTCCAAGAAGATATGCCCCAACACATCGAAAGAGATTGAATGCATGAGCAAGATCCTTTATGCTTCAGCAATAGGGAGCCTCATGTATGTCATGCTATGTACATGATCTGATATCATCTATACTATGAATGTCACAAGCAGGTATCAATCAAATCTAGATAAATAGCACTGGACTTTTATGAAAAATATCCATAAGTACTTGAGAATGACTAAGAATATGTTTCTAATCTTTAGTAACTGATAAGAGCACGATGTTATCATTAAGATACCATATTTATCAGTTTAATTCTGACTTCTTAAATAATTTAAAATAGATAGAAAGCAGTGAGTCGGGTCAAATCCACAAAGAAGGTAGTATTTTTAGTTTTAAAATCTTTAATTTTTTATAAATAAAAAAGATTTTTTTAAAAATAGATTTGAAGTCAAAAAATAAAATTATAAATAAAAAGTAAAAATTAAATGATGCAGAAAAATAAATTTGGTACTAAGATCTACTAGTTAGATCTTAGCATCTACTTGCAATGAAATTAAAGAGCAATTAAAATAAAGAATAAAAATTTAAATTATAATTAAAAATAAAAAGCATAAATTTAAATAGCTAAAAATTAAAATTTACATTAATTAAAAGTTTAATTCAAAATTTAAATATATAAAATTAAAAAAAAATAAAAATTAAAAGCTGATCTTTGATCTTGGATTGGTGTTGGCATTGAGATGGTATAGAAGTCAGCTTTTCTTCATAGCACTCATTATCTTGAAGCAGCCTCTAACCCAAGCATGGCTCTAACCTTTACCAAACTCCTTTCCATGACCAAAGATAGATTGATTTGATGGCCTGGGGTCCTTTAAATAGGTGTTGGAGAGCTAGAGTCTTTTGTTGCAGGCAATATGGAACTAAGAAGAGTTTTAATCGACAAAATATGAAAAAAATTGAGTGAAAATCTAATTAAAATAGTCCCTGGACGCGTTATATTGATTTTCTTGAATTTTGGCCATCAAATTTTGATCAAATGGTTCAAAAATCATCAAAAATAGAGTTTTAAAAATCCAGATCCACTCAAAATTAATTTGGACCATTGGATCGTGTCTGATGATGAAAATCTAACCATTGGATCTTGTTCTAGGTGTTTGATTGCCGTCGGGAGCTTCCTGGATCGTCGGATCAGGCTTTTGAGCGAGTGCAGCCGTTCGATTGCGCAGATGGAGTAGTCTGAAACCAAATCAAAATCAAAAAAAGTGGCAGTCATTGGATCATGTTTTGAAAGAAATCCAACCATTGGATCAACATCTGGAGCATTTGGAGCCGTCAGATTGCGCATAGGGAGGTGGTTGAATTCGAATCAGAATAGGATTAACTCCCTGTCGTTGGATCTTCACCGTAATCAATCTGAGTCGCACGATCGCACCATTACTATTCATGTGGACCACATAAATCGAGTGCACCATAAGTCATAATCAATCAGCATGCGCTTTGCCATGTAAAATTATCATTTTATTCCTATACGCATGATGAATTTCCTGTAGACCCTTTAGCAGTCTTGGTCCACCACATGGCAGGCTATGATTCCGTGATTGGATGTCTTTTGCTGAGCTGGCGGTCCACGCCTGGTTTCATGGATTGGCTAGTCAGCTTCTACGACTGAGCTAATTTTGATGGCTTGGCTTAGCATGGTGGCTTGACTGGGCGAGCCGGCTAAGCCGATTCCTTTTTTATTTTTATTTTTTTCTTTTTTTCTTTAAAAATTTATATCTAGTCTATTTTAGTTTTAATTTGCTCCAAACTTATTTCATTGCAATCCAAAAAATGAGCTCTTTTTACTAATAATAATATTTTTTTATTTTTATTATTTTTAATTAATTTCTTAATTAATAAAAATATTAATTTCTTAAAAAATATATAAATTGATTATTAATTTTTAAAAATAAATATAAATTAATATTTTTATTGATAAATTTATGATACTTATCACATCCTCCAACTTAAGATTTGCTCATCCTCAAGTAAAAAAAAAATTAGTTTTAGATATCTTTTAACTTTAGAATTTTAAATTTTACCGAAATAGTTTTCAAAATGGCCATTGATATTCAGTAGAGCTTTAATGAAGTATGTTATTAAGGCATTAGCACTTATCAATAAAAATATTAAGTAAAAAATATTAATTTTTTTAATTTTTTTCTAAATTATTTCTATCTTTGTCTCTGAATGATCTAAACTTTCATAGGGGCAAGTGGATTGCTACTTCCATCCTTCATTTATTATTATTTTTATTCATAGTGTCCATTTTTTGATGTAAATATCATTATTTACTTAGGCAAAGGGATCTGGTTACTTAGAGAAAAACCAATATATATATATATATATATTTAATATTGTATCATTATTAAGTGCCTTAATCTCTTAAGCTTTCTATTTGATCTATATAGCGAGTCTTGGGCCAATGACTTTCAAATCAGTTGGCTTTAGGGCACTAGATATAAAATATCTCTCAGACTTATTAGCTCGAATCAAACAGGCTATGAGTTAAAACTAGCTTTATAACGAGCTTCTTTGTGCTTTCTATCTTTTGATGCAAAACTCAATGCTCGCTTAGGCAAAGAGGCCCGATTACTCAGTGAGAAGTACTTGAAAACTATTTTATTTTAATTTTATTTTTTAATTATTATAAAAAAATATATAGTTATCCTAGATAAGTCTATAAAAAATAGATTTTTCTTTGATGCTAATAGAAAAAATTAAAAGTGCTCAAAGAATAATTATTTATGTTCTAAACTTAACTCTCTATTGAATTTTCTTAATACTTGATTCCTCAATATCTCATAAATTTTCTAATCTGTGCATTATTTTTTTAAAAAAAATACTTAATTCAACTCGATTCTTAAGTATAATCGGGTGTCAAAATGCTAAATACTAACTTCTTCGAGGACTTAAAAAAATTAAAAAATTTTATTATTCTTCCTCCTAACTTAATCGATATTGTCCTTAATGGAGAAGAAAAAATAAGTGATGTAATAAAGAACATAAAAGAATACACCTGACTCAATGTATTTTTTGTAGTCCATCATATGTTTTTGAAAATTTAACTTTTCCTCCAACTTATTCAAAATATTCTAAAAAAATAAACTAAAAAGATAAATTAGATAAAAAAATAAATATTAAATTACCTTCCAACAAGCGCTAAGTTTACCATCTTCAGTCTGACATAATGTAGCTTATCTATCCAGTATCAAATACTGGATTGATAAATTTCAATGATTTTGGATTGCTAATCTCAAAAAGATGATTTCTTATCCCTAATTCTGGAAACATAGTTTATGATCCCATTCTCAGTCTCTTGTTTATTAAAATTTTTTCTATTTGTTCTTCTAAAATACTCATGTATTGAGTTTTTGGATTAGGAGTTAAGTTTAATACAATGGATACTGGAAGGATGTCTAAAGATGGCCTTAGTTGTGAAGGTAAATTAATATGATCTTGCTGAAATAATTTCATCGATTTTTCATTACATGCCTCTTGATTTTTATAAGAAAAATCAACTTTTAGGGGTGAAGGGAATAGAACTTTAGGTTTATAGGTCTCAGATAAATCATTTATTCTCTTCTCTCATTTATTAGTCTCATTTAAACTGGAATCAATATCAGTACTAGTTTTGGGCTTAGAAAAATTAGCTTTAATACTAACCTATTCCTCTAAATTTTTATTTTGGCTAGCATCAGTACTAGCCTTTCTCACCTGATCTAGTATGTATCCATAAAAATCCTATAACTTTTAAGTTTAGGAATTACTTTGACATTCTCTAATTGAGGATTCCTAGGTGAAACAGTAGATTGATGACTTAGTCTAAGTGGTTGGTGGATAATGGATGGGCTATTTATAAGATTTGAAGATGGTAGGCTTGATAGTTGACCTAGTTCTCTCCTCGTATTAAACTCAACTAATTATCCTATTTGAGCTTCTAGCCTGACGATAGATTCTTGTTGAGTCAAGATCGATTGTTGAAGTTGATTAAATCTATCGTTAGCTAGATTGGTCTGTTGAGAAGGTGGATATGATGGTTGATTATAATGCAATGACTGGGAAGGCTAACTAGGCTGACTCTTATTATAGGCATAATTTTGATAGTGGAGCCTATTTTGATAAACATATAGAATTTAGGCCTAAGCTAGGGTCTATTGGGGTATCCAAAAAAAATTAGGATGGTTCCTCCAATCTAGGTTATATGAATTTGAAAAAGGATCATTAACCGGCTTGGAGTAGCCTTGTGCAACTTGAACTTATTCTTGGATAAAAGATAAAAATTGTATAGCCATAGAACATTCACTCATATAATATGTTGGGCTAGTACAGATTGAACAAATCTTCTGATAATTAGAAGATGATGTATTTTTTGCAGAAGTTTGTTGACCTAGGATTAGGAGTTGGTCTAATTTCTTGGCAAAAAAGTCTACTTTATTTATCAGATTTAAATCAACCTTAGAACTAGATTTTGGATGTTTAAATTCATGGATCTCTGCCTAGGTTTGGTAGAAAGATAATGAAGCATGGTTAATTAAGTTTTTACTCAAGATTTCAAATAAAGTATAGGCTTTGTCCTTACTTTTGTTCATGAATGCACCTCCATAAGATGTATCTATCATATATCTATAATGGTCTTCTAAACCCTTATAAAAAGCTTGAACTATTTGCTACTTAGATAGATCATGATGTTGGCAATTTTTAAGAAGTTTCTTAAGTCTCTTCCATGACTTATGAATTTGTTCTCCTGAAAGTTGAGCAAATCCAGTGATAGCTCGTCTCATGATGTTGGTTCGGCCTATGGGATAAATTTTTTTAAGAAATTTACTTTATAATTTAGCCCAAGTTTTAATTGATCTCTCTCATGTGCCAAGCCAGTACTTGACTTTATATTTTAATGAAAAAGAGAATAAAATTAGTCTTAAGGCATCCTCAGTCAAATTTTAGATTTTCATCATAGAGCAGATTTCTAAAAATTCATCCAGATATTTATACAGACCTTCATCGATATTTTCATAGAAAGATGGAAGCATCTGGATTATGGTCGGCTTGATCCCATAGTGGATAGCATAGATATCAGATAATTGGATATAAGTCGATGGGTTATATATGGAAGGGATGAAATATTCCTTCATCTACCTAAGTGGTTCTCTAAAATTTTCAGTCATTTGATTATTAAGTTTAATATGGTTCAGCCATTCAATTTTATGGTTGGATTCAACTAGATCAGATAAAGCAATTTCCTACCGTGTATGTAGTAGTACAATCCTAACGTATAGTTTAAAATTTTTTAGATTTTTTAAGAATTTTTTATTATTTTATTTAAATTTTTTTATAATTTTTTAAATTTTTATATTATTATTTTATTTTTTAAATTTTTTTAGAATTTTTTAATTTTTAATTTTTATTTTTTTTATTATTATATTATTATTATTTTATTTTTTTAAAAAAACTAATAATTTTTTAATAATTTTATTATTTTATTATTATTTTATTTATTTTTTTATAATTTTTATTTATTTAATTATTTTTACTATTTTTAATTATTTTTATTATTTAAATATTAAATATTAATTTATTTTTTGTTGAAAGAAAAGAGGAGAAAAGGAGAAGAAAGAAGAGTTCTAAAGAAATAGTCCTAAGGAGTCCTAGAGCTAAGAAGAGAGAGAAGATTAATTTTAATTAGGTTTAATATTGGTTAGTAATCAAGTTAGATAAATAATTCTGAATAAAGATTGTCCTAGATCTAGACAGCTCTTAACTATCAAGATTATCTTTAAGCCCTCTAAGTATAAGATCAGCTAATCAACTAGCTAGGTAAGTGTAAAGTTGGTGAAAGTCTTTCCGTTGCTTGCCTTAGATATTAATTATGCTTGATCAGATAAGCTAACGAAATCAATTATAAACTACCTTCCTTCGGGCCTAATCATTTCTAAATCACTTATCCTGGATACCAGTCAAATTGACTAATCCTATCCTGATTCAACTTTTAGGATTCCTTATCCTATTGAGCTCGAGTTACTAGGGCGATGTCTAATTAATTTTAATTTTAAAGACTTAGGTCAATGCAGGATGCTAGTTGATTATTTATGGGTTAAGGAAGGATGATTAAATTTTCACCTTATATTGTTTAATGGGTTGTGTCCTTAAGTTGATTTAATATAAATATGCACAAAATTTTTTTTCAAGTAATGGATTCTATGTAATTTAAACTAGATGCATGCAACTAATTGAGTCTTGATAAGCATACCTTACCTCCAACAATCATCAAAAAAAATAAAAATAAAAATAAAAATAAAACTAATATGATGCATGCTCTAAGTAATTAGGATATCTAATCTTGTCATGAAGCTTTTAATTAGATTTAAATAAGTATTTTTTAATTAATTTAAAAATAAAATAAATAATAATTTTTTTAAAAAATTAGGATTAGGATTGATCTCACCAAGCATGATTGGAAGCTTTCTCCTTGTTCTAATCTTTTTGCTCTTATTTTTATATACAAAATAAAAAAAAAGTTAGTAAGCAATATTTATAAAAAATTAAAAAAATTAAAAATTTATTTATAATTAATTTATAAAAAAATTAAAAAAATCAAAAAAATTTAACGCTCTTGTCTTTTCCAGCAACGACACCAAAAATTTAATAAGAGCATGATGTTGTCGTTAAGATACTATATTTATTAGTTTAATTTTGACTTTTAAATAATTTAAAATAAGTAAAAAGTAGTGAGTTGAATTAAATCCACAGAGAAGGCAGTATTTTTAGTTTTAAAATTTTTAATTTTTATAAATAAAAAAAATAGATTTTTTAAAATAAATTTGAAGTCAAAAAATAAAATTATAAATAAAAAGCAAAAATTAGATGGTGTGGAAAAATAAATTTAGTACTAAGATCTACTAGTTATATCTTAGCATCTACTTAAAATGAAATTAAAGAGTAATTAAAATAAAAAATAAAAATTTAAGTTATAATTAAAAATAAAAAGCATAAATTTAAATAGCTGAAAATTAAAATTTTCATTAATTAAAAGTTCAATTCAAAATTTAAATACATAAAATTAAAAAAAAAAATAAAAGCTGATCTCTGATCCTGGATCGATATCGGCGTTAAGATGGTGTAGAAGCTAGCTCTTCTTTATAGCACCCATTGCCTTGAAGCAGCCTCTAACCCAAGCATGGCTCTAACTTTTACTAGACTCCTTCCCATGACTGAAGATAGATTGATTTGATGGTCTGGGATCCTTTAAATAGGTATTAGAGGTCTGGAGTTTTTTGTTGCAGGCAATATGGGACTAAGAAGAATTCTGATCGACAAAATATGAAGAAATTTGAGTGAAAATTAAATTAAAACGGTCCCTGGACGTGTTCTATTGAGTTCCTTAAATTCTAGCCGTCAAATTCTGATCAAATAGTCCAAAAATTATCAAAAATGAAGTTTTATAAACCCAGATCCACTCAAAATTAATTTGGACCATTGGATCGTGCCTGATGATGAAAATCTAGCCATCGGATCTTGTTTTGGGTGTTTGATTGCCATCGGGAGCTTCCTGGACCGTCGAATCAAGCTTTGGAGCAAGCGCAGCCGTCCGATCGTGCAGATGGAGCAGTCTAAAATCAAATTAAAATTAAAAAAAGTAGCAGCCGTTGGATCATATTTTGGAAGAAATTCGATCGTTGGATCAACATCTGGAGCATTTGGAGCCATCGAATTGCGCGTAGGGAGGTGGCTAAATTCGAATCAGAATAGGATTAACTCTCTGCCGTTGGATCTTCACCGCAATCAATCTGAGCCGTACGATCATGCCATTACTATTCATGTGGATTGTATAGACCGAGTGCACCGTATGCCACAACCAGTCAGTGCATACTTTGCCATGTGAAATTATCATTTTATCCCTATACATCGCGATGAATTTCCTGTAGACCCTTTAGCAGTCTTGGTCCACCACGTGGCAGGCTATGATTGGGTGTCTTTTGCTGAGCTAGCGATCCACACCTAGTTTTGTAGACCAGTTGGTCAGCTTCTGCTACTGAGCTGGTTTTGACGACTTGGCTTGGCATGCCGGCTTGGCTGGCGGAGCCGATTCCTTTTTTTTAAAATTTTTTTCTATAAAAATTTATATCTAGTTTATTTTAGCTCTGATTTATTTCAAACTTATTTTATTATGACTAAATAAATAAGCTCTTTTTACTAATAATAATATTTAATTTTTTTTATTTTTATTATTTTTAATTAGTTTTTTAATTAATAAAAATATTAATTTTTTAAAAAAATATATAAATTGATTATTAATTTTTAAAAATAAATATAAATTAATACTTTTATTGATTAATTTATGGTACTTATCAGTAATGAAGAACTCCAAGTTCAGGGGTATACAAACTTAGATTTTATGTGTAATATCGATGATCGAAAATCAACATCTGAAAGTCTATTCTTATGCAATGATGATGCTATAAGCTAAAAAAGTTTCAAGCAGATTTCACCATAGAAGCAGAGTATATCGCTACCTTGAAATCTGCAAAGAAGGCGTTCTAGTTCAGAAAGTTCATTATAAAGCTAGGAGTGATGTCATCCCTCTGTACTGCAACAACAACGATGCTATAGCCCTAGCTAAGGAGTCGAGGCCTCACTAGAAGTCAAAGCACATCGAATGGTAGTTTCATCTCATCCACGATTACTTCGAGAAAGAATACATTAAAATCAAGAGAGTCAATACTGCGGACAATGCGATTGATCCACTGATGAAACCTCTAAGTCAATAAAAGACTGAAGTCCATCTTGAGAAAATGAAATTTAGATTTATAACCAATTAGCTTTAGGTCAAGTGAGAGTTTGTTAGATGTATGTCCTAGAATTCAGATTGGCCGATACTTATAAATACTTTTTAAGAGTATAATTATAATTTTAACTTATAGTTAATAAAATGGATTATTCTTTCTATTACATTTGTGTATTGAGTGTCTGTGATACATCCATTAGATTAACAGGTATGATAACACATATTCTCAAGAGTTGAGAATTTAAGATATGTGTTATCATAATTAACTTAAACTATTTTTGATCGTAGGATCATCATAAGGATGGTGATTGATCCATAAGATTGGTGTATAATCGCTTTCTTAGGATAGATGAATCTTGAATCTATGGTATGGAGACATCAGAGCAAGTGTATAGGTGCTTGTTGAGAACATGGATTTTAAGCATGATCAATTCGAGCAGCCATAGGGGAGCCTACCTTCTTATTGATGACTTGCTTATAGCTGCAATTATGTATCCGATTCTTTGATCTGAGGTGCATTGATAGTTCATCTTGAGGATGTTATAGTTTGACTACACCATAACTCAGTCTCCTAGCCATTTGAAATTCTGAGATGTATGTTGGCTATGGCATATTTCTCGTAGGAATTAAATCGTACTAAGATGGGATCTATCAACCTCGGTAGAGAAGAAGTAGTCCTATGATGATCACGAGATCAAGTCTTAAAATTTATGACCATGGCAGTGTGAAATAATAGAAAGAAGTTTCTATTAGGATTTCACATCAGACTCAAATCGAATGATTTAATCACATGACCAAAATTGGGTTTGACAAGTCTACCTTAACCTAATCCTATCGGAACTCATGATAGAAGAACTCAATCATACAGTTGATTGCATCGAGAGGTTTATTTTCAATTCTGATGGCTTACCACTACATACTGCTAGGTGTCACTGGTGGATTATGAAATCAATTAGAATTATCTCGATGATCGATGATTCTAATTGAGCGAATTAGAAAGAGTTCTGTTCTATTGAAAGGTATTTCAATGATGTCGATGATGGAGATCGCAACATGTTCCATTACCATATATAATTGAACCTATTGGATCACACAAACAAAGATTTGGGTCTGGATGTCATTAATTGAACTCATAGAGTCTAATTGATTTAGATTAGATCCAATTATGTTCAAAAAAATCATGCTAGCACATGATTGGACCTAATTTTCTCTTTCTATGAATTTTTTGATTAGTATGGACTCAATCAAATTAGTTTTGGCTCATCTAGAAATCATGTATGGATTTGTCTTAGTCTGACTAGACCTTGTCCTGATCAAATCAGGTCTTATCTTGATCAGATCAAGCCTTGTCCTAGTCTCAGATAGAAAGGATCAGGACAAGACCACCTTTGACTTGATCATGCGCAAGAAAGAAGGGAGGGGGGCGTGCACCCCCTAAAGTTTCTCTTGAGATGTGCTCCCCTAGATGATTTTCTAAAGGGAGAGAGAGGGCGCATGCCAATGCCCTTCCATGGCGTGCACCCGTTAGTGATAAGATTGGTTGGAGGAGTTTAAAGTTGTTGGGAATTGAACTAGTTTGAATTGGTCAAATGAATTCAAATCTTAAAGGGAGAATTCTCATGCGCCAACCACCTTATCAGATTAGGTGGCACACACATGGGAAACATTTTGTGCATCAAAATGTTATGGGAAAAAATAATGGGGTGCCACTTCTCATTCCAGAGTCCTTTTGCTATTGTTTTAACTAATTTAACCTGGTCAATTACTTAAAGCCCTAGGACTCTAGGTCACCTATTTTTCTATAAATAGGAGACTAGACCAAAGAATTTGGCCATCTGATCAGTCCACAGCGAAGCCCTGTCCCTCCATCTCCATGCCTCCTCTTTCTCCTCTTGTCCCTCTCTTCCATGTCCAAGAGTTGGACCGATCAGCCCTCCGAGTGTTAAAGTGTTGTTCGTGAAAATTCAAGTCAAAAAAGTTTTCAATCATGTGTCGATCGAACTGCTACCAGAGATCAGATCAAAAGCGTAATCAGGAGATCCAGTTGTTGATTTTCAAAGATCAATTCTAGAAGAAGAAGACCTCCAAATCTGATCATAGTGGACACTGGTAGAGGCCAAGCATGTGTGCAGCTCAAGTTGGATCTCGGGACAGCAATAGATCATCACAGCGAGTAAAGTGTTTACTTGCAATCGATGGTATTTCGATACTTAATTTTCAATTTTAGTTTCAAATTTTAATAATTAGATCTAAGAATCTCTTAGATCTGATCAGATTAGCAAAAAAATTTTAAAATTTCACTCTGCTCAAACTTGATCCGATCAGGCCGATCTTATAGTTCCTTTAAGGAGTTCATTAGAAGACGTACACTATGTGATGAATAAGCTAAAATAACTTTTACTTATTTATAATTCATATACATTTATAATGGGTATAAATTATCTACAATCTAGATAATTGGCTTTGGAACATATTTTTTAATAAAGAAATATATTACCTTTTAGGCAAGGAGTTCATCTCTCCAAGAAGATGTGCCCGAGATTCAATATTTGAGCATAATCCCTTATGCTTATACTATAGGGAGCCTCATGTACATTATGCCATGTACTTAACCTGATATTTCTCTTGTTGAAAGTGTCATGAGCAGATATCAGTCGAATATCTAGGAAAGGAATATTAGATTATTATGAAGAATATCCTTAAGTATTTGAGAAGGATCAAGAATCTATTCTTGATCTTTGGAGGAGAATTACGGATGTAGGGATACACTGACTTAGATTTTATGTCTGATATTAATAATAGAAAGTCTACATCAAATTTTATATTCTTGTATAACAGTGGTGTGGTTAGCTGAAAGAATTTCAAACAATCGATTAGTGTAGATTCTATCATGGAGGCAGAGTATATCACCGCATTGAAAATCGTTAAGGAAGGATTCTAGTTTAGAAAGTTTATTGTAGAGCTAAGTATGATGCCATCAGATATTGTTCTACTCTTCTACGATAATAATGGTGTCATAACACTCGCTAAGAAATTGAGGTCTCATAAGAAATCTAAGCACATCTGATGAATACATTAAATATAACATAAAAAATATTAAAATTTATGTTATTTTATTTTTTTATTTATATTTAATACTTTTTATGATCTTTATAGCAATATTTAATTTTAAAATTTTAATCGTAAATCAACTAGAAACGATCCTTTAACATATGTAGATGAAGTTTGAATTCAAATTTAGATTTATTCTATGCATGACATATGAAGATATATAGATGCCAAGAAGAGATCTGATCGATAAAATAAAAAATAAAAAAAATAAATGGCTTGAGACGTACTGGGTGCTGGGTGTAAATGAAAAAGGACACATAAAAAGGTTAGATGGCTTACAGGATTGCCTTCCCACTTGGTTCATGGTGGACCATTTGACAAGGATGGGTGCTGGTTCAACTTTTTTTCACGTGGGCGTTGGCTCGAAGCCAGGCGGAAGTAGAATTAAATAAGGAGGCCCGCAATGGTTTAAAAGATTTGGTAAGAAGGAAAGGACGAGGATGATGTGTTATGTACGGAATGGGACGCTAGTTGCGGGCATTGCGGGATGCAGAGAATCAACGTGGAAAGAAGATCACGCATAAAAAAATATTTTTAAAATTTTTTTTAAAAAAAATTTAAGATAAATGATAATTTTTTTTTATCTTATCTTTTATTTTTTTTTTTTTTTTATCTTAGCCGTCTAAACTTTCTTATTATTTAATCTCATCTATCCATCTTTTAACCTTTATATCTTTTCATTAGTCCTACGTTTAAAATATACAAACTCTTTCTTCCTCCTAACACCTATAAATAAAATTCAGTATCACTATCTTGATGATACTCTTCACACCATAACTCTTATAGAGGCTCATGTGACAGATGAAAATATCTATCTAATAAAATTTTAATCTACTTTTTTTTTACTTTCTTCCATCCTTCCAACATCACGAGAAAAAGAGTTAGTCGGACAAAGGTGTGCCAAAGGAGAGTTTATTTTTTTTATTTTCTTATTTCAACTCTAAGCCTTATTAATAATTTAAAAGTTAATATTTTATATTAAACTATTATTTTTTAATAATAAAATTTTATTTAATTATCGCTTGTGTAATTTAATTTTTATAATTTTTAATTTTAGCAAATAATATAATTTAATTTTTTATAATTTAATTTTTATAATTTAATTTCAGCACATAGGATAGTTTAATTTTTATTCTTATTTACTTTCTACATTTCTTTTATTTTTTATAATTTTAAATTTTAATAATTAGTATAATATTTTTTATATTTTTAATCGGGTTTATAGCTTTTCTTTAAATCATGCTTAGCTAAGCAATTCCTCTGGGATTTACGATGAAACTAAACCATGATAAGAAGCTCTTTTTTAGGATTTCTCATTTGTTTTTATTGTTAAAAGTTCTTCTTCCTTTAAGCTTCTTGTCAAGAGACTTGATGGACTATCATTGGATTTCAATCCCTTTATAGTTCATGCTTGATTCGGTGCAAGAAGGATAATAGGTAGAAGGCCTTTAATATTTTTTTTTAAAATCTTTTTTTTTTTTCTTGTAGAAAATTTTGATAGATTATTGTTGGATCAGAGTCCCTTCATAGTCCATACTTGGATAACACAAGAAATATAATTGAAAGAAAAGTTCTTTAATTAGGATGAATGCTTATCCATGCATTATATCTTAATCAAGAGATATTATAAGAGAAATCTTAGAAAGGCTCTCTAAGTCATTGGTCTAGTGAATTCAAAAGCTCTAGATCTTTAAATTATTATTCTTTACAATTAATTTACTATTTAGTAGTAAGTAATAACCACTTTCAAATTCTTTGTTAAAGCTCGTCTGAGCAAGGTTTGAACACAATTCGCATAATTCCTCATGGGATCAATTCATACTCATTAGACGTGCTACTTTGCATACCGTGTGCTTACGGTTAATTTTAAGATACATCAAGTTTTGGTGCCATTGTCGGAGAATTAGCGTATTTTAAATTATGTTCTAAATTTTTGTTCTTCATACTTTTAGTTTAATTTTAATCTAACCTTTCTATTTTTTTTTATCTTGCTTTGTAGAAAATTGATGAGTGTTGGAAATTAGATATATAATCTAACCTTCTTTTTTTCTTTTAGCTAACTAATTTAATCTTAATTCAGTATTAGTTTTTAATTAAAACTTGTTTATTCTTATTGGTCGTGCATAAGCATATCTAAGCTATTTTAAGGGCACAAATCTAAACAAGATAAGATGAGGATTTCATCATCCTTCTTTAGCCCATAAACAAGCTCCCTCATTTGCATTCACCCTAACCTTAAATAAAATCAATTAGACATCAACCCTAGGAACATCCGAGCTCATTAGGACAAGGCAGCCGAAAGAGTTGGACCGGATCAAGATTGGCTAGTTAACTAGTGTCTATGAAAGGGGTTCAGGGACAAAAGTCCAAAGAAAGATGGTTCTTTAATTGGTTCCGTTCGCTTATCTAGCCAATCTAATTAGTGTCTAAGAAAAACAATAGGGGGACTCTCATCGATCTTATCCTTACCTAGCTGGTTGGTTAGTTAGTTTCTGACTTGGAGGGCTCCAAGATAGCCTTGACAGTTAGGAGATGTCTAGAATTAGGGTAACCTAGGATAGATAATTGCTTGATAAGTGTTTGAAAAATCAAAAAAAAATCTTAACTTATTCTTCTTTCTCTTCTCTTTTCTTTAAAAAAATTTTAAAAAAATAGTAAAAAAATATATAAAACATAGTGAATTCTCCACTTCCTTCGTGGAGAAGAATTTTGGGTCAACTAATTAGAATTGACTCAATTCCTGTGTCAGGCCTTAAAGTTCCTAAAATGGAAGAAACCAATCAACCCCAAATCCTTAAGGATTTATGTTATCCAATTGGATTTACATTAGGTTGCCTCAATTTACTACAAATAATTTTAAAATTAAATTTTAAATGATTAATATGCTTTCAAAGTTCATTAGAATAGAGGATGCATATATATTCATTAGAAAATTTAAAGATGTTTGTGCAAATATGAGGCTACAATAATTTTCTGATGATGAGATCAAGCTAAGACTAATCAATTTTGCTCTTAAGGATAATGCCAAAAAGTGGCTATACAGCCTGCCAAATCAATCTATCATGATTTGGAAGGCCTTTGTAAGAGTATTCCTTAAAAAATACTTTTTCCATCATAAGATAGCTAGAATTAGAAATGAAATAAATCAATTTTACCAACTAACTGGTGAGTCATTCTGAAAGTATTTCAATCATTTTAAGAACCTTTTGACCCAATGCCCACATCATGGAATAGAGATCTAGAGGCTATGCCAAATAGTTTACGAGGGGCTAGATTTAAATTTCAGAACCATGCTAGAGTCAATGTGCCAAGATCAATTTATGTATAAAGAACCCAATGAGGCCTGGCAATTTCTAGAAGACCTAGTCAAGAAGAGTCTACAATGAAAAATAACTAGGAAACCAGACAAATCAATACTTTCAAGAGGTGGAATGTACCAAGTTCAAACCTTCCTAGTCGTAGAGGCTAAAATTGCAACTCTAACACGTAGGTTAGAGGCCTTAGAACTATAGAAAACAGGCAGTGTGAACCATGTGTCTACACCCATGTGCAGCGGGTGCAGTGCATCAAACCATATCCTTGAAGACTGTCCTCTCATGCTAAATCCAATAGAGAATGGGTGTGCACAAGTAAATGTTGCATATCAGAGACCAATGAACAATCCTTATGCACCCACATATAACCCAGGATGGAGGAATCATCCAAACTTCTCATGGTCACAGAATCCTAATGTAGGCGTTCCTAGTTTCAACCAGTAAAACTTAAGGCCTAACCCTATGTTAAACAATCCACCAGACTTTAATAATCCTGAAAAGAAACTTAATTCTTTAGAGAAAAGTCTAAAAGTCCTAACCAAATCCAATGCTGATACCAATGCTATATTGAGTAATTTTATGCAAACCATGGGCCAACTCTTAAATGCTAACATCCAGGCTATAGCCCGTCTAGAAATGTGGATAGGTTAGCTAGCCTCTACCATGAATGAGCGAGAATGAGGTAGGCTACCTAGCCAATCCAAGCCCAACCCGAGAAATCAAAATGGTCCACGACCCCTACATGAAAATCAAGTCAATCAAGTAAATGCCATTCATACTTTAAGATCGAAAAAATAAGTGGATAACAAGGTAGGTACATCTGATAATAAAGAGGACTCATCTGTCGAACAACTTTACAAACAACCTATCTTATAAACTCAAGCTCCTAAAACTAATAATACATCCCCTATACCCATAACTCCTAGAGCTCCTTTGTCAAATCGACTAAGGTCCAAAAAATAATCAAAATATTTGGATAAAATATTAGAGGTGTTCAAACAAGTCCAGATAAATATTCCTCTACTAGACATGATCTAGTAAGTACCGACCTATGCTAAAGTTCTAAAAGACCTTTGCATCAAGAAAAGAATCATTAATGTACCCAAGAGAGCCTTTCTAGTAGTAAGTGTGAGTTCTTATCTATCGAGTCAAGTACCAATTAAGTACAAAGATCCAAGGTCTCCTACAATTTCATGCACTATCGGAGAGACCAATATTGACAAGGCTTTATTAGACTTAGGGGCCAGCATAAACATTTTGCCATCCTCTGTATATACGCAATTAGGGTTGGGAGTACTGAAACCTACAAGAATTATCTTGCAACTAATAGATCAATCTTCTAGAATTCCTAAAGGAGTGGTAGAGGACGTGTTAATTAAGATTGATAATTTTTTTTTGTAGATTTTGTAATTTTAGAGACTGAACTCGTTCCAAATCCAAAAGGTCATATCCTGGTTATTTTAGGGAGACCATTTTTAGCGACTGCCAATACTATAATCAATTGCCGAAATAGACTCATGAAGCTCTCATTTGGAAATATGACCATTGAACTAAATGTTTTTAACTTGGAACAGGAATTGGACCAACTAGATGAAAAAAAACTTAACCCAAGAGAATGTCTATGAACCCAATGATTTAAGCCATGAGGACATCAAAATTAATCTCGGGATGAACCAAAAATTTGAAAATAAAATTTGGGCAATTGTTAATCACAGGAATATTCGATCAAAACTAGAATCACCATTTGTATCAATTATTGAAGAAACACCACCACTGAATCAGAAAATATTCCTTGAACACTAAAAGTATGAATATCTAGGTCCATCTGAAACTCTACCAATAACTGTTGAATTAAAACCTGGATCCAATCTAAAAGATGTTAAATCTATTAAGAGAGATTCACGATAAAACTGGTTATGTGGAAAAAGATCATCTCTCTAGAAATGGTGGTGAAGGACCAGACGAATTTTTCAATCCTGTATATGATCCGAGTTAAAATAATATTTGAAGGTCCGAGTTAAGTCTTACTGAAGACTATAAACTTAACGCTTGTTGGGAGGCAATTTAATTTCTTAGGAGTAGTTTTAATAAAAGTCTAGCTAAAGATCTTAAACTTAAAGCTCTTAGAAGGCAATCCAGGTTCTTGCATTTTAAATTTTTTTTAGTTTATTTAAATTTTACTTCAGCCAATGTCGAATAAGTTGGAGGAAAGAATCAAAAAGAACATATGAAGACACATGCTAAACTAAGAACACATCAAATCAGGTGTATTCCTTTCTTTTTATCTATTGGAGTTTTATTTTTCTTACCTTATTGAAGTCACTATAGAATAAGTTGGGGGGTGAGAGATAAACTTTGAACTTTACTTTGAATCTTTATTACTTGCAAATTTATTGATATTCATATAACTGACTATACTTCAAACTTGAGTAACATTAGATATTTTAGTAGCATTTGATAAGTTATGGAGTATTGAGAGACTGCATATTGATAAAATTCAATAGAAGGTTGAGTCTAGAATGAAAATTTATTTTTGAGCATTTCTAACTTGTCCTGTTAATATCTAAAGAGAGTCAACTTTTTATGGATATAAGTGGGATATATTGATGTATAAAATTTCTTTTATCTAAAAAATTAATAAAATAAAAAAAAATAAAAATATTGATTTTTCATCGAATAATCGAATCTCGTTGCTTAAGTAAGCAATGATATTCACCTAAAAAAGTGGGCAATATTAATAATAATAATAATAATAATAATAATAAATCATACAGTCAAGTCTCAATCCATAGCCTATTTGACTTAAGTCAGTAACCCTGGGGGGTGTTTTAAACCTAATACCCTAAAGCCAACTGGTTTGGGAGTCATTGGCCTAACACTTGCTATAAGGATTAAATAGAAAGCTTAAGTGGTTAAGGCATTGCATGGACTATATTTTATTTTTGAAAAAAGGAATGAATGTACGAATGCAAAATCACTAGCCCATATTAGGGTTAGACGATCCAAGGATAAAGATAGGAGTGGATTTTAAAAAAGTTTTTATAAATTTTATATTTTTTTCTCAACTATTCTATCTGATAGCCTTAATATCTCAATGACATGCTTTGATCATTTTCTAGGTGGATATTATTTATTTCTAAAATTATTAAATGAACATCCATTTTGAAGAAAGTCAGTATTGTATATCAATATTTCTTTTACTCGAGGATAAATAAAATTGAAGTTAGAGGATGTGATAAATATATTAAATATAACATAAATAGTATTAAAATTTATGTTATTTTATTTTTTTATTTATATTTGATATTTTTTATGATTTTTATAGAAATAATTAATTTTAAAGTCTTAATCATAAATCAACTAAAAATGGTCCTCCAACGCATATAGATGAAGTTCGAGTTTAAATTTAGGTTTATTTTATGCATGATATACGAAGATATATAGATGCCAAGAATAAATCTAATGAATAAAAAAAAAGAAAGAAAAAAATAAATGACTTGAGACATACTGGGTGGTGGGTGTAAATGGAAAAGGACGCATAAAAAAGTTAGGTGGCTCACAGGATTCCCTTCCCACTTGGTTCATGGTGGACCATTTGACACGAATAGGTGCTGGTTGAACTTTCTTCACGTGGGTGTTGGCTTGAAGCAGGGTGGAAATAGAACAAAATAAGGGCCCCACGATGGTTTAAAGGATTTGATAAGGAAGGATGAGGAGGATGTGTTATGTACGGAATGGGATGCTAGTTGCGGGCGTTGTGCGATGCAGAGAATCAACGTGGATGGAAAGAAGATCATCGTCAGAAAAATAAAATAAAATAAAATAAAAATAAAAATAAAAATAAAAAAATAAAAAATAAAATAAAATAAAATAAAATAAAAATAAAAATAAAGAATTTAAGATGAATGATAACTCTCTCTTACCTTATCTTTTATTTTTTTTTTTTTACCTTAGCCATTCAAACTTTCTTATTATTTAATTTCATCCATCCATCTTTCAATCTTTATATCTTTTCATTAGTCCCACATCTAAAATATACAAATTCTTTCTTCCTCCTAACATTTATAGATAAAATTCAGTATCACTATCTTGATGATATCTCTCTACATAATTCTTGTAGGAGCCTATGTGATAGGCGAAAATATCTGACCAATAAAATTTTTATCCATCTTTTTTTTTTTCATTTTCTTCCATCTTTCCAACATCACGAGAAGGAGAGTTTATTTTTTTTATTTTTTTTTTTCAACTCTAAGTCCTGTTAATGGCTTAGAAGTTAATATTTTGTATCAAACTTTTTTTAGCAATAAAATTTTATTTAATTATCACTTATACAATTTAATTTTTATAATTTTTAATTTTAGTAAATAGGGTAGTTTAATTTTCTGTAATTTAATTCTTACAATTTAATTTCAGTATATAGGATAGTTTAATTTTTATGTTTATATATTTTCTGTATTTTTTTATTTTCTATAATTTTAAATTTTAGTAATTAGTGTAATATTTTTTTTATGTTTTTAATTGAGTTTATAGCTTTTCTTTAAATCATGTCTAGCTAAACAATTCCTCTAGAATTTGTGATGAAGCTAAACCATGATTAGAAGCTTTTTTTTTTAGAATTTTTTATTTATTTTTATTGTTAAAGTTCTTCTTCCTTCAAGCTTCTTGTCAAGAGACTTAATGGACTATCATTGGGTTTCAATCCCTTTATAATTCATGTTTGATTCGGTGTAAGAAGGATAATAGGTAGAAGGTCTTTAATATTTTTTTTTAAAATCTTTTTTTCTTCTTTCTTATGAAAAACTTTGATGGATTATTGTTGAGTCAGAGTTCCTTCGTAGTCCAAACTTGGATAACATAAGAAAAGTAATTGAAAGGAGAGTTCTTTAATTAGGATGAATGCTTGTCCATGCATTATACCTTAATCAAAGGATATTATAAGAGAAATCTTAGAAAGGCTCTCTAAGTCATTGGTCTAGTAGATTCAAAAGCTCTAGATCTTTAAATTATTATTCTCTATGATTAATTTATTATTTAGTAGTAAGTAACAATCACTTTCAAATTCTTTATTAAAGCTCGTCTGAGCAAGGTTTGAACACAATTCAGATAATTCCTCGTGCGATCAATCCATACTCACTAGACATACTATTTTGCACACTGTGCACTTGCAGTTAATTTTAAGACATATCAAGTTTTGGCGTCGTTGCTAAAAAATTAACGTATTTTAAATTATATTTTAAATTCTTATTTTTTGTGCTTTTAGTTTAATTTTAGTCTGATCTTTCTAATTTTTTTTATCTTGCTTTGTAGAAAATTGATGAGTGCTGAAAATCAGATATATAATCTAATCTTCTTCTTTTCTTTTAGCTTACTAATTTGATCTTATTTCAATATTAGTTTTTAATTAAAATTCATAAAATATTCATTTGATATAATTTAAAGTTCATAAAATATGCAACTGCAAGTAATAGTCTAACTCCTTATCTAGCTACTGGGGTAAAAATTTTATCAAAATTAATATCTTTCTCTTGGTTGTATTCTTTTGCCACTAATCTAGCTTTATTCCTAATAATGGTGTCATGCTCATCTAGTTTATTTCTATATATCTATTTAGTTTCAATTATTGAGTAGTCATTTGGTCTATCAATTAAAGTTTGATTTTTATTTCTTTTGAATTGATTTAATTCTTTTTTTATAGTATTAATCCAATATAGATCATGTTAGGGATAAATCCCGCTCCAACCGAAGTCTAGCTCGATACCCAGCCTAATGCAACCAGTAGCCGCAGAAGAGCTTCGGCAGACGGGCTTCAGCCGAACTCCCAGCAGCCGAGCTTCTTCCAGTAGGCCAAACTAGTCAGCTGCCGAGCTTCCTCCAGACTTCCAGCGTCAAGATCGAACCCCTCCAGCCGACCGAACTACTTAGTGATCGAGCTCCTTGGACTCCAAACGGCCGAGATTTAACGGAATCCCCCAGCGCCCGAATTCCTCAGCGGTCGCCCCCTCGGTCGAACTCCCTAAGTGGTCGCCCCTCGGCCGAACTCCTCAGCGGTCGCCCCCTCGGTCGAACTCCCTAAGCGGTCGCCCCTCAGCCGAACTCCTCAACGGTCGCCCCCTCGGCCGAACTCCTCAGCGGTCGTCCCCTCGGCCGAACTTCCTAAGCGGTCGCCCCTCGGCCGAACTCCTCAGCGGTCGCCCCTCGGCCGAACTTCCTAAGCGGTCGCCCCTTGGCCGAACTCCTCAGCGGTCGCCCCCTCGGCCGAACTCCTCAGCGGTCGCCCCTTCGGTCGAACTTCCTAAGCGGTCGCCCCTCGGCCGAACTCCTCAGCGGTCGCCCCCTTGGCCGAACTCCTCAAGCAGTCGCCACTCGGCCGAACTCCTCAGCGATCGCCCTCGCCGAACTTTGGCCGACCAAGCTCCTACCGAGCTCTCAAGCATCCAAGCCTCAGTCGAAGTCCAACATCCGGCCGAACTCTCCAACGGCCGAGCTTCGAATTCCCCTCGGCCGAACTCTTCAGCGGACGAGCCTTAGCTGCATGCCTCCGCCTATGGGAGCCGAACTCCCTCCAATCTTCCTCTTCAGGAGCCCGAACTTCTCCGAAATGGGCACACGACGAAGGCCTTCAACCCTTCTATAGCCATCACCATCAGTCCATCGCAAGCTCTGCAGCTATCACCATCAGTCCACCGCAGGCGATAGCGACCCATTGTCAGACGGCGATGGCTATCACCATCAATCTGCCGCACACGGCACAATTCCATGAGACTGACTCCATCGAACCTCGAACGGTCCGCCAGCACGCGGCTGCAGTTGTTACCATCAAGCTCCACTATAAAAAGGACCCTTCCGATATGCTAAGGCTAAGCTCTCTGATCTCTAGTCTCTCTGAGCTCTCCTCTTCTTCTCTAAGCTCCGGAACTCATCCCGAGCACTCCATTCCTGTTGACCGAAAACTGACTTGACCGTCGGAGGGTCCTGACAGAGCCATCCCCCACCGGCTCTGAATGGGACTTTATTTTTGCAGGTCCCCGACGGCGACCTCAGCGGCCTCGACTCCGGTGACCTCCTACAACGACCAGTTTCTGCACCAACAGATCATTTTCAGCTTCTTTTATTATTTTAGATTCAATTTATGATATAAAGACTAAATAGTTATTAATATTTCTAAGAAAGAATCGGATTCTTATCCCTTTTAATGGATCATCGATTATTAGATCTTTAGGATGGCCATGTGCATACCTCCATTCTTTTAGTAATTCTTCTCTTGGGCTAGGAGTAGGCTCTTCATTCTTCTCTTCTTCTTCATTATTTTGAATGGAAGCATCTTTTAGTATGAGATTGTCCATATTGTCATGAAGATCACCTACATCCTCATCTAAAGCATCTTCTTTTCTAAAAGACTTATCATTATATTCATCAAAAATAACATAAATGAATTCTTCAATAACGAGAGTTCTCTTATTGAAGACTCTATATGCCTTGCTCGATGAGGAGTATTCCAAAAGAATTTTCTAATCTGATTTGGCATCAAATTTTTTCAAGTTATTTTTTCTTAAGTATGAAGCACTTACACCCAAAAACATGAAAGTAATTGATATTTAGTTTTCTATTTTTTCAAAGCTCATATAAATTTTTTTTTAAAATAGGCCTTATTAAAATATGATTTAATGTGTAACATGTAGTGTTTATAGCCTCAGCCCAAAAATATCTAGGTAAATTACTATCACATGACATAGTTCATGCCATTTCTTCTAATATGCGATTTTTTTTTTCTACTACTCTATTTTGTTGGAGGATCTTAGGTATAGAAAAATTATGATCAATTTTTTTCATTATAAAAATTTTTAAAATATTGATTTTCAAATTTGGTACTATGATCACTACGTTTGCATACAATTGATATATTCTTTTCATTTAAAATTTTGTGATAAAATTTAGAAAAAATATTGAAGGCTTCATCTTTTTATGCTAAAAATATTATCCAAGTGAACTTTGAATAGTCATTTATAATTACAAGTCCATACTTTATACCTTCTAGACTAGTGGTTCTTGCGGGTCTAAATAGATCCATGTGAAGAAATTCTAAGGGTTTAGATGTTGAAATCATTTCTTTTGGTTTAAAAGAGTTTCTAGTTTATTTTTTAATTTGACATGCATCACATATATATATTTTTTTTTTAAAATTTAATTTTGATAATTCTTTTACTAGATCTTTCTTGATTAATTTGAAAGTAGATCCATACTTGCATGATCCAATTTACGATGCCATAACCAACTAATTTTATTAACTTTGGCATTCATTGTGATAAGATATTGATCATTCTTTATGTGTAGATCATCTAGATCTGCCATGTAGACATTATTATGTCCATATCCAATGAGTATGATACCATTGTCATTGGGACTAGAAACTATGCATAATAAAGATTCAAATGTAACCTTAAATCCTTTATCACAAAATTGGCTAATGCTAAGTAAGTTATGTTTTAATTCATCAACTAATAATATATTTTGAAAAGAGATGGAAGAAGTGATCGGATGTTACCAACACTAATGATACATCCTTTTTCATTATCTTCAAATATAACCACTCCTCCATCTTTAGGTTCAAAAGTGATAAATTAAGATTTATCATCCGTCATGTGCCTGTTAGATATATGTGCCCTAGATGCCAGAATTGGCTGACACTTGTAATACACTTCTTAGGGCAAAATTATAATTTTGACTATAATCAATAAAATAGATTATTTTCTATCACATATGTGTATTTAGCGTCTATGATACATCCTTTGAGTTAATGGTAATGATAATTCATATTTTCAAGAATTAAAAATTTAAGACATGAATAATCATTATTAACTCATAAAATGCTTCCGACCATAGGATCATCACGAGGATGGTGATTGATCCAAAAGGTTGGTGCATAATAGCTTCTCTTTAGTAGATGAGTCTTAAGTCTACGATGTGGAGATACCAGAGTGAGAGTACAGATACTCGTTAGAGAACGAGGGCACTGAGCGTGACCACCTCGAGTAATCATTAGGAAGTCTACCTTCTTATCAATGACTGACTCGATGCTGCAATAGTATGTCTGATTCTTTGATCTGAGGTACATCGACAGTTCACCTTGAAGGTGTTATAGTTTGACTACATCATAACTCGATCTCCTAGCCATTCAAAATCCTAAGGTGTATGTTGGCTATAGCATGTTCATTGTAGGAATTGGATTGCATTAAGATGGAATCTATCTACCTCGGTGGTAGAGGAGCAGCCCTATGATGATCATGAGAATCAAGTCTAAAAGCCCATGGCCATGGCAGAGTGAAATAATAGAAAGAGTTTCTATTTAGATTTTCACATCGGACTTGAATCGAATGATTATATTATATGATAGTAACTAGGGTTTGATGAGTTCACCTTAACCCTAATTTGATCGGAGCTCAAGATAGAAGAACTTAATCACATAGGTAGCTGCACCAAGAGATTTGCATTCAGCTCTGATGGGTTGCCATATATACTGCTAGGTGTCACTGATGGATTTTGGGAGCAATTAGAATGATTTAGATGATCGATCATTCTAGCTGTATGAATCAAAAGAGTTCTGATCCATCGAAAGAAGTTTTGATGATGTCGATGATAGAGATCATGACATATCTCATTACCATAAGAACTGAACCTAACTGGATCATACAAATAAGGGTTTGAAACTGATGATCATCAATTGAACTGATCCAGTTCAATTGATCTGAATGAGATTCAATTAGGTTTAAGAAAATCGTGCTAGCACTCGATTGAACCTAACATTCTTCTTTTATTATCATAAATAGTTATTCTGACTGAGCCAAAAGAGTTTGTGCTCGATCATAGGCCTTCACTTGATCTGACTGGAGCCTATCTAGGTCAGAAAAGGATTGTCTTATTTTGTAAGATAATACCTGCCAATTTTTGGTCACCTGCCATTTCTCGTCTTTTGACTTTGGTCAAAAGTTGATCTTTGACTGGTCAAATATTGATCATTAACACTTTGACTTCTATCCACGTGTCATGCACCTATTGGAGAGCTGATGGGGCTTGTCCTCCTACCAGAAACTAGCAAGGAGGAGGATGCACGCCAAGGGTGGCATGCGCCCAAGCTTGAGGCACCCAGGAGTCCTTGTTGGACAGGGACTCCATCTTCTTATTAGATTCTGATCTCCTCCTAAGAACCAACTTTGACTGGTCTTAGGCACCATCTAAGGATGAATCCAAGGGACTCTATTCCCACCAATCGAATTTAGATCTGATTTCATAAAGGGTTGTGATTGGTTGGGAAGAAGAGGAGTTGGATCATGCATAGTCTATAAATAAGACCCGGCACCCAACTCAAAGAACAACAATTCTCTACGCCCCAAGGCTGCCTCTCTCTTCCTCCTCCATTCCAAGTTCATCTTCTCCCTCTCCTCTCCATGCCCAAAGAAGTTTGGAATCTCAGTTGGTGCAATCTAAGGGAGAGAAAGGTGATAGAAAGCTAGAAGGCTGCGCTGCTGCAAAGGACAACTGCTGATCTTCAAAAGCTATTTTGAAGATCTTCCAAATCAGATTCAGATCTGATTTTTGGAGACGTGATAGAGAAGAAGAGGATCTTCAGATCCAACTAGAGTGGATATTGGTAGAGACCAGGCACTTGCATGACTAGATCCAGAATCTTCCACTGCTTATAGGATCATCAACGGATAATAGGATTACCCTACATCAAGGTACATTAAATCTGATTTAATTTATTTATATTTTATTTTAATTAATTAGAATAATAAAAATTAGATCTAAAATATTTCAGATCTAATTTGGATCAAAGAAAAAAAAATTTAAAATATATCTCTTGATCCGATCATATCTGAACGAACTTGGTCTGAAAAATCATGATTTCTCTTTAGTGCTTTGAATAACCACTATCAAGATAGCAAAATCTTTTCTTCTTTCAGACTGTAAGACACTTCTATACAAGAAAATCAAGTTGAGTTTTTAGGTACAAATCATCTTGAATCCTTTGAGCTTAGTACTCATGATTTCTTTTGGAACCAAAATTATTTTAATTATTTTTTATTTAATTTTCTAAAATCACATGCATAGGATTTATGATCAATTTTTCTACAATAATAACATGAGAAGTTTGAGGAAGAATTTGATGAAACTTTAACAAATAGATTTTTTAATAATTTTTGCTTCTTGTGAGGTTTGAATCATAATCTTGTCTTACTAAAAATAGCTCTTTATTCATTTAATAGCATATTTAATTTTTCAAAGCTATAAGTAAATTTCTCTATAAATGATTTGATTTTTATTAATTCATCATTCAATTTCTGATTTTCATAAGTTGGCAAATTTAGGTTTTTAGAAATTCTTTTCTTTTCATGAGTAAATTCTAAATTTTACATTTTTAAATTTTTATTTTTCAATATTATTTTTCTATATTCAGTTATAAGCATAAAAAAAGCATCTTGTAACTCATCAAATATAAAATCTAAGAAGTTTTTTCTATATTTACCTTCTCTTGATGTGCCATTAAGCAAAGATTGACCATTTTTGTGATTCTTCTTCAGAGCTAAAATTCTCACTATCGCTCCAAGTGGCCATCATCATCTTTTTCTTGAACTTTTTGGATGATTTTTTGAGAAGGAGACAGTCCATTCTAAAATGGTCGAATTTCTTGCATTCGAAGCAAATTGGTAGTTTCTTCTTCTTTTTCTTCTTCTTTTCCTTACTTGGCTCATCTTTGTAGGTTTTTTTTTGAATTCTTACTTCTTCTTTCTCATGAACTTTTTGAGCTTTCTTGCAATTAAGACTAAGTCTTCTTCTTCCTCTTCTTCATCGGACTCTTCACTTTCATCACTCTTGGAAGTAGTGGTCTTGAGAGTGATGGTTTTCTTCTTTTTAGTTTTTTTCTCCATATTTTACCTCATGTTCAATTCATGAGTCATCAGTAACCCAAGAAGTTCTTCCAATGGTAGCTTATTGAGGTCCTTGGCTTCTTGAATGGCGGTGACTTTTGCTTCCTAAGTCTTTGAAAGTGACCTAAGAATTCTATGAACAAGCTCGCTATTAGTATATAAGATTTTTTAAAACTTTTCAAATCATTAATAATATTGGTAAATCTAGTAAATATTTCAAAAATATATTCATTAGTTTTCATTTTAAATAATTCATATTTGTGCACAAGCATGTTTATTTTAGACTTCTTCACTTGATTGGGATCAACATGGGTAATCTCTAACCTATCCCAAATCTTCTTAGCTGAAGCACATGTAAAAATTCTATTAAATTCATTAGAGTCTAGTATAAAATATAAGACATTCATGATCTTAGCATTTAATTCTATTATTCTCATGTCATGCTCATTCCAATTCTCTTCGGATTTGAAAATTTCATTATCCTCTACTTTAATTGTGAAAGTATGTGGGCCTTTGATTATCACTTTTCAAAGTTGATAATTTAGTGCTTGAATGTAAATGCACATGCAAGCTTTCCAATAAGAATAATTTATTTCATTAAATAAGGATAGATGGTTGGTCGATTATCCTTTGGCAAGAGATGCACTCATTTGGGTTGCCATTTGATATTAACTCTTAATTGTTAAATCAAATAAAGTGAGTACCAGGCTTTGATATCATTTATCGCCTAGTAAGATAATCCAAGAGGGAGGATGAATTGGGTTTTTCAAAATTTAAATAAGTTATATATTGTTTTCAAAAACTAGTAAGATGTTGAAGTATGCTCAAATGTAATGTATATATAGTATGCAGAAATGTAAATACAATGGAAAGCAAGAACCAAAGCAATCACAAATATAAGAGATTTATAGTGGTTTGGTGCCTCTTGCACCTACATCCATTTTTCAAGATCCATTTGAAAATTTTACTATAATCTCTCCAAGATTACAGTCGGATAATTTTTCAAGACTTACTATCCAAAACTTAATTGATTTTACATCATATCACTAACTACAACCAAATCCGAAGCTAATTCTTGATTTACAATCCAATTCTTAGGCTTAGATAGGCCTTCTCCTTAGCTTCAAACCCCTATCGAAGCTAAGTTACAAGAAATACAAAAGTTGAATAATAAAAATAAACATAAAGCTTCTTTGATGAGCAAGTAGGTCGATGAAGCTTTTGGAATCTTCTTTGATGAAGGCTTTTGAGCTTATGAGCTTGTCTTCTTGCTGAATGAAATCTTTTGATTTGATTTTTTTTTTGTTGGGAGTGGAATCCTCTCTTTTTAATACTACTTGGCCTTTTTCATTTTACTTATAATTGCTCTCAATAATTGTATTGTCAAGTCCCTTCTTTCAGATGTTTTGTAGTTTTATTCCAATGTTTGGTAGACTAGAGGAAGATTTTTAAACGTTGAAAGATTGAATTTGGCCATTTGAAAGCAATCTGCACAGTTCTAAATATTCTATAGAAAACTAGTCGTTGGAGCTCGAGTCAACTCAATAGTTCTGTTTCGAAAATCATACTCTCTATATTTCTCTGAGACCTCAACTCGAGAAACTCGAGTCAACTCAGCCTTCTACTCGAGATCACCTCGAATTTTATCCCAAAAATTACGTTCTCTGTATCTTCCTGAGATTTTGACTTGAGGATCTCGAGTCGACTCGATCCGATATATTTTTCTACTTTGAAAAATTATTTTTGTGCCACTATTCACTTGAGTCTACTTGAGCTCAATCATGAGTCAACTCGAGAGCATGCCAGCTGAAATATTTGCATGCCAAACTTTTTTTTCGTCCCATTTCAACTCGAGCTAAATAGCTATCTTCACGGGTCGACTTGAGGTTTTTCCTGCTGAAATTTTCTGCTTTATTTAATTTACTTTCTCTTCAATTTTGATCTTGAAATACTTTCTTTAAGTCTTGCTTTAGGCATGTTCCATGCTTCAAAAGCTTCCAACATCTTCTTATAGATTCTCAAATACACTTTTTTGGATTTATCCTTTTGATACTCTATAATTTATTCTAAAACATGATCTCAAGCAATTCATTAGTCTAAATGTATATTCAAGTTTTTGTTCCTTATCAAAATCAATCCTTAGGGGTCAACATCTCTTAAATCCATCTCTCTCATCTCTCTCTCGGATGCCCTAACTCCCTTTCTCCAAAACCCTAGCCACTGCCCTCCTCTTGGGAAGAAGAAAACCTAGTGTCGTCTAGGGTTTTGGTGTAAGCATCTTCCACCAAGGGTGCCTCAACTTCTTTGCTGCCTCCCATCCTTTTGGCTGCCTTTCTCCACATGAAAGAACTCTTTTTAGGAAGATTTCTTACTGCTGGTTGCCCTAGAGATCAAGTCTCTAGGTTAGGGATTTGTGGCCCCCCCAAACAAATCCAACTTTGAGTTTGATTCCAAGTCCAATAAGGCTGCCGCCTCACTTCCTTAAAGTATCCAAGTTGATCATGCCCAAGAGTCCTCTTCTCTTGGTTTTGGTGATTGTTTCCAAGGTTCCACATGAAGGTTCTGGTGTCCCAACATTATGGAAAGAGGAAACCCATAGGAAAAGTTGGTTTCGGAGCTTTCCATGGGATGGAAAGTAATGATGTTTTTTCTTTCCAAAAATATCTTTTTATGATCCATGGTTATGATTTTACAAAATATCAATGCATAGTTAGGATGAAATACTGAATATAATATAATATTTATATTAATATCAATATTATAATATTTATTATATTATAGTATTATTTTAATATTTATAATAATATAATATTTTATTAATATTAACAAAGTATGTATATTAATATAATATTATACTTAATACTAATTTATGTCTATATTAATAAATTTATTATATTAAAATATTAATATTATATTAATATGATATTAATATATTTTAATATTATATTAATATAATAAATTATTATAATCTAATGTTATATTATAATATATTAGTATTATATTTTATATTAATATAAATATAATATTATTATTTATATAAAGTTTAGAAGAAAAGATATGGTCTTATATCTATTAAGGGTATAATGGGTATTCTCATAATTTTTTTAGAAAAATAAGTGCTCAACCAAACATAAACCACTCTGCAATAAGTCACTTTTCCATAGTCAATCAAATATGCTAAAATTTTATTTTTAGAAAATAAATTTTTAAGAAGTAACTTTCTAAAAAATTACTTCTTGGAAAGAAAAGTTCTTCCCATAAATCAAATGAGTCCTAAGAGGTCAGTAACCCAGCATGCAAAAGATCTTTTAAGAGATATGGGAAATTAAGAATGGTTTTTATTGATAAAGTAGTTGTTAATTTTGAGCTTGAGTTCTTTATGTTGTATTTATAGACCCATAAGATGGTTGAAGATACTAGATGAGTTTTTTACATGGTATTTATGCTTGAAAATTTAGGGCATATTTGGTTGGAGGGAGTTGGACACAAACATGAAAATAAAAATGACTGCTATTCCAACCATTTAGGTGGGGGGTTTCATTCCTATTCCAATTAGGGGGAGAATGAGAATGTTCCAATCCTCCAAACCCCAATTCCTACTCTCCTAGTTTTTAGATTTTATTTATATTCAAATTCTGATTTCTCACAAACCAAATATATCAAGAGATAAGGCCGTTCTGATTCTAATTTCAGTCCCGAACCAAATACGCCCTTAAAATAATGCAAGTAGATTAGTGTAAAGGTAAATATCTCAACTAAAAGAGTAATGTTTAGGCTAAAATTGAAATTTCCTTCTTAACATTGGAAAAAATGGTCATTTGGTGGAAGCTCATTCTTCCCTCCAACCCCCTGTCCACTGCTTTTCACAAATTTTACATCTTCATGAACAAGTCTATAAAGCTTTACTAGAAATAATAGTTTAGCTTTTACAGCTTGATATATATGTCATCTGTTACTAACAAGTTCTATTCTAACCAACTATTTTCTTGTGGATTTGAATGTGCAGAGTAATATAGAGAAATTTCAGAATCAGCACTCAGAAAATTATGTAGAATTGATAGAAATGATATGCACCTCTTGTGATGAAGGAACAAGGGTGGTTATGCTAATTTTTATCCATAATTTATTCTTTTAACCATGATGAGGAATTCAATATAGTCATACCATAAGCTTTTGAGACTTGATATCTCTTTTGTTGTATTTGAAGCTTCATCTATTTGTGCTTTGTTGTTGCTTCTTTTTTTTTTTTTTTGTGTGTGTGTGTGTGTGTGTGTTTGTGTGGGGTGCGGGGTTGGTGGTTTTAGAAATAGGAGCAACCAACTTCATCAATATAAGGATAAAATACAAGAGACAAAGTCTTAGCACAATATAACTAATTGCCATACAAAAAGTATTAACATATAGAGGATAAAGACCCTATAGCTTATCACCTAGTGCTAGCAGGAATACATCAAATGTAATGTAGTGTACTAAGTCTAGTGCATCATGAAATAAAGCACCAGATTTGCATATAAGACCACCCATTGCAGGTAATTTAAAAGAGCCCCATCATATTACCATATTTGGTATACTTTTTAAGGTGACTATCCAGATTATTAAATATCCAGATTACCAAATATTTGATAATCTAACAATGACATATTTGGACTGAAATGCTCTCAAAAAAATATATAATATAATATTATATTATATTATAATAATATTATATTATATAATATTATTGTTGGGGATAAATTCCGTTCCTATCGAAGTCTAGCCTGATGCTTAGCCTAATGCAACTGATAATCATGGAAGAGCTTTGATCGAAATTTTTTCTCCAATGGTCAGACCCCAGCCGATCTCCTCCAGCGACCAAATCTTAGCCAAACTCCTTCAGCCGGCCGAACTCCTCAACGGTCGGACCTTAGCCGAACTCCTTCAGCCAGTTGAACTCCTCAGCAGTCAGATCCCAGCCGAATTTCTCTAGCGGTCAAACCTTAGCCGAACTCATTCCGGACTTCTCCCTCAGTCGGACTCCTCCAGGAGCCAAACTTTTTTTGGACTTCTTCTTCAGTCGGATTTCTACAAAAGCCAAACTCCTTCCAGACTTCTCCTTCAGTCGGACTCCTTCAGGAGTCAAACTTTTTCTGGACCTCTTTCTTTGTCGAACTCCTCCAAGACCCGAACTCCTTTCAGACTTTTTCTTCAGTCGGATTTCTATAGGAGTCGAACTTCTTCCGAACTTCTTCTTCAGTCGAATTTCTACAGAAATCGAACTCCTTCCGAATTTCTCCTTCGGTTAAGTTCCTTCAAGAGCTGAACTCCTACCAGATCCCTCCTTCAGTCAGATTTATATAGGAGCCAAACTCCTTTCGGACTTCTCCTTCAGTCGAATTTCTACAGGAGCCGAACTCCTTCCGAATTTTTTCTTTAGTCAAGTTCCTCCAGAAGTCAGACTCCTTCTTCAGTTGGATGTCTACAGGAGCCGAACTCCTTATGAATCTCTCCTTCAGTCGAATTTCTATAGGAGTTGAACTCCTTCCGGACCTCTCCTTCAGTTGGATGTCTACAGAAGTCAAACTTCTTTCAGACTTCTTCTTCAGCCAAACTTCATCTGGATTCCTCTAGCGGATTACTTTCAGACTTCAAATAGTATTTCTCTCAGATGATCCCCCCCAGACGTATTTCCTTCAGGAGTTTGAACTCCTCTAAAATTGATATATGTCAAAGTTCTTCACCAACCAATGCCTGCTTCCTCTGAACTATAGCTATTAAATTTCGACGAACGATCACTATCAGTCTGACGACACCCCTCTCTCCATAGCAAATCCCATGCGGCTCCGAGCGACCCACTACCGAACGATTATGACTGTTACTATCAGTCTGACGATATCTTCCTCTTCGTATCGAATCTCCCATGGCCCCGAGCAGCCCACTACCGAACGGTATGGCCGTCACCATCAATCAAGCTCCGTCTATCAAAAGAGACCCTTCAGATACGTTTTCTCTAAGCTCTCTTCTTCTTCCCAAAACTCTGCTAAACTCTTTCCTAAGCACTCCATTTTTGTTGGCCAGAAGAGCCGACTTGATCATCGAAGGGTGCTGTTGGAGCCACCACCATCGACTCCAGATGGAACTTCATTTGGCAGATCATTGACGGCGACTTCTTCCTCAGCTTCTGCTCGATCTGACGTCGATCAGATTCTACTCCAACAGGATTGGCGCTAGAGAAAGGACTTCTATTTCTAGGGCACCCTTATTCTTAAAGGAGTGCTCAGCAGCAATCTCTCTTCTTCCTCTCTAAAGTTCTTCTCCAAAAAAAATGCCTCCCAAGAAAGCTTCAACGCAGTGATCAATGGCCTCTACAGCTAGATCCCATCCAGACCTATCCATTCTCGCTTCAGCTCTAGCAACTCAGGCTCCACCTGCAGCCATGGTAGATGCGGAGTAGTTCAACCTATTGATCCAGCAGGTTCACGATCTCATAAAGATGGTGTAGGCCATACATCAATAGGCCTCGACATCGATTCGATCGAAGCAGACTTCTCCAGAGCCCCACGGTCCGATTTGGGGATGGTCGGCTTTGGCTACCCGACCTCTGATCTTCGGAATGAGGAAGTAGAGGATGGAGGGCCCTTGCTCGGACCATGACTCGACCTAGGGGAAAGCCTCACACCCATTCCACCAGAAAATTCTAGAGATTAACGATCGTAAAGATCTTCTGGATCAAAAGCTCCTAGAAATGAGCCAATGAATCAAAGAATTTCATCATACTTCCTCCTTACATGGTAATGATATTCACACTGATCCTTCTTTTTTCTAGAGGATTATGCAGAAATCGATTTTGTTGAACTTCAAGCTTCCATAGTTTAAAAGTTACGATGGGACCATCGATCCGATCAACCATTTGAAGGTCTTTTGGATAAGGATGCTGCTCCATGGTGCACCAGATGCCATTTTGTACCGAGCTTTTCTATCCATCCTTAAGAAAGCCGCCAGAAATTGATACTCGATATTTAAGTCGGGTACCATCTTTTTTTATCAGATGAGCCATCAATTTATGGCTGACTTTGTTAGCAGTCGGCATCCCCATCGAGGTTTGGATTTTCTGATGAACATCAAGAAGAAGGTGGGAGAATCCATCCAGACTTATGTCACCCAATTTAATACTACTGCATTGAAGGTCCGAAACTTAGACCAGTCAATTGCGATGACCGCACTCAAGAATGATCTTCAGAAGAATGATTTGCTGTTCTTTCTGAAAAAGAAGTATCTAGAAATTTTGCCGATATGCTGGCTCAAGCTGATGGTTATGCTCAAGCTGAAGAGGCCTTCAAGGCTAAGGATGATGAAGCCATTGGGGAGCGGCGAATCGACGAGCCGGGCAGGCCCACTGTGGAAGAAAGGTTGAGTGAAGCTCGACCGCACTCTCAAACTTTCTTTGAGCACAAGCGAGCTCGAACTCCTTCCCAGACTTGGAGGCAGGGAAGTTTCGATAGAAGGGCATGGCGAGGTTCACCGCTCCGAAGATTTCACAACTACACCCCTTTCAATGCTCCAAAAACTCAAGTATTGATGAAAATCAAGGAGCAACTATCGAGATCGAAAAGGATGCATCCTCATCTCGATAAGCGCAATTCTAATAAATTCTATCTTTATCATTGTGACCACGGTCACAATACTGAAGAGTGTGTTCAGCTCTAAGATGAGATCGAGGAGCTCATCAAGCGAGGCAGACTCGGTCGATTTCTACGATGTCGATATGAAGGATGGAAAGATCGGCCAAGGATACTGTTGCAATCTGAACCACCAAGGAAAAAGGAACAATAAGGAGATCGGCCACCTCTCGACATCATCAACACAATCTCGGAGGGACTTCGACGAGAAGAGGCCAGCAGATCTGAGGGATCAGTGAAGAGATGGAGGATTAAAGAATCCATAACCTTCACTGAGGTAGATGCTCAAGAAGTCCAGCTCCCGCATAATGACGCGGTTGCAATCTCTTTAAATATTGCCAACTATGATATACACCGTATTTTGGTAGATAATGGAAGCTCGACTAACATTTTACTTTACGATACTTTTTCAAAAATATCCTTATTTAATAACCATTTGGGACCTATGAACTTCCTATTGATAGGCTTCACTGACGATGCCGTACTAGTCGAGGGCATAATAACTTTGGCTGTAATTGCAGGACAACATCCGAAGCTGGCTAAGGCATATATCCATTTTTTAGTCGTAAAGGCTCCATCTGTCTATAATGCTATTCTCGATCAATCTAATCTAAATGCACTTCGGATAGTGGTATCAACTTATCATTTAAAGATGAAGTTCCTAACAAGTCATGGGATCGGAGAGGTCAGAAAAAATCAAGCTCTAGCGAGGCATTACTACTCAGTCGCCCTATGAAAGGAAGAACAGTCCGACCCTTATCTTGTTGATGGGCTAAATGTCTGCGACGACCTCATTGAGGAGCAGGATGAGCCTATGGAGGACCTCATATTTGTGCCCTTAAACGATAGGAACGTGGAGTACGCTGTACAGATCGACTCCAATTTGGGGGATGAGGTTCGGGAGCAACTCGTCACTTTCCTAAAAAATAACACGGACGTCTTCTCCTGGGTTCCAATGGATATACAAGGAATTAATGCCGAGGTCATGGAATATCGGCTGACCGTTGATCCTAAGTATCGGTTGGTAAAAGAGAAGATGCGCAACCATGCCCTAGAGAGATAGAAAGCAATCGCAAAAGAAGTAGGCATGCTCCTCCAAGCTGGATTCATCCGAAAAGTTAACTATCCGACCTGGGTCTCAAACATGATCCTCGTTAAAAAAGCAAACAACAAGTGGAGGATATGTATAGACTTTAAAAAGCTGAACAAGATCTGCCCAAAAGATAGCTATCCTCTATCCAGGATCAATCAACTAGTAGATGCAACCTCAGGCTGTGAGCTCCTCATCATTATGGATGCCTTCTCCGATTATAATCAGATACGGATGGCATCGAAGGACGAGGAGAAAACTGCTTTTATTACTGATCGTGGTCTTTATTGTTATAAGATTATGCCCTTTGGACTCAAAAATGTAAGGGTAACGTACCAGTACCTGATCAACAAGATCTTCAAGGAGCAGATCGACCGCAACATGAAGGTGTATGTGGATGACATGCTCGTCAAAAATCGAGCTTCTATAAACCATCTCGTCGATCTTGAAGAGACCTTCAGTGCACTCAAGAAGCATAAGATGAAACTGAACCCGATCAAGGGCGCCTTTGGTGTGACATTAGAAAAGTTTCTGGGGTTTATGATGTCAAGACATGGGATTGAAGCGAATCCAAAGAAAATTTGAGCTATTCAGAAGATGACTGCTCTAAAAATAATCCAAGAAGTTTAGCACCTGATCAAAAAAGTGGCATCCTGAGTTGCTTCATCTCAAGATCGGTCGAGCGATGCATGCCTTTCTTCTGAGTTATCAGGTAATCGAAGAACTTCTACTGAATGATGGAGTGCCAACGGATGTTTGAGGAGCTTAAAAACTACCTCGGCTCACCCCCACTACTGGCAAAGCCTGAATCCAAAGAAGAATTATTCCTGTACCTAGCAGTCTCTCCGATGGTCTTGGCAATAGTCCTGATCAAAGGGAAAGCGAAGATGCAATGATCGGTCTACTACGTAAGCCGAATCTTGAAGGATGTAGAGATCAGGTACTCTAAGCTAGAAAAGTTAACTTACTCTCTTCTAATTGCTGTCAGAAGACTTCGACCTTACTTTCAAGGGCACATCATAATGGTCCTCATGGACCAACCAATAAAAGCAGTCCTTCATCGAACGAACGCTTTCGAAAGAATTGCAAAATAGGCAATCGAGCTCATAAAATTTGACATCAACTATCGACCCCAACCATCAATCAAAGCCTAGATATTGATAGATTTTATAGTAGAATGTAACATTCCAGATGATGCCGAGCTTGAATAGAATGAGACTGGTGCTCTGTTGTCGCAACCGAGCCTCTCCGAAGAGAGTGCCGACCTTTTCGAAGGTTTTTGGGTCCTATACGTGGATGATTTATCCAACTCCACTGAAACAGGTGCGGGGTTAGTCTTAGTCAGCCCCGAGGGAGTCGTCATCGAGTGCGCACTATACTTCAAATTTTCTGCAACTAATAATGGGACCGAATATGAAGCGCTGATCGTCAGATTGAAAATAGTAAGAGAGTTAAAAGTAGACCAGCTTCAAGTATATAGTGATTTTCAATTAGTGGTCGGCCAAATTAGTAACTATGAAGTACGGAAGGAAAGTATGATGAAATATCTTGAGAAAGTAAAGAATTTGACTCCAGCCTTCAACAGTTTTGACATTCGATAGATTTTGAGGGCAAAAAATATAAGAGCCGACCTCCTCTCTAAATTGGCCACTTCAGTCCCGATCGAACTATCCAAAGAAGTATTTTTTGAGACTCTAAAATGTCCAAACTCAGAGGAATCATAGTTCGTTATGTAGACGGAGCTCGAGCCGAACTGGATTGACCCGTTAGCTGCCTATCTCAAAGACAAAGTTTTTTCTCGTAATCTAAAAGAAGCTCGAAAACTCAGAAATCAAGCCTTTCGATACATTTTATATGAAGGCAAGTTGTATAAAAGATCGTATTCGCTACCACTGCTGCGATATCTCCGACCTTCAGAGGTCGACTCCGCATTATGAGAAGTGCATAAGGGAATTTATGAAAGTCATGCAGGAGCTAGGTCCCTATCACAAAAACTACTTCGATAAGGGTACTATTGGCCGATCTTGTACCGTGACTCTATAGAGTATGTCAAGAAATATGATCGCTGTCAAAAGAATGTAAACATACAAAGATAGTTGGCCTCCGAGCTTACTCCACTGAGCGCACCTTGGCCATTTGCATAATGAAGAATGGATATACTTGGCCCTTTTTCAATGACATCTGGGCAATGAAAGTTCCTTCTAATCGCGATCAACTACTTCACCAAATGGGTCGAAGCCAAACCACTAGCAAAAATTACTGAGACTAAGGTACAGAACTTCGTCTGAAAGTCAATCGTCTGTCGGTTCGATCTGTCCTGAACTATTATAATGGATAACAGGCGATAGTTTGTTGGGATGAGGTTCGTCGAGTTTTGCAAAGATTTAGACATCTCCCATCACTTCAATGAGCAGTATAATTCATAAGACCTTAGAGTCAACCTTGATCTACTGGAAGAAAGAAGAGAGGAAGCTCAGGTTCGGATGGTGGCCTGCAGATGAAGAGTGGTCCGATACTATAACTCAAGAGTCAGAAGTAAAACATTCAGAGTGGAAGACTTCGTGCTTCGACGAGCCACCATCTCTCAGCCTCAGAGCTAGGGAAGCTTGCCGTAAATTGAAAAGGCTCGTGTGAAGTGGTGGAGGTCATCTGGCCCAAAACTTATCGCCCGAAGAAGCTTGAAGGAACAACACTCCCACGACCTTGGAACTCAGAAAATCTGAGGATGTACTATCAGTAACTTTTCTTCAATAAAACTTCTCTATTTCAATATTATTATTTCTTGATGTAAAAACTATATGATGATAGGAAAGAAGCAATCAATAGTAGCCATGTTAGGAACAAGAGGAGAACCTCGTCCTAACATAAGCACGTCAAAGACCTCCAATTATTTAAGACAGGAGGAGGGGAGAGGCCTATTCAATGGTCCATCTGTGCCCCTATTGTCATGTTAGGAATAGGAGGAGAACTTCGTCCTAATATGAGTACGTCGAAGACCTTCAATTATTTAAGATGGGAGGAGAGAGGCCCATTTAATGGCCCATCTGTGTCCCTATTGTCATGTTAGGAATAGGAGGAGAACCTCATCCTAACATGAGCACGCCGAAGACCTCCGATTATTTAAGACAGGAGGAGGGAAGAGGCCCATTCAATGATCCATCTGTGCTCCTATTACCATATTAGGAACAGAAGGAGAACCTCGTCCTAACATGAGTACATCGAAGACCTCAGATTATTTAAGATAGGAGGAGAGGAGAGGCCATGTTGGGGATAAACCCCGCTACTACCGAAGTTCAGTCCAATGCTCAGCCTAATGCAATCGATTGCCATGAAAGAGCTTCAGTGGATGAGTTTTAGCCGAACTTCTTCAGCCGACTGAACTCCTCAATGGTCAAGCCCCTTTCGAACTCCCCAGCGATCGAGCCATAGCCAAACTCCTTCAGTCGGTCGAACTTCTCAGCGGTCGAGCTCCAATCGGTCTCCCACGAGAGCCAAACTTCCTCCGCACTCCTCCAGCTGGACGCCCACGAGAGCTGAACTCTCTCCATGCTCTTTCAGTCAGATGCCTACGGGAGCCGAACTTCTTCCAAGCTTTCTCTTCGATCGAACTCCTGTAGGAGCCGAACTCCTTCCAAGCTTTTTCTTCGACCGAACTCCTCTAAGAATCCAAACTCCTCTAGAACTGATACATGCCGAAGTCCACCAATCAATGGTTGCTTTCTCAGATCTATGACTATTAAATCTGGATGAATGGTCACCATCAGTCTGCCATGAGCGATGCTACAAACGGCATCCCCCTCCATGACTGACTCCGTCAGACCTCGAGCAGCCCACCACTATCGAATGGTATGACTGTTACTATCGATCTGACGATACCATCCTCTCTACACTAAACCCCATGCAACCTCGAGTGGCCCACCATTAGGCAATATGGCCATCACCATCAATCAAGCTTCGTCTATAAAAAGAGATCCTCCAGATACGTTTTCTCGAAGCTCTAAGCTCTCCTCTCCCCTCTAAAGCTCAAAGCTCACTTCTTATTCTTGAGCACTCCATTTCTGTTGGTCAAAAAAGTTGACTTGATCGTCGGAGGGTCCTGCCAGAGCCACCACCACCGACTCTGGATGGAACTTTATTTTGCAGATCACCGACGACGACCTCATCCTCCTCCACTCCAGCTCGATCCGACGTCAACCAGATTCTGCACCAATAAAATTGACGCTAGAGAAAGGGCCCCTTTACCTCTGAGATTCTTCTATTCTTAAAGGAGTACTCAGCGATGACCTCTCTCTTCCCTCTCTAGAGATCTTCCTTCCTCCTCTCCAAAGTTCTTTCCTAAGAGAAAATGCCTCCCAAGAGAGCTTCGACCCGACAATCGATGGCTTTCATGGCTCGATCCCATCCAGATCCATTTGCTCCTGCTTCAGCCTCGGCAACTCAGGTTCTGCCTGTAGCCATGGTAGATGCGGAGCAGTTTAACATACTGGTGCAGTGGGTTCAGGGCCTCATCGAGATGGTGTAGGCCATGCAGTAGCCTCCGATGGTGACTCTACCAAAAAATCCGCTATCGAAATGTTGGGAATCGATCCCAAGAAAAAGTACTTAGGCTAGCATACCCATCGCCCCTGGGAAGGAAAAATAGAGAATAGAGGATCCATGTTCGGATCATGGTTCTCCTCTGGAAGAGACCTTTTCTATTTGTAGTCGGAAGCCTCCTAAGATCTGCAACCAAGATGCTGCCCTCGATTACAGACTATGAAAGATGGATCGGTGGATTGGGGAGCTTGGCCATGTCACCCCGGCTCATCTTGACGACGTCCGCACCGATCCTCCTTTCTCCTTCCGAATTATGCAAGAGCCCATCCTGCCGAACTTCGAGCTCCCTCAAATTGAAAGCTATAATGAAATTTCTGATCCAGTTGATCATCTAGAGGCCTTCCAGACCATGATGCTACACCATGGTGCACCAGACGCCATATTATGCCGAATCTTCCCATCTACCTTAAAGAAAAAAGCAAGAAACTAGTACTCGGCATTGAAGCTAGGTACGATCTTCTTTTTTGATCAGATGAGCCATCAGTTCGTGGCTCACTTCGTCAGTAGTCGACGTCCATGTCGAGGTTTGAATTTTTTGATGAATGTCAAGCAGAAGTAGGGGGAATCCATCCGGACTTATGTCACCCGATTTAACGCTGTCGCATTGGAGGTTCAAAACCTGGATCAATCTGTTGCGATGGCTGCACTCAAGGGCAGCCTTCAAAAGAATGATTTGCTATTTTTTTTGGAGAAGAAGTATCTTAGAAACTTCGCCGATCTATTGGCCCGGACCGAGAGATACGCCAGTGCGGAAGAAGCCTTCAAGTTGAAGGATGAAGAAACCGTATGAGAGCGGCGGGCGGACGAGTCTAACAGACCCACCGTCAATGGAGAGCCGAGTGAAGTTCGACCGTGCCCACGGGCTCCCCCTGAGCACAAGCAAGCTCGAACTCCTTTTCCAGCTTGTCATCAAGCAAGCTTCGATAGAAGGGCATGAAGAAGTCCTTCTCCCGAAAGATTTCAATGACGAAGGAACAACAAAAAGGTTGGCCACCTTTCGTATCATCAACACCACATCTGGGAAGAGCTTGGTATTTCGACAAGCCATCATCTCCCAGCTTTAAAGCTAAGAGAAGCTTGCTCCAAATTAAGAAGGCCAGCATGAGATAGAGGAGGTCGTCCGGCCTAGGACTTACCACTTGAAGGAACTCGAAGGAACAGTGCTTCCACGACCCCAAAACATAGAAAATCCGAGAATGTGTTACCAGTAACTTTTCTTCAATAAAATTCTTCCATTTCAATAATATTATTTTTTGGTACAAAAATTATGTGATGATAGAAAAGAAGCAGTCAATAGTGGCCATATTAGGAATAGAAGGAAAATCTCGTCCTAACATTAGCGAGCTTAACCTTCAACCTCGACTATAGGAGATAAGATCTCCCCTGAGCGATCGGGCCAACCTCGAGTGCAGAAGATAAGATCTTCTCCGAGTGCCCGTATCAACCTTGACTGTAGGAGATAAAGATCTCCCCCGAGCATCCGCATCAACCTCGACTATAGGAGATAAGATCTCCCCCGAGTGATCGGGCCAACCTCGGCTGCAGGAAATAAGATCTCCTCTGAGCGTTCGTATCAACCTCGGCTGCAGGAGATAAGATCTCCCCCGAGCGATCGGGCCAACCTAGGCTATAGGAGATAAGATCTCCCCAGAGCACCCGCATCAACCTCGGCTGTAGGAGATAAGATCTTGTCCGAGCGACCGAGCCAACCTCGACTGTAGGAGATAAGATCTCTCCCGGGCGATCAGGCCAACCTCGATTGTAGGAGATAAGATCTCCCCCGAGTGCCTCTATCAACCTCGATTGTAGGAGATAAGATCTCCTCAAGCGTCCATACCAACCTTGGCTATAGAAAATAAGATCTCCCCAAGTGCCCATATCAACCTCGATTGTAGGAGATCAGATCTTTCTCCGAGCGATCGGACCAACCTTGGCTGCAGGAGATAAGATCTCCCCCGAGCGTCCATATCAACCTCGACTGTAGGAGATAAGATCTCCCCCTAGCTTCAGCCTCGGCTGTAGGAGATAAGATCTCTTCCGAGCGATCGGGCCAACCTCGACTGCAGGAGATAGATCTCCCCCAAGCAATCGGGCCAACCTCAGCTATAAGAGATAAGATCTCTCCCGAGCATCCGTATCAACCTCGACTATAAGAGATAAGATCTCCTCTGAGCGATCGGATCAATCTCGACTATAGGAGATAAGATCTTTCCTCGATCCATATCAACCTCGACTGTAGGAGATAAGATCTTCCTCGAGCAACCGAACCAACCTCGACTGCAGGAGATAAGATCTCCCTCGAGCGTCTGTATCAACCTCGGCTGCAGGAGATAAGATCTCCTCTGAGCTTCAGCCTCGACTGTAGGAGATAAGATCTTCCCCGAGTGACTGGGCCAATCTCGACTGCAGGAGATAAGATCTCCCTCGAGCGTCCGTATCAACCTCTGTTGTAGGAGATCAGATCTTTCCTGAGCGATCAGGCTAACCTCGGCTGCAGGAGATAAGATCTTCCTCGAGCTTCAGCCTCGACTGCAGGAGATAAGATCTCCCCTGAGCGACTGGGCCAATCTCGGCTGCAGGAGATAAGATCTTCCCCGAGCGTCCGTATCAACCTCGACTGTAGGAGATCAGATCTCCTCCGAGCGACTGGGCCAACCTCAGCTGCAGGAGATAAGATCTCTTCTGAGCTTCAACCTTGACTGCAGAAGATAAGATCTCCCCTGAGTCAACCTCAACTACAGGAGATAAGATCTTCCCCGAGCCAACCTTGGCTGCAGAAGATAAGATCTTCCCCAAGCGCCCATATCAAGCTCGACTGCAGGAGATAAGATCTCTTCCGAGCGATCGAGTCAGCCTCAACTGCAGAAGATGAGGTCCCCCCGAGCCTCAACTTCAACTTCAACCTCGACTGTTGGAGATGATATCTCCTCCGAAGAGCTTAACCTTCGACCTCGACCGTAGGAGATGATATCTCTTTTAACCTCGATGGAGACGAGATCTCCCACGAGCTTCAACCTGAACTGACGCAGAGCCTTGAAGAGGACTTCGGCAGTCATCTTTTCTACATTCCCTTCTTTCGAGTTTCGAACTTGGAAGTGGGAGGGCTATTGTTGGGAATAAACCCCGCTCTTACCGAAGTCCAGTTCAATGCTCAATCTAATGCAATCGATAGCCACAGAAGAGCTTCAGCGGATGAGTCTTAGCCGAACTCCTTCAGTCGGCCGAACTCCTCAGTGACCGAGCCCCTTCCAAACTCCCCAGCAATCGGTCCTTAGCCGAACTCCTTCAACTGGCCAAACTTCTCAGCGATCGAGCTTCAATCGATCTCTCATGAGAGCCAAACTCCCTCCGCACTCCTTCAGTCAAACGCCCATGAGAGCCGAACTCCCTCCATGCTCTTCCAGCTAGACGCCTATGGGAGCCGAACTCCTTTCAAGCTTCCTCTTTGGCCGAACTTCTTCCAAGCTTTCCCTTCGATCGAACTCCTTCAGGAGTCCGAACTCCTCTGAAACTGATATATGTCGAAGTCCACCAATCCATGCCTGCTTTCTCAGAGCCATGGCTATTAAATCTAGATGAATGGTCACCATCAATCTGCCATAGGCAACACTACAAGCGGCGCCCCTTTTTGTGACTGACTCCATCAGACCTCGAGCAGCCCACCACTATCGAACAGTATGGCTGTTACTATTGGCCTAACGATATCATCCTCTCCGCACCAAACCCCATGCAGCCTCAAGCAGTCCGCCATCAGGCGGTATGGCTGTCACCATCAATCAAACTTCGTCTATAAAAAAAGATCCTCCAGATACATTTTTTCGAAGCTCTAAGCTCTCCTCTCCTCTCTAAAGCTCAAAGCTCACTTCTCATTCCTGAGCACTTTATTTTTGTTGGCCAGAAGAACTGACTTGATTGTCGGAGGATCCTACCGAAGCCACCACCACCAACTTCAGATGGAACTTTATTTTGCAAGTCACTGGCGGTGACCTCATCCTCCTCCACTCCAGTTCGATCCGACATCAACCAGATTCTGCACCAACAGATCCATTCAACGGCCCATCTATGCCCCTATTGCCATGTTAGGAATATGAGGAGAACCTCGTCCTAACATGAGCACGTCAAAGACCTTCGATTATTTAAGATAGGAGGAGGGAAGAGGCCCATTCAACAATCCATCTATGCCCCAATTGCCATGTTAGGAATAGGAGAAGAACCTTGTCCTAACATGAGCACACCGAAGACCTCCAGTTATTTGAGATAGGAGGGGAGAGGCCCATTCAATGGCCCATCTGTGCCTCTATTATCATGTTAGGAATAGGAAAAGAACATCGTCCTAATATGAGCAGGTCGAAGGCCTCATTCATTTTAGATGAGATGCTGAAAAAGACCCTAACAACGATTCTTATGTGCCCCTCCAACCCATTAGGAATAGGAGGAGAATCTCATCCTAACATGAGCAAAATCGAAGACCTCCAGTTATTTAAGACAGAAGAAGGGGAGAGGCCCATTCAACGGTCCATCTATGCTCCTATTGCCATGTTAGGAACAGAAGGAGAACCTTGTCCTAACATGAGCAAGTTGAAGGCCTCATTTATTTTAGATGAGATGAGAAGAGAGGCTCCGATAATGACCCTAATGCACCTCTACTGTCTGTTAGGAACAGAAGGAGAACCTCATCCTAACATGAGCAAAAGTTGGAACCTTGTATACCAAAGGTGTGGAGAAGAAGAAGCTTGATGGAGAATCCTTACCCATATTTTTTCAAGACAATCTGACTACGTCAAATGCGAAAGACAGAACCTTATCCCGATTTACAAGAGAGGATCAGGTTCGACGATCAAAACAAGCCCGACATCCATAATGAGCTCGACGTCCGCCACAAGCAACAAGCATGGGAACCCAGAATCAGAGATGAGATCTCCCCCGAGCTTCAACTTCAACGTCAACCTCGACTGAAGATAAGATCTCTTCCGAGCTTTAACTTTAACGTCAACCTCGACTGAAGACAAGATCTCTCCCGAGCTTCAACTTCAACCTTGGCTGGAGACAAGATCTCTTCTGAGCTTCAACTTCAACCTCGACTGGAGATAAGATCTCCTTCGAGCTTCAACGTCAACGTCAACAGGAGATAAGATCTTCTTCAACCTCGACTGAAGATAAGATCTTTTTCGAGCTTCTACATCAACAGAAGATAAGATCTCCTTCAACCTCGATTGGAGATAAGATCCCCCCCGAGCTTCAATATCTACGTCAATAGGAGATAAGATCTCCTTCAATCTCAGCTGGAGATAAGATTTTCTCCGAGCTTCTATGTCAACAGAAGATAAGATCTCCTTCAAATTTAGCTAGAGATAAGATCTCTTCCGAGCTTCAATCCGAACTGGTGCAGAGCCCGAAAGAGGACTTTGGTAGTTGTCTTTTTTATACTCCCTTCGAATTTCAAACTCGGGAGTGGAGGGCTATTGTTGGGGATAAATCTCGCTCCCGCCGAAGTTCAGTCTGATACTTAGCCTAATGCAACTGATAATCATGGAAGAGCTTCGATCGAAAATTTTTCTCTAACGGTCGGACCCCAGCCGAACTCCTCTAGCGGCCAAATCTTAGTCAAACTCCTTTAGCCGATTGAACTCCTCAACGATCGGACCTTAGCCGAACTCCTTCAGTCGATCGAACTTCTCAACGGTTGGATCCCAGTCAAACTCCTCCAGCAGCCAAATCTTAGCCGAACTCCTTCCGGACTTCTTCCTCAGTCGGACTCCTTCAGGAGCCAAACCTTTTTCGGACTTCTTCTTCAGTCGGATTTCTACAGAAGCCAAACTCCTTCCGAATTTCTCCATCAGTTAGATTTCTACAAGAACCAAACTCCTTTCAAACTTTTTCTTTAGTCGAACTCCTCTAGGAGCCGAACTCCTTCCGAACCTCTCCCTCAGTCGGACTCCTTCAGGAGCCGAACTTCTTCCGAACTTCTCCTTCAGTCGAATTTCTACAGGAGCTGAATTTCTTTTGAACTTCTCCTTCAGTCAAATTTTTATAGAAGCCAAACTCCTTCCGAACTTCTTCTTCAATCGAATTTCTATAGAAATCGAACTTCTTCTGAATTTCTTCTTCAGTGAAGTTCCTCCAGGAGTCGAACTCCTATCGGATCTTTCTTTCTGTCAGATTTTCATAGGAGCCGAACTTCTTTTGAATTTCTCCTTCAATCAAGTTTCTTCAGGAGTCGGACTCCTTCTTCAGTCGGATGCCTACAGGAGCTAAACTTCTTTCGAATCTCTGCTTCAGTCGAATTCCTACAGGAGCTGAACTCCTTTCGGATCTCTTCTTCAGTCGAATGCCTATAGGAGCTGAACTCCTTTCGAATTTCTCCTTCAGCCAAACTTTATTTGAATTCCTCTAGTGGATTACTTCTATAATTCAAGTAGTATTTCTCCCAAATGATCTCTGTTAGATATATGTGCCCTAGAAGCCAGAATTGGCTGACACTTGTAATACACTTCTAGGGGCAAAATTGTAATTTTGACTATAATTAATAAATGGGTTATTTTCTATCACACATGTGTATTTAGTGTCTGTGATACATCCTTTGAGTTAATGGTAATGATAATTCATATTTTCAAGAGTTGAAAATTTTAGACATGAATAATCATTATTAACTCATAAAAGCTCCCGACCATAGGATCATCACGAGGATGGTGATTGATCCGGAAGGTTGGTGTACGATCGCTTCTCTTTAGTAGATGAGTCTTGAGTCTACGGTGTGGAGACACCGGAGCGAGAGTACAGGTACTCGTTAGAGAACGAGGGCACTGAGCGTGACCACCTCGAGTAGTCATTAGGGAGTCTACCTTCTCGTCAATGACTGACTCGATGCTGCAGTAGTGTGTCTGGTTCTTTGACCTGAGATGCATCGGCAGTTCACCTTGAGGGTGTTATAGTTTGACTACACCATTACTCGGTCTCCTAGCCATATGGAACCCTGAGGTGTATGTTGGCTGTGACATGTTCATTGTAGGAACTGGACTGCATCAAGATGGGATCTATCTACCTCGGTGGTAGAGGAGTAGCCCTATGATGATCATGAGAATCAAGTCCTGAAGCCCATGGCCATGGCAGAGTGAAATAATAGAAAGAGTTTCTATTTAGATTTTCACATTGGACTCGAATCAATGATTACATCATATGACAGAGATTAGGGTTTGACGAGTTCACCTTAACCCTAATCTGATCGGGGCTCAAGATAGAAGAACTGAATCACACAGGTAGCTGCACAAGAGGTTCGCATTCAGCTCTGATGGGTTGTCCACCATATACTGCTAGGTGTCACTGGTGGATTTTGGGGAGCAATTAGAATGATTAGATGATCGATCATTCTAGCTGTTCGAATCAGAAGAGTTCTGATCCATCGAAAGAGTTTCGATGATGTCGATGATAGAGATCATGACATATCCCATTACCATACAGAACTGAACCTAAACTGGGTCACACAAACAAGGGTTTGAATCTGTGATCATCAATTGAACTAATATAGTTCAATTGATCTGAATGAATTCAATTAGTTCAAGAAATCGTGCTAGCACTCGATTGAACCTAACGTTCTTTTTGCTATCATAAATAAGTCGTCCTGTCTGAGCCAAAGGAGTTTGTGCTCAAACAGAAGTCTTCTTATGGTCTGACTGGAGGTTGTCCAAGTCAGAATAGGTTGTCTTATTTGTAAGACATTACCTGCCATTTTTGGTCACCTGCCATTTCTTGTTCTTTGACTTTGGTCAAAAGTCTACCTTTGACTGGTCAAACGTTGACCATTCACCCTTTGACTTTTGACCACATGTCATGCACCTATTGGAGAGCTGGTGGGGCTTGTCCCCCTGCCAGAACCTGCAAGGAGAAGGGCGCACGCCAAGGTGGGCGGTGAGCCCAAGTAGGAGGCGCCATGGAGTCCTTGTGGGCACAAGGACTCCATCTCCCTTTAGGATTCCAATGAGAGTTCTTCTTAAGAATCCAGTTTGACTGGTCCAAGGCACTCTCCAAGTAGGGATCCAGGGACTCTAATCCCACCAATCAGATTTAGATCTGATTTTCACAAGGGTTGTGATTGGTTGGGAGGAAGATGACTTGGATCACGCTTAGTCTATATAAGAGACCCAGCGCCCAAGTGAAAAAAATAATAAAGAAGCAATCTTCCCACGCCCCAAGGCTGCCCTCTCCCCTTTCTCCACGCCACATACTCTCATCTCCCCTGCTCTCCACGTCCAAAAGTGTTTTGGATTTGGATTGGTGCGATTTAGATCAGAAAAGGAGATCAAAAGCAAGAAGGCTGCGCTGCTGCGAAGAACGACTGCAGATCTTCAAAAGGAGTTTTGAAGATCCTCCAGATCAGATCCAGATCTGATTTTTTGGAGGTGTGATAGAGAAGAAGAGGATCTCCAGATCCAGCCCGAGTGGATACCGGTAGAGGCCAGGCGCTTGCGTGGCTTGATCCAGAACCTTCCGCTGCAAACAGGATCATCAACAGGGTAAGGATTACCCTATTCAGGTAAATTGAATGTGATTTAATTATCCTTTTCATTTAATTTTTATTAAATAAATAAGAATCAGATCTGAAGCATCCCTGATCTGATACAGATTAAGAGAAAAAATTTTGAAATATATTCTTGATCTGATCAGATCTGAACGAACCTGGGTCAGGGAAATCAGGATCCCCTTCAAGTGGTATCAGAGCCATGGTTCTAAAATAGTTTAGATCTGATTTTAATTTTATTTTTAATTAAAAAATATGTGATTTCAGATGTCACAGAGAGTGTGATCAGATCTGAAATCAAGAAAAAATTAAAATTAAATGATTGGATCTAAGAACATGAAGATATGCATGACTAGTTCTAGTATAGAAAGTTCTATAGAATAGTTTTGCATGTTCTTTGATTTAATATGATTAAATCATATTTTAGATCTTCTTATTTACTATTTTCTGATATTATAAGTGTTATAATAACATCTGATAAACAGCAAATAAAAATTATTTTAATTTTAAATATCATATGAGATATGATAGATGCATGACTAGACTAGTTGTAGAATAGTTCTACATAATTGTGCTTAGATTAGAATTATTTTTGATTAGATCAATTTAAATCTAATTTTTTAGATTATTATGTGATAATTTAGATCTGAAAACATGCATGATTATGATACATGAGATGTATGCAAAATATGCCATGGTTAGATCTAAATTTGTATATGAGATATATGATATAGATCTATAACTGTTTTGTAGTATTGAATGTTTATTGAATGTTCCTGATTAAGGCGTTCCTCCTTGGCCGTCCGGTCATAAGAACGAAGAAGGGTTTAAAGGCCCTCTCTTCCCATTCGATGGGGTGTTCTTATGATGTGTAGGGGTGCTGCGCGTTCGTCCTTAATCAGAAACCCAAAACTTACTTTCTGCAAAACCCTAGATCCTGAAACCCTAGGATTTATTGTGCATATTTTGTTTATGAACCCTACTTAATTAAGAATTAAGTTTATGGAATATTAATTAGGTCTAAAATTGAGAATTTCAGATCTAAGACATATTCATAATACTGGGTTCGGGCTTGGGTAGCTCAATTAGGTCTAAGCGGTTGATCAAACCGAATCAAGAGTTGGTTAGATGGGATCAACAATGCTTAAATTGACCAGCCTAATAGGATTAAGTCTGGGTCAAGATCGAGTCACGATCAAGCAAGACCTAATTAGGCTCAGAGGTTAGAGTCTGGATTGTAGGCTAACCCAATTGGTTCTGACTCAACAATTTGGTGTCTAAGGTAAGTTTGGCACAGACGACCGACTGGTTTTTAATTGGAAGCTACTCGACCTGAATGCGTTCTTGTACGAGTTAATGGCATATTCCTTCCACCGGTCTCACTTACCTGGCCATATCTGTTGACACAGTTCTGATCTGAGGTGGTCAATAATCCGAGCTGACCCATGCCACTAGGTTAGTCATAATTGTTATGACTAAGCCAAGTCTAGTTTAATGAGACCTGAATCAATTCTCCCTAAGAAAAGATTAAGTCCGAGGTCTTCCACCATTGTAGACGTGCGGGCCCTTCCCGGGGTTGATTGTTCTCGGCTGGATACAGTGGCTCAGTTGCACCGGGAAGACGCAACCATGTCTATTAGGCATTGGATGCTATGGGCTGGAGGATGAGTTGGGCTCAATATTCCGGATACGGTGAGAGACCCAATTAGGAACCCAGTCTATGCAAATGGTGGGTCTGACTTAACTAAGGAGTGGATCAATATTCCGGATACGGTGAGATTCATGAATTAGAGACCAAGTTTGGGTGCACCATGATTAGAGAATCATTGAACAAGAGTTGTTCACTCATTGGCTAACCCATCACCAATAACTGTTAGGTGAGGTGATGAGTCAGTTGGTGAGACCGCACCACCCACTAGAAATCATCAATCGCGGAGATTTTCGCATCTCTACAGAGGGAGTGTAGGGATCCGAGAAAATAGTGGGAGCTAATTTGTTTAAAAATAAAATCCCTAAACAAATTGGTCAAGTCAAAATTACAGTATCTAACTAGAATCTTTGACTCTCTACAGGAAAATGTCTGCGTCCAACCCACTGGCACGTATCCTAGACACACATAGACTGACTGGACCCAATTATAAAGATTGGCTCAGGAACTACAAAATTGTTTTGGGTTCAGAGAAGTTAACACATGTTTTGGACCAGGACCCTCCCACCTTACCAGCTCGTCCATCCACTGAACAGAGAGCGTCTCTGGAAAAATGGATTGACGAAGACAATAAGGCCAGATACTACATGTTGGGCTCGATGTCTGATGAGCTCCAGCGCCAACATGAAGATATCGGGACTGCTCGCCAAATGTTGGCTCACCTGCAGGAGATGTTTGGTGAACAGAGTCGCGCAGCCAAATATCAAGTCACGAAACGACTTTTTAAGGCTAAGATGCGTGATGGGCAGTCAGTCCAAGATCACTGTCTGACAATGATCAAGGACATGGAAGAGCTTGAGAAGCTCGGTGTGAAGTTGGACTTGGACTTGCAGAATGATATTATTCTGCAATCCTTGACTGATGCATATGGGCAATTCATCATGAATTACCACATGCATAAACTTCAAAATTCCTTGGCCGAGTTGATGAATATGCTGGTTACCGCTGAGCTTTCTATGAAAGGTTCTAAAGGCTCAGTTCTTGCTATGGAACGGACTTCTTCCAAAAGAAAGTCTTATGGAAAGAAAAAGAAGTCTGTGAAAAAGCAAAAGGTAGAAGGATCAAAGAAGAAGAAGGCAGAACCGAAGAAGAAGGTCGATTGGCAAAGGAAAGTGTTTCCATTGCAACAGCGACGGCCATTGGAAGCGGAACTGCCCTACTTACCTGGCCACCCTAAAGAACAAGAAGGAAGGTCCTTCTGGAGGTATGCTCGTTATTGAGTCTAACCTTACGGTTTCTTCTGCATCCAGTTGGGTGCTTGACTCTGGATCTAGTGCTCACCTATGCACTTCTATGCAGGGTCTTGAGGATAGCAGGAGGTTGAGGGATGGAGACATGATCCTACGCGTCGGTAATGGAGCAAGAGTTGCTGCAGTAGCCGTGGGAACATACCCTCTTCGATTACCATCTGGTTTAGACTTAGTTTTGAAAGACTGTTATTTTGTGCCTGCAGCTAGCAGGAATTTGATTTCTGTTTCATGCTTAGCACAAGAAGGTTATGTGATCACCTTCTTTAAGGACCATTGTAACATTCTTTATGAAAGAAATAAAATTGCAAATGGTTTCCTTATTAATGGTCTTTATCAGCTACATATTGATGTACCTGTTCTAACTATCGAGCAAAACGTGAATGCCAAACGACCTAGGGATAGTCCAAACGACAGATATCTATGGCACCTGAGATTAGGTCATATAGCAGAAGATAGGATCAACAAATTGGAGAAAAATGGGCTATTGAGTCCATTGACTTCCGAGTCATATCCAACTTGTGAATCTTGTCTTCAAGGCAAAATGACTAAACTCCCTTTTGTTGGACATGGGGAGAGGGCCACAGATCTCCTTGCCCTAGTACATACTGATGTGTGCGGCCCATTCGATGTGCCGGCTAGAGGCAATTTTGTCTACTTCATTACCTTTACCGATGATCTGTCTAGGTATGGATATGTGTATCTTATGAGACACAAGTCTGAAGCTTTTGAAAAGTTCAAAGAATTTAGACATGAAGTAGAAAAACAAACTGGAAAACCCATTAAGGTTCTTCGATCAGATCGAGGAGGTGAATATCCTTAGTCCGGGAATTCCTAGACTATCTTAAGGAAAATGGCATAGTCTCTCAATGGACTCCACCAGGAACACCTCAACTCAACGGGGTTTCAGAACGGAGAAATCGGACTCCTATTGGATATGGTTCGATCCATGATGAGCTTCACAGACCTCCCAGATTTTCTTTGGGGACATTCATTATTAACTTCAATCTATCTACTGAATAGGGTTCCCTCTAAAACCGTTCCTACCACACCGTATGAGATATGGCACGGTAAGAAACCAAGTCTGAGTCATCTCAGAATTTGGGGTTGTCCGGCTCATGTCAAAAGACAACAAGCGGACAAGTTAGAGTTTAGGTCCTTTAGAGCTCGATTCATAGGATATCCTAAAGAGTCATTAGGATACTATTTCTACATTCCTGAAGACCACAATGTGATTGTGAGTCGACATGCCATATTTCTTGAAAAATAGTTTATTCAAGATAGTGGCATTGGAAAGCAGATTAAGCTTGATGAGAAAGTCTCACAAGCAGAAAGAGCTAAGGACCAAGTGGAACCAAATCAGGTTGAGCCAATAAGAACACTACCTCCTCCACCTCGTAGATCGGAAAGAGTTTCCCGTCCCCCTGAAAGATACTTAGGTATTATTTCAGAGGATGTAGAGGAAATGTTCCTCATAGGTAATGGTGCTCATGGTGATGATCCCAAAACCTACAACGAGGCGATATCAGATATCGACTCCGAGAAATGGCTTGAGGCAATGAAGTCAGAGATCGACTCGATGCACTCAAACCAAGTCTGGACCTTGGTAGATCCACCAGAAGGTATAGTACCTATTGGATGTAAATGGATCTTCAAGAGAAAGATTGGTGCAGATGGGAATGTAGAGACATTCAAGGCTAGACTAGTGGCAAAAGGTTATAGTCAACGTGAAGGCATTGACTATCAGGATACCTTTTCCCCAGTGGCTATGCTAAAATCCATCCGCACATTGCTTGCTGTTGCAGCCTATTTCGATTATGAAATATGGCAAATGGACGTGAAAACGGCATTCCTAAATGGATATCTTGAGGAAGATATCTATATGGAACAGCCACTAGGTTTCACATCCAGTGATACTGATCACAAGGTTTGCAAGCTGCAAAGGTCCATATATGGACTTAAGCAAGCATCTCGGAGCTGGAACACTCGTTTTAATGATGTGATCAAAAAGTTTGGTTTCATCAAAAACGAAGAGGAACCGTGTGTTTTCAAAAGGGTCAGTGGGAGCGCTGTTGTCTTCCTCGTATTGTACGTGGATGACATCCTCCTTATTGGGAATGATATTCCCATGTTGACATCAGTCAAGATGTGGTTGTCTAAGGAATTCTCCATGAAAGACCTAGGTGAAGCATCCTTTATTCTAGGAATTAAGGTCTATAGGGATAGACCGAATAGGATGCTAGGACTTTCACAGAAGATGTACATAGAGGAAGTACTAAAGAGGTTTAGTATGGAAAACTCTAAGAGGGGATTAATACCCTTCAGACATGGTATTCATCTTTCCAAGAAGATGTGCCCCAGCACACCTGAGGAAATAGAACGCATGAGCAAGATCCCTTATGCTTCTGCAATAGGGAGCCTCATGTATGCCATGCTATGTACACGACCTGATATAGCCCATGCTGTGAGTGTCACAAGCAGATATCAGTCAAATCCAGGTGAAGAACACTGGACTTCTGTGAAATGTATCCTTAAGTACTTGAGAAGAACTAAGGATATGATGTTGGTCTTTGGTAATGGAGAACTCCTGGTCCAGGGATACACAGACTCGGACTTCATGTCCGATATAGATGATCGAAAGTCGACATCTGGAAGTCTGTTTGTGTGCAATGGTGGAGCTGTCAGCTGGAAGAGTTCCAAGCAAACTGTGATAGCAGATTCCACCATGGAAGCAGAATATATAGCTGCATCAGAGGCTGCAAAGGAAGCGTTCTGGTACAAGAAGTTTGCTGCAGAAATTGGAGTAATGCCATCAGATGCCATTCCTCTTTACTGCGACAACAATGGCGCCATAGCCCTTGCTAAGGAGCCGAGGTCTCACCAGAAGTCCAAGCACATTGAGCGGCGATATCATCTCATCCGCGATTACCTTGAGAAAGGTTACGTTGAGGTCAAGAGAGTCAACTCCACAGATAATGTGGCAGACCCACTTACAAAGCCGTTGGGCCAGCAGAAGATCGAAGCCCACCTTGAGAAGATGGGACTTAGACTTGTAGCCAATTGGCTTTAGGACAAGTGGGAGATTGTTAGATATATGTGCCCTAGAAGCCAGAATTGGCTGACACTTGTAATACACTTCTAGGGGCAAAATTGTAATTTTGACTATAATTAATAAATGGGTTATTTTCTATCACACATGTGTATTTAGTGTCTGTGATACATCCTTTGAGTTAATGGTAATGATAATTCATATTTTCAAGAGTTGAAAATTTAAGACATGAATAATCATTATTAACTCATAAACAGCTCCCGACCATAGGATCATCACGAGGATGGTGATTGATCCGGAAGGTTGGTGTACGATCGCTTCTCTTTAGTAGATGAGTCTTGAGTCTACGGTGTGGAGACACCGGAGCGAGAGTACAGGTACTCGTTAGAGAACGAGGGCACTGAGCGTGACCACCTCGAGTAGTCATTAGGGAGTCTACCTTCTCGTCAATGACTGACTCGATGCTGCAGTAGTGTGTCTGGTTCTTTGACCTGAGATGCATCGGCAGTTCACCTTGAGGGTGTTATAGTTTGACTACACCATTACTCGGTCTCCTAGCCATATGGAACCCTGAGGTGTATGTTGGCTGTGACATGTTCATTGTAGGAACTGGATTGCATCAAGATGGGATCTATCTACCTCGGTGGTAGAGGAGTAGCCCTATGATGATCATGAGAATCAAGTCCTGAAGCCCATGGCCATGGCAGAGTGAAATAATAGAAAGAGTTTCTATTTAGATTTTCACATTGGACTCGAATCGAATGATTACATCATATGACAGAGACTAGGGTTTGACGAGTTCACCTTAACCCTAATCTGATCGGGGCTCAAGATAGAAGAACTGAATCACACAGGTAGCTGCACCAAGAGGTTCGCATTCAGCTCTGATGGGTTGCCACCATATACTGCTAGGTGTCACTGGTGGATTTTGGGAGCAATTAGAATGATTTAGATGATCGATCATTCTAGCTGTTCGAATCAGAAGAGTTCTGATCCATCGAAAGGAGTTTCGATGATGTCGATGATAGAGATCATGACATATCCCATTACCATACAGAACTGAACCTAACTGGGTCACACAAACAAGGGTTTGAATCTGGTGATCATCAATTGAACTAATATAGTTCAATTGATCTGAATGAGATTCAATTAGGTTCAAGGAAATCGTGCTAGCACTCGATTGAACCTAACGTTCTTCTTTTGCTATCATAAATAAGTCGTCCTGTCTGAGCCAAAGGAGTTTGTGCTCAAACAGAAGTCTTCTTATGGTCTGACTGGAGGTTGTCCAAGTCAGAATAGGTTGTCTTATTTGTAAGACATTACCTGCCATTTTTGGTCACCTGCCATTTCTTGTTCTTTGACTTTGGTCAAAAGTCTACCTTTGACTGGTCAAACGTTGACCATTCACCCTTTGACTTTTGACCACATGTCATGCACCTATTGGAGAGCTGGTGGGGGCTTGTCCCCCTGCCAGAACCTGGCAAGGAGAAGGGCGCACGCCAAGGGTGGCGTGAGCCCAAGTAGGAGGCGCCATGGAGTCCTTGTGGGACAAGGACTCCATCTCCCTTTAGGATTCCAATGAGAGTTCTTCTAAGAATCCAGTTTGACTGGTCCAAGGCACTCTCCAAGTAGGAATCCAGGGGACTCTAATCCCACCAATCAGATTTAGATCTGATTTCACAAAGGGTTGTGATTGGTTGGGAGGAAGATGACTTGGATCACGCTTAGTCTATATAAGAGACCCAGCGCCCAAGTGAAAAAATAATAAAGAAGCAATCTTCCCACGCCCCAAGGCTGCCTCTCTCCCCTTTCTCCACGCCATACTCTCATCTCCCCTTGCTCTCCACGTCCAAAAGTGTTTTGGATTTGGATTGGTGCGATTTAGATCAAGAAAAGGAGATCAAAAGCAAGAAGGCTGCGCTGCTGCGAAGAACGACTGCAGATCTTCAAAAGGAGTTTTGAAGATCCTCCAGATCAGATCCAGATCTGATTTTTGGAGGCGTGATAGAGAAGAAGAGGATCTCCAGATCCAGCCCGAGTGGATACCGGTAGAGGCCAGGCGCTTGCGTGGCTTGATCCAGAACCTTCCGCTGCAAACAGGATCATCAACAGGGTAATAGGATTACCCTATTCAGGTAAATTGAATGTGATTTAATTTATCCTTTTCATTTAATTTTTATTAAATAAATAAGAATCAGATCTGAAGCATCCCTGATCTGATACAGATCTAAGAGAAAAAATTTGAAATATATCTCTTGATCTGATCAGATCTGAACGAACCTGGTCAGGGAAATCAGGATCCCCTTCAATCTCCTCCAGACGTATTCCCTTTAGGAGTCCAAACTCCTTTGGAATTGATATATTTCAAAGTTTTTCACCAACTAATGCCTGCTTCCTCCGAACTACGGCTATTAAATTTTGATAAACGATCGCTATCAGTCTAACGATACCTCTTTCTCCGTAGCAAATTCCATGCGGCTCCGAGCGACCCACTATCGAACGGTTATGGCTGTCACTATCAATCTAACGATCCTTTCTCTTTGTACCGAACCTCACGCGGTCCCAAGCGGCCCACTACTGGATGGTATGACCGTCACCATCAATCAAGCTCCATCTATAAAAAAGGACCCTCTAGATACGTTTTCTCTAAGCTCTCTTCTCCTTTTCAAAACTCTACCGAACTTTTTTCTAAGCACTCCATTTCTATTGGCCAGAAGAGCTGATTTGATCATTGGAGGGTCCTATCGGAGCCACCACCACCGACTTCAGATGGAACTTCATTTTATAGGTCACCGACAACGACCTCTTCCTCAGCTCCAGCTCGATTCGGCGTCGACCAGATTCTGCACCAATAATTATAATAATATATTATAATAAGATTATAATATTATAATATATGATAATATATATTATAAATATAAATATATATATTAGAATATCATATATTATATATAATAATATTATAATATATAATATATAATATCTATATTTATATTATAAATATAATATACTATATATTAATATTATTATATTAATAATATAATTATATTATATTATATAATGTCTTGTTATATTATAATAATATTTTGTGCATAGGGTGCAATTTTTAATAAATTTGATTTGAGGATATTTTGAAAATTTGATGTTACATTACCAGTAATCTGATTGTCATATCAAACAAGTTAATCAATATTTTCAGTAATTTTACTGCAACATTATCTATATGTACCAAACACAGTAATCAACATTACTTACAATCTATCTAGATTATAGGTAATCTATATTACTAAGTAATCTAGATTACCACTGTCTGGTAATGCACCAAACTCAATCTAAGAGTTAAATAGCTGATCTTTTTAATTATGGAGCCCAAAATTTGAGAACAACACACCTGGTTGATCATTTGCATTTCCCTATTTTCAGCATTTTGAGAATATAAAGTGGATTAAAGGTAAAGCCCGTGTTCTAATGGAGCCACAGAAATCATCCAATTTTTACCAATACGACTAATACATATAAGACTTGATAAGTGAATTAAAGTAGTGAAGCATAAGGATGGGATAATCGGTAGTATCTAACGAGAATGCCACAGGATCTACACGCATCATCATAGACTTCAAGATGCCTTCCTCTCTTTTGGAGCAGTCATTTTGGTGCATCCTTTTCTTGCACAAGACTCCCCTACTTACCAACAGATAAACCATTGCTGTGAGGGGACAGAGATAAATAAATGTTAACCATAGAGCCCATCATCTTTTCCTAACAAATTGCACATTTCTGAAATCAGCCATCACAATGTCAACCAAGGCAGCAGGCATGGTGTCATTATAATTAAGATTAATGTCTGCATTTAAGGCATCCTTTGATAACCAATCTGCAACTTGATTCGCTTCCGATAAACATGAGACACAATCGATCCATGGATGGATGTCCTCCAGTGCCAAATATCATTAAGGGGTGGGAGATGGTGAGACGTACATGGCGAAGGATTATTAATCTACTTAATTACAGTTAGAGAGCCCCCTTCCACCCAAAAGTTTAATGCTTGCAACTCATGAATAGCAATATAAAGTCTGTCCCTATGAGAAAGCTTGGAATTTCCTCTCCAGCTTTGGATGAACTCCCAAAGGCACTGAAATTGAAGATGCACAATTTATGGAAATTGATGATGGCACAGATTGGACAAGGGTTGCTCATCCCATGAGGGATGGAGCCTCCTACTTCCAATCCCCAAAGCTGGCCATCACCTTTTCCATCCATCAGCTTCAAACGCAAGAAGCAGTATGGGGAGGTTTGCTCGCCCATTTACATTTCCGTCTTTTGTCTTTGTCATCAAAATTTGTGGGGTCAAAAATCTAGAGTTGCATGATTAAAAGATGGGAATGCTAATACATGGTTCTTTCATTGATCAACCATTTTACGAAGAAGATAGAATTGAATACATGCCTTATATAATAATCGAGAGGAATCTATTACTAATCCACATACTATTCAATCTTTGCTAATGGATCACTTCTCCCACAGATGGCTGGTTCAATCGAATGTTGGGACTCTTGATTCTCCTATTATCACACCCCAAATTACATTTGATCAGAATTCTGCTTTAACGCAGCAAATTTCTAAGGAAGAAATATGTGTGGCCTTAAATTGAATGCATCTAGACAAGGCCTCAGGACCTCATAGATTCCCTCCCATCTTTTTCCATAGGTATTGGCCTGTAATCACGACTGATGTTATGCTTGTTGTTTCGTACTTTTTTAACTCTAACAAGCTTCCTCCATCTTGGGCTGATACATATATTACTTTGGTACCAAAAAAAAGTAATCCTCAATCATCAAATGACTATCATCCTGTTAGTCTTTGTAACATAGTTTGTAAAATAATATCTAAAGTCCTGGTTCATTCATTGGAAAGAATTTTACCCTCCCTGATTTCAGAGGAACAAGGAGTATTTTTGCAAGATTAATATATTTCTTCTACTTTACTTTTAGTACAAAAATTGATGCATTCACTATATCGAGCACCTTGGTCTAAATGCCTAATGATGCTAAAGCTGGTATAGAAAAGGCGTACGATAGGGTAGGCCGAGAATTTTTATTTCAAGTGCTAAAATAATTGGATATTTATACTCAATTTGTCTCTTGGTTCTTCTTTTGTTTGATTTTCGATTCCTCGAGACCTTCAACAAGGATGTCTACTATCTCCATATTTATTTATTATTTATCCTAAGGTTTTTACAAAAATCTTATAGTGTGCAGTTTAGAATAGTTTGCTGAAAGTATATAGACCTTGTGCTAGCCCAGCTTTTTCACATCTATTTTATGCTGATGTTTGCTTGTTGTTAACTCGTATCACTAGTAAGGATGCTTCTTGCTTAGTTGCTCTCATTAATATTTATTGTCACTACTCTGGTCGGGTGGTTAATTAACTATGATAAGTCACTTATTTATTTTAGTCCTACCACTCCTCAACCTATCAAATCTAATATACTTAGTATGCTGCATATCAATGAAAAGAGAATTGTTTGGCAATATCTTGGCCTTCCAATATTTGGTTCTAAGATCTTACTCTCGGATTTTCAACCACTTATAAAAATTACTCCTAAAATTGTCGATGGAAATGGAGGAATCTTGCTTTAGCAGGGCGTGCTATCACTCCAAGTTGTATTATCTTCTATCCTTCTTTATGCATTATTTGCTATTCATGTTCTTTTATTTATGCTTTATAGGATGGAAAAAGAGTTTAGGATTTTTCTTCGGGGACACTTAGTTGATAAAAGAGGGTTTTATCAAATAGCTTGGCACTAGGTTTGTCAATCTAAATCTAAAGTTGGTCTTGGTCTGCAATCCTTAGTACATAAAAAGCAGTATATTTTATATAAGATGGCTGCACAACTTGTCTTGGACCCGAATTCTTTATGGCCTCAATTAGTAAGGGCTAGGTATCACTTCCTAGGCACATGGTTTCATTATCGTAAACCAAGGTATGCTTCAATAATTTGAAGGAAAATATGCTTTATGGGACAACAGGTTCAATTTCAGTTTCAATGGATGATTGGTTCTAGTAAATCAATAAATGTTTATGATGACCTCTGCTTTACCTATATCTGCTTGGCCTACTTATGTTAATATGGATACTTTCTCTTCTTATTTGACTATAGACCAACTTATTACTGATTCTAGGATCTAAAATCTTGATCGTTTCGCATCTTTATTTTCTGCTGAAATGATCATGCAAATAATACCTCTACCTATTTCTCAAGATATCTGGCTTGATCAGCTGGTGTGGGCAAATACTAGTTCTTCTCATATTATGCTCAAGGATATCATTCGTGCTTTCTTAGCAAGTGCTATATATGTTACTACATTTACTTATGCTTGGATTTGGAATCTTCCTCTTCCTAATCGGATCAAAATCTTTTGGTGGAGACTCGATTGGGATAGATCATCTTATAAAAAACTTCATCGTAATGTTATAGATCCTCAGAATTAGAATTGTGATTTATGTTTCCAACAAGTAGAAGATTGCAATCATGTTATTATTCATTGTTCTTCTGCTCATGAATGTTAGCAGCAACTATGCCACATGTATCAAGTTGATATCCTTCTCCATTCTTTGCCAGAGTTGATTCACTATTTATTTGATACCCAAGTTGAAAAGGGTATGAAACTCCTTTTGGCATATGTAGCATGGTTGCTTTGGCATTCATGTTGTAAAATAATTTTTAACCAATAATACATTACTCTTACTGAGCTTATTTGCAAGGCTTCTGTATTATTTCAGTCTACTTTAACTACTTATCACTTAGCTTCGTATATGCCATTATGGTACTGGGTACTGGTCATTCTCTTTCTTCATAGGTGAACTCTTTATCTACCATGGTTAAGTGGCTAACTCCTCCCATTGGTACACTCAAATTAAACTTTGATGCCTTGGTGATCAATGAAAAAGTTGCTGCATCATATATCATAAGGAATCATGGTGTTCAATTTATTCAAGCTGGTGGTAGGTTCTTCTCAACTTTCTCTATTCTATTTGCTAATCTACTGGTGGTATGGCTTGCTATGAAGGCTGCAGTTACAGAATGTCATGCTTTATATATATGGACTAAAGAAGATTCTGCTATAATTATTCATTGGCTTACTCATCTAGACAATTTGGACCATCTTCAAATTTCTATTATCAAGGATTTAAGTCATTAAAAGTTTGTTGTGCCATGGTGTACCTTCTTCCATACTTTTCATGAAGCAAACTAGGTAGCAGACTATCTTGCATCAAGAGCAATGTTTGGGGATTTCAAATGGAACTTTTTGGACTAATATTGATGCCCATTGATTTTTTCTTATTCAAGCAGATTCCTATGAAATTCCATTTCATAGATCTGCTTGATTCTTCATATCTATCTAATATTAAGTCTATTTTGAATTTCTATTGTTGCAGCTTATTATATGACCACTTTTTTCTCCGGTCTACTTGTGATCTTTGCTATATCTATGCTTTGTTACTCTTTCTCTATATGCCACTGTATTTCTGGTTGCAGTTGATATGGATGATCTGTCTGAATGCTATCAAAGTCCTCTTTTTGCCATGGCAACAACAATTTTTATCTTTCATCACATGCAATTGTAGCTCCTATATTTTCTTCCTCTTCATATGCTTATATTCTGTGATGTAGTAATATGTTTAGAGGACTATTTTACCACTACTGATATGATCTTACCTACAGCCAGCCTAGTCATGTTCATAGAGTTCTGTAATTCTGCTGGTTCTTATTCCATGTCATCTAGCTCACAATCTACTCACATAGTTTTTCAAATCTTGACATTTTTTCTTACAGCATATAGAGTTCTTTGTTGGCTTAAATGCATACTAGTTCTATTATGTCTATGTAGTTGTTCTTTATACGATGTCTATATTATTGTATATACTCTTGTTGCTTTTTGATATGGAGATGGCTAGCTATCTTCATTTTGGCCGAAGTATACATGGTTTTATCTTCCTATCATAATTTTAGGATTCTTTTTCTTCTATTGGTTTTTCTCCTCTTATCGAGGGTCTTTGTTGTTGTCTTTTGTACATTGTTATATTTACACTATAATAAAAGCAATGATTTTATCAAAAAAAAAATGTTGCTTTGATGATCAAGAGATAATCATCTATAAGGAAAACATATGAAATTGATAGTCTAGTACAAGCTAGATAATAAGTCTCCAGTAATTGCTATTGGATAGCATAATGAAGAAATCATGAAAACTTTCTGAATATATGATAAACAAGTATAGGAAAAGAGGGCAACCTTATTTGAGACTACGAGTAGGAGAAAACTAAGATGAAGGCTCCCTATTAATCAGAAGGTGCAGGTGGATTTGAACATGGTCTCTTTTACTAATTGAATAAATTTGAGATGAAATCTAATATTAGGTTAGAATCTAAAAGAGATAAGACCAATGGACACGATCATAGGCCTTTTACATTTCTAATTTAAAAATCATCAAGCTCTAAGAAAAGGGGCCTCTATTTAATAAATGCATAAGTTCTTAATTCAGAAGAATTTGATTAGTCATATGCCATCCTTGAATAAAAGCCCCCTGCTCAAGAGAAATTATATTAGCTACAAGAGGCTTTAGTCTGCTAACTAAAATTCTAACCATAATTTTATAGGAAATATTATAGAGGCTAATAGATTTGAAATTCTCTATTTTTTTAAGGTTGTGTATCTTTGGAATAAATGTTATGTAGGTTTTTCCCAATCATCAGGCATTTTGGATGTTCTAAAGAAGAATTGGATAGCCTACATAACATTAAATCTAATAATATATCAGAATTCATGGAAAAAGAAACTAAGAAATCCATCCAGTCCCAAAACCTTGTCCAAGTGCATGCTCTAGATAGCATCAATGATTTCATCTTCCTCAACTTCACTTATCATGCCAAATTTTGCTCAAGTGTTATCTCTAGTGAAATAGTAGGAATCTTAAATTCCTATGGTATCGGCTCTTTGACCCACCTTTAATGAAAGTGTTCTAAAAGCATTTATATAATTTGATTTTGATATTCAACCACCTCTCCTTGACCCATCTTGAGTCTAGTGATTCGATTATATCTTCGCCTCAAAATAGTGGATTTATAAAAGAATTTAATGTTAGCATCACCATCCCTTAGCCAATTGGTTCTAAATTTTTATCTCCAGAACATTTCTTGCATTTGAAGGTTCTTATGGTATATTTTTAAGAAGAGCAAAATATATTAATGTTCCTATTTAGAATTACCTGCATCTGAGCTTTTAAAGCCTACAATATATATATTTCTTCATTAAGCTACTCCCCCTTTTTGAATAAATTACTCACATTTGTCTTCCATTGCTTCAGGGCTTGTTCAATATTGTGAAGGACTCTTGTTAGCTTGACCCAGGTGAATTATGACCTTCATAATGCCAAGCTTTTTTAACCACACTCCAAATTATATATTTACATAATGGTCAAAACTATTTGAATTGAAAAGGAATAGCCTTTCTTAATGCTTCCCAAGCAACTAAAAGCAATATAAAATAATGATCTCAAGCAAATTTGGTTAAATAAGACACACTAGTTTCAGGGTATAGATCAAACCATGCATTTAAATCAAAGGCTCTATCCAGCCTCTCCCATACTCGAGCAAGGCCCAATCTATTGTTGCATCATGTACATTTAGAGCCATGAAATCCTAGGTCTATAAGGCTAGTTTGTCAAAGAAACATATGAAACTTCCTGATTTCTCTAGTAATTTTGAAAGGCTTGCCTCTTTTCTTATCGTCTAATAAATTGAGATAGTTAAATTTGCCAATAAGAAGGAAGGGAGATCCAAAGACATGATAGAAGCAGTCTCCATCCAAAGGCTTTGGTATTCAATTTCATAAGTACTAGCATACATAACTCTGATGATCCATATTGACCTAGAGTGAGGAGTGATGATTCCAAAGGCAATATGTTTGTTAGTATGGATGAAGGATATATTGCCAACATCCTTATGCCAACAAACAATCACTCTCCCAAAAAGTCCGATTACCTGGATCATGTACAACTCTTATTTAGGGTCCATAACTCTTTTGACTTTATTCATAACATTTATAGATAGTCTGATTTCATGAAAACAATGTATAGATGGACTATATTGATAAATCATGGATTTAGTATAGTTAATAAAGGGAGGTTAATTTAGGAGCCCCTCGATAGTTTGATGCTATAATTTTTATGATGATGGTGGAGCTAGAGATTGGCCATCCAATTCAATCAATATAGACTTATGATCAAACTCAACATCAGCTGCAACTTACTAACTCTCCAAAGTGAGTTGCTCCAAAGAGGCTAAAAAAGCTTTCCCCCTTGGGTTGTCAGCTTGATATAATATAGATTTAACTTTTTAAATAAGAGATGCATGAGTTGAAAGGGTATTACCAACAATATTAGTGGATATTATGAGCTCCAACCCTTCTACAGACTTGGTCCCAAAGCATGTCAACCCTTCAAATCAATCTTCAGACAACTTTCTAAGTGTGCACTATCGAAAACTTCTTTCGAGGGGAGGGGGTTGAGGCATCAATAATGTTCATACCTTCACTTTGTGTGGAACCCTCTAATATAAGAACTTTGGTCTGTGGAGGTGATTCTGAGCCCAAAGAAGAGGTTGGCTTTATGACTTTGGTAGAGGATCTTTTTCTTTTTTTTTAACTATTGGAGAATCCACCACCATCGCAGATGTTATAAGTATTATCATAATCTCCAAACTCTATGGAACTGTGCCTTCCTTTGTATTATCCTTCTCCAATGGGGCAAACATTGATCTCGACATCTCTTGAGATGCAGTCTTTGTACCAGAATGCATCTTGGGTGGAGACTTTTTAAATATCCTCTTTGGATTTATCCATCCGCTAAGCTGTTGGTTGGCCAAAGGTAATGAAGTTGTGGGTCTCCCACACATTGAGGATTGAGAGTTAAGAACTGAAACCCTGGATGCCTAGATCTAAGATCCATAAACTAGTTTAGCATTTGTAGATGTGATTGCATGACATTTTTCCTCTTCAATCGTGCACCTCAGCCACCCATAGATATAGCACATCTCTAGCAGTTCTGCATAAGTGAACTGCTGTCAGAGGACATTACATCTGCCCTTATCCTAGCTCATGTACAAATAGATTTAGTGGTGTCAATAAATATATATACCCTCATGAAACCCATTTCGATTGAGATCGCCATCCATTCATCTAGAAAATAATGGAGTCCTAGCCAAGGATAATATCTTCATAATCTTTTCCTTCTCCCAAAGTTCTAATGATAGATCAAAAAGTTGAATCCATACTTGAGCATGTCTGATTACATCTCTTCTCGGTCAGAAATTTGGTCTCCAGCTTTCAATGGCTAGCAATTGCCCTACAAGAGAGACATAAAGATCTTCTTTCACATTCTACCAGTTGTGCAATTCATGTGTAACAAAATCTACCAAAAATTGCTTTCCTAAGATCTTACCCAAAAGAGCTGCTTTCCAATAGTTGGATGAATGTTGGATCTCCTTTGTTGAGAAGATAGCCACATTCTTGAATCTGGCTTCAAGTACTACTATTTTTTCTTCAATAGTCTTTGAGGTCTCGTTGAAGGTGTCGAGACCCTGGAACCAATATTTTCATACTTTCTTTGAGCCATTCTTCTGAGGAGAACTCCGTGAAGATGATGCCATCACCTCCTTCACAGATGAATTTGGCTTATTGGATACCTCTAGAGAGAAGCCCTCTCCAAGGATAGTTGATTTAGATCCATTTTGGTCAATTTTTCTCTCTTAGAACTGCTCACTGAAACCCTCGCTCCATTCTTATCCAAATTAGATATTTCTTTTTCTTTTGCTTTTTTCCTTTGGTAATACCAAATTTGCTCACAATCAAATTATTTGCCCAAGATGACATGTTCTATGTAAAACACTAAATTTCTTTTATTGCCTACCTAGATTAGATTTTGATCATAGCAAGCCTTTTGCACTACCTATGAGTTTGCAAGATGAGTTCAACTCTCTTTGCTAGTAAAAGTGGTAATTTATGATCTACTTTAAGCAAATTTGGGTTTGATATAAATTGATTTTGGTCATAATTGGATCAATCTGTCTAGACTTATATGTTAATTGGGTTGAGTTTAGGTTTAGATCTTTGATCCATTTAACTCATTTTAACCCATTTAGTAATTAGGTTGGATCATAACTTGATCTATTTAACTTATTTAAAACTTGCTAAACCTATTTTTAACATGTTTAACCCAATCCGCTTAACCTATTTAGTCTATTTAACTTGTTTAACCCAAGTTGACCTATTTAATAAATAGGTTATATATCTCTAGCCGAATTTCCTGTTTAATAAACATATTAGGTTCAGATCTAAATTTTTGATCCATTTAATAAACAAGTCAAATTTGGATTGATGAATTTTTAATCCGATCCATATCTAACTTGACTTGATCCATATTTGATCTAACCTAATCTATATCTGACCTGGCCCAACCCATTGCTACCTCTATCTACCAATGGCAAAAACAAAATTTGATGTTGATTATTTGAATTATCTTGAAGACCTATTTGGACTGAAAGGCAATGCAAGTTTAATGTTAGATTTATGTGTTAAGATGTAGAGCAAGAAGCATGCTAAGTCATTTGGTTATCTCCACTTTATTTGAAGTGGGGTATTGCCTGTTATATCAAGCTTCCCAAAAGCCTATAGATGGTGAATGAATCATATGAATTTAGTAATTTGTTTTGACAAATTTAAGGTGTTTCTGCACATAAAAATTCTATTTTACAAATAGGGAGAAGTGGAAAGATGCAATCTACCAACCTACCTTTTTCTTTTTTATTGTGTCCTTAATGAATTACAACAACAAATAAAGTGTGAAATAGTTGATTCAAATTTTTTAACATGTAATTCATAATAACTCTTTTAACTTTATGAAGAAATTTCTTACCATGTTTTGGTTAGCTATTCATTAAGATATATTATTTGCTTTAGGAATAATAATTTTATATTGGATAGGTTAAGAATTTTTATGGTGCTTATATACTCTTGAGCCCATTTATCCAAAAGCCTAGGATTTTAGATAGGATCTTGAAATTTATTAGAAAATTAGTCCACAGGGCTTAGGGCTAAAAATGGATTGGATACTAGTATATCCATATCCATATTTATTTTATTTAATAAATATAAATATAGATGTGAATATTAATCAAACGTAAAAATTTATATCCATATTTATTTTAAATGGATATGGATATAAATCGGATTCCAAAAATATAGATATAAATATAGATATAAGTCGAATGATTAAATTTTATAACTACAAAATTAAAAATATTATTAGATAGATGATAAATGAAGTTAATAATATATTAATGTGATCATTTATTTTTTAAAAAATTATGAATAATATATAAAATTAAATAAAATGATAATTAGAATCAGATATTTGGATATGGATCGTATAGTTGTCTATCCATATCCAAATTTTTTTGATGGATATGAATACGGATACACATATAGATATTAATTGGATGCTTAAATTTGTACTCATATTCGGATAGATTCAAAAATAAAAATGGATCTAGATGGATATTATTCAATCTACTTTCACCCCTACATAAGGTGCATAGAAAATTTACTAATATTTGGACCAAGCATATCCAAAAGAGTGGATTCCATTATAGCTACACTTTATTCTATAACAAATATAATTCTATCAATGATCAATATTAAATTTTTGAAAAGCGGATATATATTCATTTCTTTTGTAATTAGTCATAAGCAGAGTGCAATTTATCTCTGCCTTGAGGTTGAAATTATGTATACATGAACCTAAAAGTCTGCATATATTGTATGGATCAGTGGCAAAAATTCAGTTTCCTGCTTTTTTTTTTAGTACAAATGGACGGTCAGATTAGTCTAGTCCAAGAGCAACCCAAAAATTAGATAATCGTCGCCCTAGCGCCAACTCCAGTCCCCGGTGTGCTCAGCAACAAAGGAGGCCACCCAATCCACTACGCTATTGGCCTCCCGAAACACATGTTGGCAAGACACTACAGTGCACCCATTGGTGACCCTCCAGATGTCACCTAGGAGAGGATGGGTGTCACAATACGTGGTCCCCTCCTGGATCTAGCTGATCACCATCAGAGAATTTTTCTCAATGATGATCCTTCATGCTTGCAACTCTCGGATCTCACATATGACACTAACCCGAGCCATATGAAGTTCTGCACCCAGCACGGATGCCTCAAAAAAAGGAGAGCTCCCTACAGCCAGCAACCTTGAGTCTGGGTCCCAAATGACAAAGCTCGAACCACCTCTACCATCCCTGATGCTGCCATCAAAGTTGATCTTAACAAATCTGGAGGGTGGAGGTTCCCAAGAAATGAGCAAGGTTCTCCGTAGTGCAACAGGCACAACCAAGGAACCCCAGGGACTCGGGTTTAAAGTCGAATCCACAGTGTTGAAATGGCTATACTCTAAAGCTAAGCTTCTCACTCTCTCCATAACGTGCCTGACCGGTACAACCTGGGCATCAAAGATAAGGTTGTTCTTGGATAGCTAGATTTGATAGGCAACGTAGACCATCCGATAAGCTCTAGATGGTCTCTCATCAACACTCTGATGAATAGCCTCTAGAAAGAGTTGGAGCCAAGGGTCAGTACTTGCACCCCATGATCGACAACATGCCATCCTCCATATCAACTTAGCTCTGAGACTATGGAGAAGGGCATGCTCCATGGACTCCTCCTCCAAGCCGCAAATGGAGCAGTCAGATGGGATATCCATCCCTCTTTCTTTGAGAAGAGTACACATTGAAAGCCTATCCCATGCGACTTTCTAGAGAAAAAGTCTAACCCTAGGATGGGCTCGAATCCTCTAAATTCTCCAAATCCATGCCGCATCGATCCTCCTCTGAGGCTTGGGTCTGTACATGTCAGCAAGATCCCTAGTCGGTACCATAGGTCGGTACGAGCGCCCCCACACCCTCACATCATGATTTCGATAGACAGGAATCGAGATGGCGAGAATCCTCTCAGCGAGTTGCTTCTCAAAGAGATGAGTGGCCAGCTGCCTCTTCCAGTATTTGCCCTCCTCGTCAATCAAATCACAAACCCACAGCTAGTCGTCCACCTCAAAGCTAACAAAGGTTGGCCAACGATAGATTGGTAGACTGCATATCCAAATCTCTTGGTTGATATCGATCGAGGCACCATCACCAATCAACCACCTGACCTGAGCCGTAACTACAGGGGCATGGGCACAAATCTCCCTCCAAAAGAAGGAATAGTTATGCTGACTCTAGAGAGTATGGGGATCCTGATTTCGATCACCGTATTGGACCCTCATCACACAGCTTCACAAACACTCGGACTACGTAAGGAACCTGACTGCATGCCTGGAGAGAATAGCCTCCGTCCTGACCAAAAGGGATTGGGTCCCGAGCCCTCCATCATGCACTGATTGGCACACCACATTCCAAGATAGTAGATGGACTTCCCTACCTCCCTGATGCCGACCCCACAGGAAGTTTCAGAATAGCTAAACCAAACTTCTGAGAGTAGAGCATGGAACCACAGTGTTCACCAAGAGATAGACCGGGATAGAGCTCAACACTAATCTAACCAGGATAGTCCTCCGCATCATAGAAAGGGTATTGGCCTGCCAGCTATCAAGACGGTCCCAGATCCTTTGTTCTAAAGGCCTGCACTCGGCCCTCTTGAGTCTCCACCTCATGATGGAAATCCCCAAGTAGATGAGAGGCCCCACCTATTCTGGGATCCCCAATCTCTCCTGGATTGCCTGCTTCACCCGGGGATGAATTCTCAGACTGAAAATGATGGATGACTTTTGGAGGTTCACAAGTTATCTAGATGCCCTGCAATAGGTCTCCACAATGGTCGCAAGACATCTTGCGTTATGAGGCTAGGCCCGACCAATGAGCAGACAGTCATCTACAAAGAGAAGGTATGACAACGGTAGCCTCTCAGGAGCGGGCCAATAGGGCTCAAGCTCAGTCCTCTGAACTGCCCCTCGGAGCAAGCAAGAGAGGAAATCAGCACACAAAATAAACAAGTAAGAAGAGAGGAGGCACCCTTGGCGAAGGCTGCCAGTCGACTAAAAGTAGTCCATCGGAGCACCATTGATCAAGATGGTGAAGCTCGGGTTCTCCACACAGTCCATAATCCAAGAGATCTATCTATCACAGAAGTCGAGGTCGAAAAGTGTCTAGTGTAGAAACAATCAGCTCATCCGATCATAGGCACGCTCCATGTCCAACTTGATTGCCATCAAGCTACTCCAGGTGGAAGCATGTTGTAAGTCATGCATGAACTTCTGAGCGAGCAAGACGTTATTGGTGATGCAGCGCCCTCCAACAAAAGCATCCTGCTCTGGATTGATCAGACGAGGGATCACCGGCTTCAGACATTCGATCAGGATCTTTGCACATACCTTGTAGAGTGTTGTGCATAAGCTGATAGACCATAAGTGACTCAGAGTAGACGCATCAGGTTTCTTCAAAATAAGAGTAATCAACGTCTTCTTCTAGTCCTTTGGGATGCCTCTAAAAACAAACATCGTCTGCACTGCCTTGGCAACCTCCCCTCCAATGATGGACCAGTATTGCCTGAAAAAGAAAGATGAAAAACCATCATGTTCTAGAGCTTTATCTTATCCAAGAGACCAGAGGGCCCCCTACACCTCCTCAGCAGATACCGGATGAGTCAAGATCTCATTCTCCTGATCAAAGATCTGCTCTAACGGCTGTGATTCCGGAGGACGATCACCACCACCAAGAATAGCAGTCCAATGAGAGCTAAAGAACTAAAAGATCCGCTGCCTGATCTCCTCTCCCTCCTCCACCATGCTGTTATCCTCCTCTCTTAGCTATATGATGTGGTTAGCCGTCCTCCAAATCATCATCGACTGATGTAAAAATCTAGTATTTTGATCTCCTTTCCTGATCCATTGAATCCTGGATCTCTGTCTTTACAACATCTCCTGCTGCCTCAAAAAGGAGTGGTTGATAGCCAGTCTATGCCGGAGCAAGCTCAGATCATGTTTCTGGAGACCCTCTACTTGATCCTCTCTCAGCTGCAACTCTGAGATGTCCATCTCCACCTCCTCGATCCTTCTAGATATGTCATCTATCTCCACATGACTTCACTTGGTGAGCCTGTAATACACCAGCTCTAATTTTTTGATCATCCGATATCTTGCATCACCTCGAATTGATACCTACTATATATCATTAATCAAGTCTTAAGTTCTCGGATAGAAGATCTAGAGCTTTTCAAACTTGAAGAAGCCCCGGGAGCCCCGAAAGCCCCGGGAGAGTGGAGTTTTGCCTGACATTTAATTATCTACTGCCTTACATCCATCAGTTCCCTCCTTAGAGCTAAGTTTTGCTTGACATCTAATTATCTACAGCAGCTCTTTTAGGTGGGCAATGTGCATTTCTCTAGAACTTTCCGAGTGTATATACCAGCTGTTGGGTGACCTTTTCAACACGGCCAGTGCACGTGACCCAGGTCCAAATGATGGACAGAGACTATGTTTGAGCATCATCGAGTAGTGGATAAGTCAGGAGAAAGAGGGAGGGGAAAGGGGAAAGATAGCATAGTGATGTCCATCACTAGAGTTCCCTGCTCTCCATCTTCCTCCAGCAGCGTCCCCCAGCATCAAACTCCAACGGCTACTTCTCAGAATTCAACCATCAAAAGGCTTCTTCTTTCTTCTCTGGCTCCCCTCACCCTTGCTATGACACTAAGCTCACCCATTGCCAGTGTAGCCATCCCTTCTCCCAGTTCCCAGTCTTCTCCATTCCCTTCCAGCACTCCCTACTCCCAATCTCAGAATTTGCAGCTTGGATTGGAGAATGGGTAACCCCAAAATTACTTCTTCCTCTGAGGAGCTTTTACTTTTTCCCAAACTATCACACACCAAAATCATTTTTTCTAAAAATTTTTGGGAAGATATCTGTGAGAAGTTAGTGTATTAATGCAGGAAAATTAGGCCATGTCCATCCACAAATCCCGGTTGTGTGTCGACGAATCCAAAGTCATCATCTTTTGCTTTCCCATGGGTGATTCCTGAGAATTCCTCGGAGAATGCTGTTCAGGTGAAGAACTTTGAGTTCTTTTGTGTGCTGTGAGTTCTCAAAATTTAAAGAATTTGATATATTGTATCTCCATTTGGCTACAGAAATTGCGAGATGCGATCCTGAAAACACAGAGGAATGTGGAGATCAAGGTTGATGAGGAAACTGCCAATGGTAATTTAGTAAGATCCAGTGAAGATTGAGATATGGCTACTTGTTTTTCTGTGAAAGAAACTCTCTGCAGACCACTAAAACTAACTTTGCATTGATGACAACAGAATAAAATATTTAAAGTTACTAGCTAATTCATTGGTTTTTGTTACCACCAATGGTGTCTGTATGGTTCCTGAATTAAGGATATGAAACAAAATTTCATGTTGGTTAGAAGATCATGTTTAGAATTTGATCTTGCATTATAGTAATGGCTACGTCAAAGGGTTTATAGTGATCATGTGTTAGGCACACATTTATAAAATATATTATTAAAATGTTGGAGGACCAGCACTGAATATGATTTTTGCCCATATTAATGTTCATCTTCCTTATTTCTATATGTATGTTTCAACATCTTTGCCTGGTCAACACTCATTAATTTTTTTTTTTTTTGGGACAAAATCTTATTGTTTGTTATAATGAATTAATCATGTAAAAGGTGGACCCAATTAAGTTGAAACAAAAAACAGGTTCTGTTTGCTTATATATAGATTTATAAAGAAGTTTGACTGTTTGAGACATGGCAACTTACCATAATGGTGTTTGTATAAAAGGTTCAGGAAAGTTACATGCTTAGTCTCCAAGGAAAGTTACATGTTTGGTTATTTCTTATTGTTATTTTGCAATAGCTGTATGTAGTTTGGTTTTAATTGAGGAATAACAAGTTACATGGATATGATATTGATTGCACCATAATATCCTCTATCTGACTATCTTCTTCCTCACTCATGTAGCTACTACATTTTTTAGATTCTGAATTTCATTACAGGGAATCTTCTTTCTTTCGGTTTTTTTTTTTTGGTGAACATTTCTTTGGATATAATGATGTTAAAAGGTTGATGGATTTCGTTTGTGAAACATAAGAAACAAACTTACCACAATTGTGCAATTATCAGGCCACTATTTGCAAGCCGAGGTTGATGGAGGATTTGGACGTGATGTGATGGAATTTTTGGTTAAAGGAGATGTTGTTGCCTACAGATCCATGGCCACAAAAGTCACATACATATACCCATTCACAACAGCTTTAGGTGACTCCAAAGGACAGAAGGAAAGGATGAATAGAATCATGGAAGATTTGGGCTGGTATGCTCCAAATTTTGAATCAATGGACTGATCAATTTGGTTATTGTAAAAGAGCGATTGAATTCAGTAATGATATATGTGTCCATGTTTACTAGCCTGTATTGGATTTCTTGAGTAAAAGTGTTATAAACAAAATTACCTTCTTTAATATATGATCAAGTGATGATGTTAAACTGATATTTAATGTGAACTTTTTTCTGGTGTAGTATTTAATCCTAATAGTTTTGCTGGCATGGACAATAGTTGAGATGTAGTGTAGGAAGATAGGACAACAAATTAAGGTTAATAGAATACTTTATGGAACACATCTCTGGGATCATTGCTTTAATGAACACATAACCACGTGCATCTCTCAACAAAACCCTTTTCTGGGGTAGTTGGTGGTGAAGATCTATGTTTACAATGACTATTAGCTAGAAATAAACGATTCTTTCAAATAAACATCATAGTTTTGTACCAAAAAATAAATAAATAAAAGAAAAATAAACATCATAGTTAAAAGAAGGTATTATTCAGAAAGAAAAGTGAAGAGAAAAAAAAGTACCTGAAGTCATGACATTATGGTGCTTATGCTGCAATTTCTAGAAGAATTTCTTGCTATCATTTCTATGTTTGAATGTCGACTCTTTGGAACACGCAAGCTACAGAAAAAAAAAGCCACCCATCTCTACTAACATAATACCTTGTTTATGTCGGAAATGTTTCTATATTGACTTGCCAATCACCAGAAGGACTTCATTCAGATGGTTTTAATGTGATTATGGATGCCAAAGAGGAACAAAAGAAATCTGGAGACGAGGATATTTGTGTACTACTTCACTCTAGACTATAATATTACATATACTAATTTTCTGCACATGCAATGTAAGTTAGAGGCCAAGGCCAGAAACCACATTACTTTTTTCTTTGAAGGATGCAAGTTCTTTTATTACTGAATTTATGCTGAAAGCCTGAAACATAGAGATACGGAGGTGCCCCACACACAGAAGCGCCTCACTGAAAAGGTAGAGAAGGAACGAGCTATAGCTTTCAAGCGGCGAAAGAGATGGAGGCTTTAACTCCCCTCCATGGTGAACATTGTTTTTTAAGCTATTCTTATGGATACCTATATAGGAATATCGATCCCCTATTTGTTTTTGTACACATAGGATCATTGTATGTGGGTTGATTCTAATAGTAAGGTTCTCTTCACTCAAAAAAAAAAAAAAAAAAAAAAGATTCTAATAGTAAGGTTCTCACTGGATTATGATGTTACAATTCAACTTAGCTCTCTGGTCCGCAAGAACTCTTTTTGTATGTACTGGTGCATTCAATATAATGGCATTACTAACTTGGAATGTTAGAGGTTTGGATGATCCAGTGAAAAGGAAAACGGTGAGAGACTGCATCATAAGCTTGAGCAGCGGCATGCTTGGTTTACAGGAAATAAAATTGTCAGACCCTCACTTGCTAGTTTTCGTACATTTGAGGAAGGAGTTTAAATTCTTGATCGCATCTCAGTGCTACAGGTTCGGCAGGAGGTAACTTCATCGGCTAGAATTCGCAGATTTTGATAGTTCAGGTCACGGAATTTCTACCGACTTAAATGGAGGTTTGTATCAGTATATGGCCTGAGTGATAGATCCAGCAAAGAGGAGTTTTGGAAGGAACTAAGAGAATTGAGAAGAAAATATGCTGGAACCTTGGATTATTAGAGGCGATCTCGTTGCAAATATCTCATCAAATGACGAAAAAGGTAATCCTCAATCAAGCTCAATTTCCAAAGCCTTCATTTTTGGCATAAGAAGGCTGCAGTTAATCAAGTTACCGTTCAAGATAGAGATTTTACATGGAGTAAACTGGCTATGGCAAAGTTAGATCAATGCTCTCTCTACCGAGAAGAACACTCGTAAAGACACTTTTCACCCTTGCTGGGATCATGCCCCACTCCAACTTACCTTCCATGAAAAGAAAGAAACCAACAAATGATTTAGATTTAAAAGATGATGGTTCTCAAAAGCGTCGCTAAAGCTGTGACTAATGCTTGGACCACCGATCAGACCATGAATAATGCTGCAGGTTGTGTTGCCATAAAACTTTAGAGCACCAGAGAAGCTCTTAAAAACTAGAGCCAATGCATTCAAACACATTGACATAATCAAAAAAACGATCTCCTTTGCCTGGTTCAAGATTTAGATATCAAAAGGGAGATCCCCACTGTTGGTGTAGAAACTGATCGTCGTCGGAGGTCGCTGAAGTTGAGGCCGTTGAGGTCACCGCCGGAGACCTGCAAAATAGAGTCCCATCCGGAGCCGATGGGGGATGGCTCCGACAGGACCCTCCAACGCTCAAGTCAATTCTGGCCAACAGGAATGGAGTGTTCGGGAATGAGTTCCGGAGCTTAGAGAAGAAAAGGAGAGCTTAGAGATCAAAGAGATTAGCCTTAGCGTATCTGGAGGAGGGCCCTTTTATAGCGGAGCTTGATGGTGATGGCTGCTGCCACGTGCTGGCGGGCCGCTCGAGATTCGGTGGAGTCAGTCTCCCGAGGAGGTGCCGTACGTGGCAGAGTTGGTGGTGACAGCTGCTGCCGCATGCTGGCGGGTCACTCGAGGTTCGGCGGAGCCAGTCTCTCGGGGTGGTGCCATACGCGGCAGGGTTGGTGGTGACAGCTGCTGCCGCATGCTGGCAGGCCGCTCGAGGTTCGGCGGAGTCAGTCTCTTGGGTAGGTGTCGCATGGGGCTGGTTACGGAGAGAGTGGCATCGATAGTGGCGGCCATACCATCCAGTCTCGTTGTTCGTCCAAAGGAGTTCAGACTTGTAGGAGAGTTTGGCCGAAGGGAAAGCTTGGGAGTAGCTCGGCCGTAGCGGAGTTCGGAGGAGCTCGGCCGGCTGAAGAGATGGCTCGGGGGAGTTCGGCCGCTAGAAATTCGAAGCTCGGCTGTTGGAGAGTTTGACCTGCCGTTGGACTTTGGTTGAGGGCCGACCGCTGGAGGGTTCGGTGGGAGCTCGGTCGTCCGAAGTTCGGGATGACCGCTGAGTTCGGGTGCCGGGTGATTCCGTTAAAGCTCGGCCGCTCGGAGTCCAAGGAGCTCGACCGCTAAGTAGCTCGGCTGGCTGAAGGGGTTCGGTCTTGACGCTGGGAGTCCGAAGAAGCTCGGCAGCTAACTAGTTCGACCGGCTGAACGGATTGGAAGAAGCTCGGCCGCTGGGAGTTCGACTGAAGCCCATCTGCCGAAGCTCTTCTGCGGCTACTGGTTGCATTAGGCTGGGCATCGAGCTAGGCTTCGGCTGGAGCGGAATTTATCCCCAACACTAGCCCCCCCCACTCCTGAGTTCGAAAATCGAAGGAAGGGAGTGCAGAAAAGACGACTGCTAAAGTCTTCCTCTGAGCTCTGTGCTGGTCTAGGTCGAAGCTCGGGGGAGATCTCATCTCCGACTTGAAGTTGACATCGAAGTTGAAGCCCGGAGAAGATCCCATTTCTAGCCGGGGTTGACACGGTTGCTTTCTCTAGTCAAGGTCGATGTTGAAGCTCTCCGGCCGAGGTCGTCGCGGGCCTTACCTCTATCCGAGGTTACTCAGACGCTCTGGCTGAGGTTATCGCGGACTTTATCCCTAGCCGGAGTTGATGCGGGCACTCTGGCTGAGGTCGTCGTGGGCCTTATCTCTATCCGAGGTTACTCAGGCACTCTGGCCGAGGTTGATGCGGGCGCTCGGGGGAGATCTCATCTCCTACTACCGAAGTTGGCCCAGTCCCTCGGGAGAGATCTGATCCATAGCCGAAGTTGTCCACGATCGCTCGGGAGAGATCTTATCTCTGGCCGAGGTTGATGGAGATTCTCTTTCCTATGGACTTCGAAGCTCGGACTTGAACTTTGCTCGCGTTAGGATGAGGTTCTCCTCCTGTTCCAGACGGGCCATGGGGGCACATAAGGGCCATTGTCAGGGCCTCTCCCTCCATCTCGTCTTTTGTGAATGAGGCCTTCACTCAGGAGAGATCTTATCTCTGGCCGAAGTTGTCGCTCAGGGAGAGATCTTATCTCTGGCCGAGGTTGCTTTTCGGGAGAGATCTTATCTCTGGCCGAAGTTGCTCTCGGAAGAGATCTTATCTCTGGCCGAACTGCTCGGAAGAGATCTTATCTTTAGCCGAGGTGATTTTTTGGGAGAGATCTTATCTCTAGCTGATGTTACTTTTCGGGAGAGATCTTATCTCTGGCCGAACTGCTCAGGGAGAGATCTTATCTCTGGCCGACGTTGCTTTTTGGGAGAGATCTTAACTCTAGCCGAACTGCTCGGGAGAGATCTTATCTCTGGCTGGCGTTGCTTTTCAGGGAGAGATCTTATCTCTGGCCGAACTGCTCGAGAGAGATCTTATCTCTAGCCGAGGTGGTTTTTCGGGAGAGATCTTATCTCTGGCCGACGTTGCTTTTCGGGAGAGATCTTATCTCTGGCCGATGTTGCTTTTTGGGAGAGATGTTATCTCTGACCGAACTGCTCGAGAGAGATCTTATCTCTAGTCCGAGGTGATTTTTTGAAAGAGATCTTATCTCTGGCCGAACTGCTCGGGAGAGATCTTATCTCTAGCCGAGGTGGTTTTTCGGGAGAGATCTTATCTCTGGCCGACGTTGCTTTTCGGGAGAGATCTTATCTCTGGCCGAACTGCTCGAGAGAGATCTTATCTCTGGCTGAACTGCTCGGGAGAGATTTTATCTCTAGCCGAGGTGGTTTTTCGAAAGAGATCTTATCTCTGGCCGACGTTGCTTTTCGGGAGAGATCTTATCTCTGGCCGAACTACTCTTTGACCTGCTCGTGTTAGGACGAGGTCTTTCTTCCTAACACGACGACTGTTGACTGCTTCTTTCCCTGTCATTACATAGTTTTGGCGTCGAAAAACAATACACTGTTGAAAGGGAAGAACTTCATTGAAAGGAAGTTACTAGCAATGTTTTTCCGAATTCTCTGTGATTCAAGACGACCTTTTCTACCTCATGCTGGCTTCCTCACTTTGAAGCATGCTTCTCTTGGCTTCCATGCTGGGTCCTGGGGTAACGTTGACGACGTAGTGAGGCGGCCGATCCTATCGTTTTTTGTTACGGCAGCGCCCTTCGCCAATCTTCAGGCTCGCATCAAATGAATTTACCCAGCCGCCCCTTTCTAACGAGCTCCTCGATCTCGTCTCGGAGCTGCATGCACTCCTCAGTGCCGTGGCCGTGGTCGTGATGGTAGAGGCAGTACTTGCTTCGGTCACGCTTGTTTGAGGAAGATCGTAACCCTTCGGGTCTTGACAGTTGGTTCTTAACTTTGGTGAAGATCTGAGTTCGAGGAGCGTTGAGGGGGGCATAGTCGCGGAATCTTTTGGGAGGAGGGCTTCTTCGCGCTTCTCTGTAAGCTCGAGGAGTTCGAGCCTGTCTGCTATCGGAGGGAGTCTGTGAGCGCGGCCGAACTTCATTCGGCTCCCCATTGCCTGCCAGCCACTCCCTTAAGGCTTCTTCATCCTTCGACTTGAAGGCTTCTTCCGCATGGACATATCTCTCGGCCCGAGCCAGCAGATCGGCGAGGTCCCTAGGGTACCTTTTCTCCAGGGAGAACAGCAAGTTATTTTTTTGAAGACTGCCCTTGAGGGCGGCCATGGTGACTGATTGGTTCAGGTTTCGGACTTCCAGCACGGCAGTGTTAAACCGGGTGACGTAGGCCCGGATGGGTTCCCCCGCCTTCTGCTTGATGGCCATCAAGGAATCCGAACCTCGGCGCGGCCGCCTACTACTCACAAAGTGGACCACGAACTGTTGACTCATCTGGTCAAATGATAAGATGGTACTTGGCTTGAGCGTCGAGTATCAATTTCTGGCAGCTCCTTTCAGGGTAGAGGGGAAAGCCCGGCACAATATAGCGTCTGGCGCACCGTGGAGCAGCATCATCGTCCGGAAGGCTTCCAAGTGGTCGATCGGGTCGGTGGTCCCATCGTAGCTGTCGAACTATGGGAGCTTAAAGTTCGACGGGATCGGTTCCTGCATGATTTTCTGCGAAAAAGGGGGGTCAGTGCAAACGTCATTGCCACGTGAGGGGGGAGTGTGACGAAGTTTTTCGATTCGCTGGCTCATTTCTAAGAGCCTTTGATCCAGAAGATCTTCACGGTTTCTGATCTCCAAGGCTCTCTTGTGGAACGGGTGCGAGGCTTCACCCTTGGCCGATCCATGATCCGAACAAGGGCTCTCCCTCCTCTGCCTCTCCAATCCGGGGATCGAAGGTCGGGTTGTCCAAGTCGGTTGCTCTTGGACCGGATCACTCAGCTCCGGAGAGTCCCACGCCGGTTGGGCTGGCACTGGGGCTTGCTGGTGCATGGCCTGCACTGCCTGCACTACCTCCGTGAGATCATGAACCTGCTTGACGAGCAGGTTGAACTGCTCCGCGTCCACCGTGGCTACAGAGTGAGCCTGGATTGCTGAGGCTGGAGCAGGAGCGGCCGGATCCGGACGGGATCGGGCCATGGAGGCCGCCGACCACCGAGTCGAGGCTCTCCTGGGGGGCATCTCTTCTTTTTTTTCTGAAAAGAGGAAGAAGAGAAATCTTTGGAGTGGAAAGGGGGAAAACATTGCCGAGCACTCCTTTAAGAACGAGGGAACTTCGGCTTTCTCTTAACAGAGAAGGCGCTCCTTCTAGCGCCAATCTGTTGGTGCAGAAACTGATCGTCGTCGGAGGTCGCTGGAGTCGAGGCCGCTGAGGTCGCCGTCGAGGACCTGCAAAATAGAGTTCCGTCTGGAGCCGGTGGGGGTGGCTCCGGCAGGACCCTCCGACGCTCAAGTCAGCTCTGGCCAACAGGAATGGAATACTCGGAAATGAGTTTCGGAGCTTAGAGAAGAAAAGGAGAGCTTAAAGATCAGAGAGATTAGCCTTAGCGTATCTGGAGGAGGGCCCTTTTATAGCGGAGCTTGATGGTGATGGCTGCTGCCGCCTGCTGGCGGGCCGCTCGAGATTCAGCGGAGTCAGTTTCTCGGGGAGGTGCCGTACGCGGCAGGATGGGTGGTGACAGCTGCTGCCGCATGCTGGTGGGTCACTCGAGGTTCGGCGGAGCCAGTCTCTCGGGGTGGTGCCGTACGCGGTAGGGTTGGTAGTGACAGCTGCTGCCGCGTGCTGGCAGACCGCTCGAGGTTCGGCAGAGTCAGTCTCTTGGGTAGGTGCCGCATGGGGCTGGTTACGGAGAGAGTGGTGTCGGTAGTGGCGGCCATACCATCCAGTCTCGTTGTTCGTCCAGAGGAGTTCGGACTTGTAGGAGAGTTCGGCCGAAGGGAAAGCTTGGGAGTAGCTCGGCCGTAGCGGAGTTTGGAGGAGCTCGACCGGCTGAAGAGACAGCTTGGGGGAGTTCGGCTGCTGGAAATCTGAAGCTCGGCCGTTGGAGAGTTCGGCCTGCCATTGGACTTCGGCTGAGGGCCGGCCGTTGGAGGGTTCGGTGGGAGCTCGGTCGTCCGAAGTTCGGGATGACCGCTGAGGAGTTCGGGCGCCGGGTGATTTCGTTAAAGCTCAGCCGCTCGGAGTCCAATGAGCTCGGCCGCTAAGTAGCTCGGCCGGCTGAAGGGGTTCGGTCTTGACGCTGGGAGTCCGAAGAAGCTCGGCAGCTAACTAGTTCGGCCGGCTGAACGGGTTGGAAGAAGCTCGGCCGCTGGGAGTTCGGCTGAAGTCCGTCTGCCGAAGCTCTTCTGCGGCTACTGGTTGCATTAGGCTAGGCATCGAGCTAGGCTTCGGCTGGAGCGGGATTTATCCCCAACATCCACCATCTTCTTAGATGGTGAAATTGAAGCTAGGAGCGAGATTTAGCACTCGAGAATTTTGATCGTCGAGTTTTTATATGTTGGAAGTTCATGCCTTTGAATTCATCATCAAGATCTTCTACCAAGTGTCTTTCAAGTTGGTGATCTCAAACTCTTACTCTTTCTCAGATGAGTAGCACCAAACACCGACTCCTCATCTCTTACTAGAGCTTCGACCACCTTTAAAGCATGGATGCTACTATTTTCTCTTAATAATTTAAAGTATATTTAAAAAATTCTGCAGTCATTTATCACATACTTAGGTTGCATGGTTTTCTACATTATCAAAGGGCTAATCTCATATGAAAACCTAAATTTAACCAAATTCACTACCCTAATGTTATCGACCACCTTGCCTGACATTAACAAGTTCAAACCAACTTAACTGACAGGGGCCATCTCAAGGGAAACATAAATTTAACCAAATTCACTATCCTAATGTTATGGAAACTTCGGAGCCTTGTACAATTTTCTCACCGTCACCAATCCTGCAGATTTGCTGATCTTCTCAGGTCTAATTGCTAGTGGTACATATGACTACGAAGCAGAGAAACAAGCACAAATGCATAAAAGTTCTGCATCTCAGCTCCAGAGGTTGCTTCATGATGCAAGTTTCCAGGTGGAGGAGCTGCTAAAATGCAAGGGAGGCATTTGCTTTTTCTTCAGCTCTATGTCAGGAATGTGCTTTATTGGGGCTATTTTGAGCCTGATTCTTGTTTATAGGACCAAGAATGTCTAAATAGTGTTTCCTAGTTTATTTTTATGTAAAGAAGTCATTTTATTGTGTGGCCATTTGATGTCTAGTATCTTATCATTGTATATTATATTTTGGAGCTTTGCTTTCACCTTTATCTTATTTTTTGGGTGATTATTTTTCTATTGTAACCTGTGATGCCATTAGTATTCGTTGTCTTCTGACATGGAAGTATTTTACCTGAACCATTTATAGCGTCTCGTTTACGTTACGAAGTAAAATATTGTTAGGGAAGTCTTAAAAGACTCGGTGCATTGCCTGAATCCTTCACCCTGCTTATTTTGTGATTGGCTTCAAAATTGGCATTTTGATAGGTAATCTGGTGCTGATTCATCCTCCAGCATGTTGTATTGTAGAACGTTTTATTTTTCACTTTCTTTCTTTCGCACCTGAATTTGTCTATGCTGCTTTTGGGGAGGATTTCATGGTCCAGTGGCAGCACTTCTTCTGCATGGATTAATTAAGATGGTTTCTTTAATAGATATATTCTTTTCATTCCTATGCTTGAGTGTTCATGCAAGGTAAACCAAGTTTTGCAGTCAACTTAATACACTCATCTTGTAACTACTAATCTTTAAATTTCTTCTGCATTCTTGGAGTGCCATATCGATGTAAGCTGATTGAATTGTGTGTACTTGTTAGGCTTCTATCATGTCTCTAGGCTAAATATTTTTGCTCTATTCTTTGCCCACTTCAATGCTGCGTATGCTCGAGGTGTTTAACCCTGCATCTAGGGTGATAAACTTTGGATGTCTCAAAACAAAATTTGAGTAGATACTTGCAATGCATACCAGGCCTTTGCTGTCAGATTTCATAGGTTATCAGCTATCAAACATTCTGGATGGGGACTTCAGCGGTAACTTCTCATGAGCATCCAAGTTTAGCTATAAATGATCTGCTTCTTAAGCAACCTACTTCTTGTACAACCTTAAGCTCCAATTCTGAAGTAAAAGTTAATACTTTAATGCAGAAATAAATCATGGACAAAGAAGCTTTTGTTACACTGACAACTAGTCTGACTCATCCATTGCTGTGACAGGGAACTGCTTATCAGTCACTACAGCAAGCCTAGCTACTGATATATTTTTGGGGTCTTCTCACAATGTGAAATCAAAGTTAGTTACCTGAATAACAACAGTAATTCAAACAATTACTGAAGCTATATATGTACCAAAATAGTACCATCACTTCTTGCAAACTAACTTGACTCCAAGCATGCAACCAGAGGCATGTACCGTGACTTTAAATTCAATTAAAATAGCACTTCTGAATGCATTATATGAGTAAAAAATTACCTTTATTTTGTCAAATTAGGGATCTTGATGGTAGATTGGGGGATTCCATCTATGATGGAAACCTCTGTTTCAATCTGTCCATATTATAAACAACAATTAATGTCAGAAAGGAGGGATGATGAGATGTAGCAGCCTCAAAAAAGAAAGAAAGAAAGAAAGAAAGAAAAATTCAGTTTTATGCTACAAACTCAAGAATGTGTGACACAATTGCAGGTAGTTTTCCTTTAGATATTATATGAAGAAAACCCTAATGATCAGAGTATTCAAAAAAAAAAAAGGAAAACTCAAAAAAGAAAAGAAAGTGTGGAAAATGATGCAGAGGACTCTAAGAGCAAGCAACTGGATGGGCCCCACATGCAAGTGCTGAAGGGTTAGGGATCTTTTGGGTGCCTCTGGAGCCCCGTCCCCTGGACCAATGTCCAAGTTAATCCAACCACAAAGAGTAGAGCCTCTAGCCCATGATCCTAGTTGATCTAACCACCAGAGGTAGCCTTTTACCCTAACTTTGACGGTCACTTAACCTAACCTTCTCCATGGGCTGAAAGGTCCTAAAGTTTCACAACCTCCCACATGTATATTTATTAGCTAAGAAATGGTTCACATGTGCTGTCCTGTTGATCTATATATTCCAGCAAAAATATCAAAAAAAAAAAATAAAGATTATACTTTTGAAGTTTCTAAGCAGAGATTAAATGTTATTTTATCCTGCATCCAGTTTTATATAATACTCATATCAAATGTGAGTATACCATGCATTATACTTTTCTAGTATTTTATTTTATTTGATACTTTCCCTTAGAATAATAAAATGCCACAAATTGACCAAAATGCAAACCACCCCTTGGGTTAGCACTTAACCCTAGTTAGGGATTCAGCATGCATGAATAAAGTAAGGTTAGGGTTAAGGCAAAAAATAAAAAAAATAAAAAAATAGAGGGTGTGACCTTTTTCTTCATTTTTCTTTCTTTTTCGTTCGCAGGTATTTGGTATTTGGGAATTTTTGTTTTGAGGCCTGAGCGGGTTTGACTAAAAGCATTCAATTTACCCCCAAATTTTTAACATTTTGGTGGGAAAAAAATTTGGATTTGGAGGGCTTCTCATGGCGGCGTCACGATTCAAATTCCTCCGTCGACGTGGTTCGATCCGAATGGGTAATCTCTCTTTCCTTAAGAGAGATCGGGCCGTGGTCTCTGGGAGATCGGGCCATCTAGGATTTCGAGGTTTTAAGCTCGAAAGATTGGAATTTTCCGAGCCGTGTTTTTTTTTAGTTTCTCTTAAACACCGGTAATCTTCGTAGATCGATCGAATTTTAGTTTTCCGTGGGTGTCTAGGTGTTGTTTGTGCTGTATATTTGCTCTCATGCTCGATTCTCGTCTAGGGTTTCGGTTTTCTAAGGTCTGGTGCTTTGGAGATCCGAGATTTTGCGAGAATTATGGATTTTGAGCCTTAAAACGGGTGAGGAAAATTGGGTTTCTGAATTTATGTTTTATGAATGGACAGTCCGCCTTTTGTTATCATTTTTTGTAGTTTTGATGTGCCTGTGAAATGTGATCTCACTGTTGCTTAATTGATGCTTTTATTTGGTGATGTTGATTGATAGATATTGACATCTTCGGATTCGAAAACAGTTCATCATCAGGTTTTAGATTTCCCGCGTTATGATTTTAGATTAGGGTTAAATGGGTGAGGAGAGGAACTGAATGGTTGTTTTCGTGTGTTTAACTTGTCTTCACGTGCATTATGCTGTCAATTTCTTATCGTAATTACATGTTTGAGAAGCTGATTGATCAATTTTGGTTTTTACTTGTTTTTATGCACATTACTTTTTGTATTTTGTGCTTGTAGGAAGTCATAGAAGCTGAAATGAGATGTTGAGTGTTTTTATCTGTTTTGTTGCATGCAGTACGCTTCGTACTTTGTGCTTAAGGTTCGTTTTGAGAAGCTGAGTCATGATTTCAGTGAGCTTTTACATGGTTGGGGATATATCATGCTTTATATGTTGCTCCTGCAATAAGTTTTTGAGAAGCTGAATGATCGGTCTTCATATGCTTTTGCTTGCTTCTGATACACATTAAATTTTATACTTTGTTCTTGCACTAAGTATTTGAGAAACCAAAGGCTTAATCTTGATATGTTTCTGCTTGTTTCAGTACAAGTACACTTTGTTTGGTGCTTGTAATAAGATTTGAGAATCTGAATGATTTTCTGCATGCTTTACTTGCTCCACGTTATAATTTATAATTTGTGCTTGTACCAAGTTTTTGAGAAGATGAATGATTGATCTTAATGCATTCTTACTTGTTTCATTACATTTTACTCTTTGTGATGCATTAACTTTTCTTTTGGTTTGGTATTGTTTTGCCATTAGGATACAGGAGAAATTAGCAGGATCATTTGGTTTCAAACATTGAAGAGTTGTTTGTTTCAGTTAGTAGAAGCATAGATCGTGATGTTGGTGGTCTTGAGTGAAGCATCTATAACGGCAAGACCATTTATGTGAAGATAAAACTCAGCTAATGGAATGCAATAGGGATGATGCCCTCAGGGCAAAAGAAATTGCTGAAAGAAAGTTCAATGCAAAGGACATTGCGGGTGCTAAAAAATTTGCTTTGAAGGCCCAAAATCTCTTTCCGTCGCTTGAAGGTATCTCCCAGATGATAGCAACTTTTGATGTTTATCTTGCATCAGAAATGAAAGTAAGTGGAGAGAGTGATTGGTATGCAATTCTGTGTTTGGATGCTTCAGCTGATGAAGAGACCATGAAGAAACAGTACAGGAAGCTAGCTCTCCAGCTTCACCCTGATAAAAATAAATCAATAGGTTCCGAAGGTGCTTTCAAGCTTATTTCTGAGGCATGGAGTGTTTTGTCTGATAAGAGTAGGAAAATGATGTATGACCAGAAGAGGAACGTAAAAGGTTTCCAACAGAAAGTTTCTGAACCAAATAGAGATAATTCTGTTCCTAATTCTTCCAATGGTTTCTACAGTTTTGCCAACAACACAAAATCCAGTAGAAGAGCTCGTAAGAGCACCAATGGTGTTGCTCAATCTGCTGCTCCTCCTTCATCTTGTCCATTGAAACTCGATACATTCTGGACCTCATGCAACCAATGCAGGATGCAGTATGAATATCTTAGAGTATACCTTAATCACAACCTTCTATGCCCCAACTGCCATCAAGCCTTCTTGGCTGTAGAAACTGGGGTTCCTCCTAATGCACCTAATTCCTCTATTTCTTGTTCATCTAAGCGGCACCAGCAGAACTCAAATCATAATTCTTCAATGAAGAATGCTTATGGTTGTGGGAATAACTCCACCTTTCCAGGAACAGCACACCCAGGATTCCATCATGGAGGAAATGTTGACTCCTATAGCAACACAAACTTCCAATGGGGTTCATATACTAGTTCAGTTGGTGTTGCTTGCTCAACAGACTCAGCTGCTCGGGCTGCAGATATGATTCATCAGTCATTTGAGAGAACAAGAAGAAAATATGAGGAAACACAAGCAGCAATTAGAAGGGAAGAGGCTCCTCAGAGTAAGTGTTATGTTGCAAATAACACTTTTAATGGTTCTGTAAGTTACAATGCTAGCGCAAGTGGCAAAGCATATGAACAGGAACGACCTGCTTCAAAGGTTGGCAGACCTGCAAAGAGAAGAAGAAACAATAGTGGCGACACTGATCATGGAAGAGATGGGACAGAACAAATGGTGACAGAGACTGGAAAAACTGTTGCTTCTGAATTGGAAAGGGCTAATGGTGTTTGTGGGGATTATGGTAAGACTAGAGTGACTGCCAGGCAGAACAATTTTAGCAGGGAGTACGCACAAGTTGACGTTAGGAGTATTCTGATGGAGAAGGCTAAATCGGCAGTCCATAAGAAGTTGGAAGAATGGAATTTGGATGCAGCAGCCAAACTGGCAGAGAAGGAAGCAACAAAGCAGAAACAATATCAAAAGGATAAGGATAATGAAAATGCAGCATATAGGGTTGATGTGGTCGCTGCTGATAAGACCCAGTCAAATGACTCCAGAATTGGCAAAAGACAAATTCCTGGTATCAACAAGGATTCCCCCAATGACCGTAATGTAGATTCAGATAAGGAAACCACTCAACCTATATCAATTGATGTTCCTGATCCTGATTTCAATGATTTTGACAAGGATCGTACAGAAAGCTCTTTTGATGCTGATCAAGTATGGGCTACTTATGATAATGAAGATGGTATGCCTCGTCTATATGCCCTGGTCCAAAAAGTCATCTCACTAAAGCCTTTTAAGATTCGCATGAGCTTTCTCAATTCAAAGTCCAATAGTGAATTGGGTCCATTAAACTGGGTTGCCTCTGGTTTTTCCAAGACGTGTGGAGATTTCAGGGTGGGAAGATATGAAGTCAGTGATACAGTCAATATATTCTCTCACAGAGTTAGATGGGAGAAAGGACCTCGGGGAATTATTAAAATTATTCCTAGAAAGGGTGATATCTGGACACTTTACAAAAACTGGTCTCCAGACTGGAATGAGCACACACCTGATGATGTTATATACAAGTATGAGATGGTGGAAGTGCTTGATGATTACGACGAGGAGAGCGGTGTGTGTGTCACCCCCTTACTGAAAGTTGCTGGTTTCAAAACGGTGTTCCATCGACATCTAGACCCAAAAGAGGTTAGAATGATCCCTAGGGAAGAGATGTTTCGGTTTTCCCATCAGGTTCCTTCTTATTTGCTTACCGGTGAAGAAGCTCATAATGCTCCGAAAGGTTGCTGTGAACTGGACCCAGCAGCTACTCCTTTTGAACTTCTTCAAGTAATTACAGAAGTTAAGGAAGATGTGCTGATGGAGACTGCTGAACAAGAATCTAGTTGATTGTGGTGTCTGTAGGTGCAAATTTCTGATGTCATACATGCTGAATTATTGTGCTTGCTTGACTTTCTCTTAGCTTCCCTTCACTTGTCCCATATATGAAGAGCAAGAGGAATCGGGTTCGCGTGAGAAATGGATTTACTTGCGCTTACTTTAGTGGTAGTTCGAGCTCGCCTCTAGTACCTTTATTGCTACTACTTGAGTAAGCTCTCTCTCACGAGCCAGCAATTCAACATTCATTGGACTCCTAAAATCTATGATGTCATCTTTTTTTCCTTTTCAGCTGGTAGCTTGGATTTGAACCAGGATGAACTTATTGTTTCACAATCTTTTATGATGGTCATCATCGGACATCTCTAACCTTATTCTTATCTCAAAATGGAGATTATTTGGACGAGGTTCTCAGGATTGGTCTTGTTTTAATGCCAGAGTCTTGTTATGGTGTTATCACCTTTCTGTGATTAGTGAGGTGAATGTTTTCTCAAGTACTTGTTCCAGCTACTCAATTTGCCAACACAGATAAGATTCCAGATGGATCCCTAACTTCTGTGTTTATTTACTTGTTATGTATTCTTGGAGGCATTTGCTGCTAGTTTCCAATATGTTTGAACTTCATGATGCTGATTAAATGCTGAACGTACATTCAGATTCTATGATAATATCGAGTCAATATTCTCAGTGATGCTTTTATTTGTTTTCATGTTTTTCGTTTTCCATAAAGCCTAATTTTTTTAGTTACAATCATGGACTTTAACAGTTGTCATTTTCATAACTTGATATACAGATATGTCTCAAAATTCTGATCATCCTTGTGATAGTTTGTCAATTCTTATCAAGAGGACCCTTGACTGTTACATGCTTAAATCAAAACACTGATCCATGTGTCATTGGTATTATGTACATTTTTACGCCACATTTATGTATTCCAATCACCAGACCTAAAAAAAACTATTTCTAGTTTCCCTTTGACAATCGTTTGAAGTACTTGTGCTTGTGTAGAGAATTGTAATTATACCTTCTCAAACATATATGGAGTTACCATATAAATCTAATCCTAAGTGTACATTATTTTAGGAACTTGGTGAGCAATAGTTATTTGGGTTGGTTGTACAATTATAAAAGTCTATTTTTTAAAATAATTACTTTGCTACACTGCAAACATGAATGGCAATTTCTTCTTGCACACCAGGAGATTGATTTGCATAAGTGGAATCATTTGTCACTGATTTTAAAGTCCCCAACTCTTTCTGAGTTCGCAAAGTTTTTCTATTTCTCCTGTAACTATTATGCTTCCTGGAGTAGCGGAAAATTATTCTTTCGCCTTTTTCTTTTGTGCTATGAGACACACATAGCAGTTAGTTGTTTAGCCTTGCTTCTTTATCTGGTTAAATTGGCTTTGCAAGTGAACAGCTATGTTTTTGCTTGTCGGGGTTCTTGTGGAATGCTTGAATAGAGCTCATTTGTGTTTATCCTTGGTTCAATAGCAAGTGGACTGGCGTGTTGGTAGATGTGCTTCTCGAGGTTGCTGCCATGATCATAGCTATTATTGTACTTTCTCCATGGTCTTCCATGGTGAGTGGGCTTGCCAGGATGATGAGGTTGTTGCTATGTATGTACCTTCTTGGAAGATGGGACTTCATAGTTTCATTTCTAGTCCACTTTATGCTCAGTCTTTGGAGAAAACTTTGAGTTACCATCCTAAGGTCCTTTGACATGATTCTTGTGAACGTATGCCATATCTATTGGTGTGTGCTTGATTGGTTGATGGAGATATTTTTTGCTTGCACACTGATAGGAGTAGTTGATTATTTAAATATAATTTTAAGATGCCTAACTGTGAAGGCAAGTATCATATTAGCTATGTACTGGCTAGATCTTGGGTATGTATGCATGGCCAAAGACCTAAGAGCAAAATGGGTCCATGACCCATGTGTGACCAGGAGATGCTGTAGCATTGGTTTTTTGGGACTACAATAGGCCAATTGTGGTGTTTGTGAATATATTTGACTGTATTTAGATTCTTAGCCTAGTAAGAATGTCAGAGCTTAAATCAGAGGGAGTTTGTGAGCATCCGTGCAAGTGTACGTGTCATCCCATATTGGCTATGCATCGGACAGATTTTAAGTACTTATATAGGGTCAAGTTATCCAAATATCTTTTTAGATGAGGTCCTAGGTTGTTGCATTAACTGCCAAAAATTCAGACTTATGGTGCATAACTGTGAGAAATTGATTGCAATTGGTGCTGCCCATTTTAAATTTTATGAACTATGAGAGTATGGGCATGGTATGAAAAACAGATGGTTCTTTGTAGACTTCAAATTTAAAGAGCTCTACTTATCCACTGTTTGACGATGTTTTAGATAATTTTATTAATCAATTATCCATCCAGATTATGCAATCTAACTTCAGGTTCCCTGATTATTGACTGAAAGAATATTTATTATGGTTGTCCTGCTGTTTATACTGCTCTTTCCTCTTAGTTGATTCTTTTCAAGAAGACTGCAGCTAGGACAGCACTATTTCAAACTTGGATGTTCACACTGGGAACTGAATCTGAGGGTTGGCATTCATAGTTTGTACTACAATAGGTTGCAGATACCACTGTTTTCAATATTTGAAGGCAGAGCATGCTAGAAATTTAATTATGCTGTACCCAATTGTCACAAATGCGAGTTGATGCTACTCCATGGCCAATTTAGACCATTGGCAACTGCCTGAAAATGGAGTGGGGTTTCCGTCTTTAAACCAATTGGGCTATTCCACCCATAAGTTCCTGGAAAACTTGGAGTGCTGCGAGCTTGGGGTTTTGGGTCATGCAGTCATTTTCACGTTTTGACAATTGAAAAGGGCAAGCTCACCAAGCTGGTCAAGTTTGGTGGTTGTACCAGGGATTGGGTTAATATGGCCGGTCAAGTTTGGTGGGATGTACCAGAGTTTGGGTTAATACGCTGCCTTCTCTCTAGTCTAAAAAGGGTTAAGGTTATTTGGAGAGTGCTGTTCTTCTTTGTATAGCCAATTGCTTACGGATCTTTTTTATTGATATAATCATAAAAAAGCGTTAAGAATTCTATTTGGGGGGATCTGTAAAGCTATATTCATGCGTTTATTGTGAAAACTCATTCTCTGATATTGCAAGGATAATAAATGGTTAAGAAATTTCATTTTTTTGAAAATACTAGCAACTGAACATGCACAATGCACGTAATAAGAATAATAATGACAAAAGAATTCAAAAGAATTAGGAAATAAGATGATAAAATGTGGATCAGAGAATATCGATCACCAAAAAATGTATGATGTTTTTCTTTGTTTCTTAACTTGTAGAAAGAGTTCAGCGGGATGGGGATGTAGATGAGAGAGAGATTTTTATAAATGGAGTTCAATCAGTCTAGGATGTTGTGGTAAAACTATGTAGGTGAGAGATAGAGGCGCAGAAATAAATGAAGGCGTACCTGAATGATACATTTAACTTCTAAATCGTATTTTTTTTGTAGATATCCGTGCAGAGAAAAAGTAAAGGTATTTTGATTAAGAATTTGACAGATGACGCACAAAATGACATTTATTTATTTAATAATATAGAATAGATGGGAATTATAAGTGCTTTCATGAATTTCTAGACGAACAAAAGCCAGATTTAAGTTATAATAATGGAATTTAAAAACCATGCGCGTGCGCACACTACTTGTGCATGAAGAACTTGTGTTACTACAATCTTAGTATCTTCGGTCTACCTATCAGTTTGCTAGTGTGATATCATCCAATTACAATTGCTTTTCTCCTTAAACAAAACCAAGAAAGGAGAATCATATCTCTTGATTTGTTGCAGTAGGGAGTTCTGCAACTGGCTCTTATTCTTCTGTGGAAATTAACAAATTTATGGATAATTGCAGAATGTTACCCTATATTAGGTGATAAATCTCCTCTTAGGAAGAGAAAATCCATATCATTAATTAATGAACGTGGGAATTGAGGGCTTAATGGATTATTTCCAGCAACCGTGCCAAAATAATAACTTCCAGCTTGCAATGGCAGATCAATAAGGCAATTCGAGTGAATGAAGCGGTGAATTCTTATGTTGTCTTCTCTGCCATGTGATTGTCATCTAAGCTCTAAATAGCTGAGAGCTCGTTCCAGAACCTTTTGGTTGCTTAACTGAGCCTCCCCTTTTTCTAAAAAATTTCTGGGCAACCAAAGAGATGCTCGAGTAAAAAGCATCACATTTTTATGCTTTCCATCCTGGCGAACACCGACCTTTTTCAAACCAGAAATAAAAAAACTCAGTACAGAGAAGACAGAACAAAAGCTGAGGCCACAAACAAGATGGTTTAATGAACTGGCAGACGCAAAGCCTCAGAACCTTCTATAGAACACCCTTAAAGGCCCCTGCCATATGGAAGATGATTGAGAGGCCATACCCTGCAGAGATCAAGCTCACCCACACAGCCTCTCTGTCTCTCTCTCTTTCTCCCCCCACAAGGCTAAAGAGGGAAACATCATTACAACAAAATGCTCCCCCTGACAACATCAAAGTGTAAGTTGAACAGATTCCCCTTTTTCCAAGTCAAAAGAAAAGGTTAGCCTTGCTAAAAGTTATGATAGGGGTCCAATCAAAATGACCAAAGTTTCTCCACGCTTAAATATTTGTAAAAGCCCAAAAGCAGCATCATATATCAGATACAGCACCTTGCACACAAGCATGCTTTTAAGTAGAGATAAAGCTCCATCAAAAGAAGAGGGGAAAAAAAAAAAAATCAGATGCAGGATGGTAATTGTAGTTAAAGTAATATGCCACTACTACATTGAGCATCAAGTTCTCAAACACCAAGCTAAAATTATGTTGAAGAGCAGAGATCTGCTGTGCCAATCTGTTCTATCAAACCAGATAGAGCTACAAATATTCTTTGGATTGGGTCCACCATGCACAAAATAAAATTTCATGGCAGCACCATCATGCCCCTTCCGCCAGAGTCCTTTTTGAGGTGCTGATATAGAGAACTGCATCCACAAGGGGGGAGACCAAAATTCAAACCATATCCATCTGGAAAGAACAAGAAAGGATATAGATGATGTAGAATTAGAGGGAATACCATTATTTCCTCTTATAAAAGCATCCCCATATTTGTTCTTAAGTTGACCATTGACATATTCTTCTGTCTGCTCCATTGCAATATTCATATATCCATCCAAACAAGCTAGAATACCTGCACAAGAAGCATATGATTGCTAAACAAGAGGATCCAAGAAAAGCACACAGTCTTGCAGAAGATATGGCATTGGTGGAATTGCAAAGTTCATTAGTAGGTAATGAAGTATCTAATTCTACAACTACAATAAACACAAGGGCAATCACTTGACATAGATGCACAAAATCAAGAACAGCAATTCATTATATTCTAATCAGAAAAGGCTGGTAAAAAAAATTCTGAAAATATGAATTGATATTCAATATAAAATTGTTATAATTTGTTGTTATTGGTCACAAAATCCTTGATGGTACAAATTTAAAGGTGAGTTATCTGGCAAACAGCAGGTTCTAAAAACAAAGACAACCATCAAATAGACACCCATGCCATCCGAAAGGCATGATGCTAAGTTGCAGGAAGGATACTGGATTTATTCTGATATAAGATGCATTGCACTGAATAGGTCTCGCAATAAGTTAGCCTATGCACTAATCTATCTTGCACATCCTTTTTCCTTCTTTTCTGCAGCGTTTTTTCCTTTTTGGTTGTGATAAGTTGTACCGCATCCATAAATGCATTCAACATGGATAAAGACCAAATGAGAAATCCAATACAGAGGTTTCTGTCGATTCTTTTCCTTTTCCTATGTCCAATGAGAATTTATTTAGAATAAAGGGACAAGAACATGATTCCACATAGCATAGAATCTGTGGAGGTAAACATATAAGGGTCACAACTTTAGAAAGATCACCTCGCAAAAAAACAGACTGGTAAAATTGGCAGGAACAACATATATATATGGCATCTTGACAAGCCACCAATGTCTGGTATGCCTATTGGCACAAGATTTCACTTACTTTCTCCATCAACTATTAGTGGGAAACTGAAAGAGCTTGCATGGTCTTAAGCAAATAAACAAGGCCATTATATCAGATTCATCAAATAGAGGACTGCTTCAAGCAAGATGAACTATCACCACAAGAAAATCTAACAACTTGGACAAAGATGGAGGGGCCCAAACAAGGAAAAGAGTACTCAACAGAATTTAGTTTTAACTCAGCTGTCAAGTTGAAATTTTGACATAATATTATCTATGATGGGTCAATAATATAACTTTCCTTCCAAGTTCAATGCCAATTTGGAAAAGAAAATCCAGCTTCATTATTTTGATCCTAAACAACAAATGAGTTTTTCTATTAAAGAGAGAGGTAATTATCAGCTATCTCCATATATCCCTAGACTCTATTTTTTTTCCCTATTTCCTTTTAGTTTTGATAGAGCTATAAAGAATTTCTCAAGCCTCTACCTTGGAACTCAAGAAAGAGGCTCTTTATCATCGGTAATACTTTTGACAGGCCTCTGCTGGTTTCGACTGTTTTTAAGAATTCAATGCATGTGTACAACACTTTTTACACATTTTATTTGTTGTTGTATGTTTTTCAACCCCTTTTATGTAAGAGGTGAAGGAGTGGTACTTTGGCTTAGCCAATTTCAATTACAAACTCCAAAATTAGATAAATAGGGATCGACAAGGTGCTAGTGATAACAAGTTTTGGAAATCTTCTATTACCCTCACTTGGTGATGATGGACAAAAAGGTCTGGATGGCAGCAGCAACCCTAGCTCATAGATTATTAACCCAGAAGATGGCTCTGGTTGAATCCTAATTACTTACATTAATCTGGACTCACAATGATCTATTTTTGGCCTAAACCTCATCACCATCTGTGTTGTGGAGTGAGGTGGCAAGCCCTAGAATGGTGGCCCAATGAATTTAACAGGTTCCTGCATAGAGAACTGGATGTTCTCAAGTTTATGGGAAATCTTGGATGATGTCAACATCCACATTTGATGCAACAATGTCTTACATCTAGCCAGAATATTAGACATGACATGTTGGGTTGGGCACAAGGATGGTTTGTTGGAGTGGACCATATATGGTTGGGTATGGACTAAATTCTCATGCTAGCAACTTGGCCATAGTGAAGGGCATGATATGAATGAGGAAATAGGCTCCTTGAAGAGACACATTCTTTACACTTTATTCACACTGCTAACCTCCAAAAACTAACATCCCTTTTGACCATCTTCTCTATAAAAAATGTCGGAAAATGTTTTGCTTGAAATCTTGGCAATCATAAAGATTTTGACCCAAAAAGTTTTTCTCCCTTTTTTCTCTTCACTATGTTTTGTCTTTAAATGTTTCATAAGACAGCCTCAGCACCTTGATAAATGAATTATGCAAAGCCAAATACCATTAGTCCTATCATGACTTTTGGAATAAAGAAAATGACTAAAATGTTATACCCTTTCATCCTTCGTGGTGATTTAGAAGGTGATCAATAAGGATACAAACAAACAAGGGCAGACTTTTTTGGTTAAACAATAATAAGATGTATACTTCAATGCTACCTTGGCTGAAGACAGTGGAGTAGTTGAAAGATAGCTCTCATCAAGATCTCTTATAACAAGAGAGCTTTTACTGACTATATTGTGATACTAAGAAACTAATTTTGGTTTCTTTGTGCTCTCTGACAAGATTCCATATTCATGAAAACTAGATAATGATACAAAAACAAAAAACAGCCTGAGATAGCTGAAGCTCAAACTAAAATTCACCATCTAATTACTTGTACATATATAGATACATCCATATGTGAATTTTCTACAAAGATCCCAAAAGATAAGTGGACTACCAACTAAGCCTACTTGCAAACTTTCTTGCCTTCGAACTAAGACATTTTCAGGTTGGATATATCCAACTTCGTCTAAATTCAGATCCTTAAAGTAAAAAGCTACCACTAACAAAAGCAATAGCTCTCGATAGAAGGGAATAAAGAAGGATACATAAAGGTGAGCCCATATCAATAAGATAAAGTTTGTTGTTTATGAATTTTTGCTTATTATTTTTTTGTTTAAAAGGCATTGAGTTCAGATAGAGTAGGAAATATATTCCAAAACAAATAGTACATCTACATAAGTAAATTTGCAGATATAACTAGTAACACAACATCAACTCCTTATTTTGTAGGAGAACGAACAGAATAGATGCACGTGGGAACAATGGTTTTTAGATATATAAGACCATGAAACTACTAGCCATGGCATCATGACAGAAGTAGAAAAGTTCAAGTCAAAGAATAGTCCATGAAGCCACTCCAAAAGTGTTGGGGATTAGGCTTGGTGGTTATGCTTGATTGCTAACATGCATTAAAACAAATAGCCCCTAGGTATGGCTACTAAAGTCACATTTTTAAACATCCTCTAGAGGCACATAAATTAGCAAAAAAAAATAGAAGAGGATGTATTACACTGCAAGAGGGAACAACCGATTAAGCACATCATAAAAAAATATAATAATTACGCAATCCTGTCAAAGAATTAAGCTTGAAGGCCTTAATACGACAATATATGTAAGCAAAAGAATATTGACTTAGTCCACTAGAAGATAATATAATAAGTTCCATCTAACAAGTAAGACAAGGTACATACGGTGGACAGAAAACATAATAAGCCAAATAAAAAATTGAATGATGGAAAGTGTTTCCTTTTTTTTCTTCTTTTGAATTATTAAATTTTTAAAAAATATATGCATGAGTCATCTTGTCAGACAAATTAGGATCCTAGAAAATGAGGTCAACTTATGAAAATGAAATTTGTGTCATGCTAATTCATACTGATAAAGGACCCCACAACTAGATTTTCTTAGTTGTGCAGAGATACATATATAAGCTAGTACAAGTTAATTAGTAAGTGGCATAGAAATAATGATGAATGATAGTGCAAGGATGAAGGATCCCTCCTACAATGATGCATACCATTACTTTACTACTAAAAAAAATATAGGCATTGCATATGAGGAAAAAACTAGTGAGAGATTAATACATTCGAGCTAGTGGGTATTATTGGCATGCTTGACCTTAAACATGTGAAAATTTGAAGGAATGACTAAAAGTAAGAGATGGATTTATAAAAACGTTTCTCAATGGATTGATTACAATGCTTATAAATTGAACAAGATATTAAAGAGCTCAAAGCCACAAGTGTATGAAAGATTATTTCAATTAGAAAGCAAGTTTTTATATAGGTCATGTTCATGGAAAAGAAACAAATCCTTGATCCATTGCAAAGCAATAAGTTCTCTTTATAATCCAACAGTTCCTTGCAAATTATAGGAGTACTGGGTTGCCAAGACTCCATTCTTGATTAGGTTGTGTTTACAACTGCAGATCCTAGAGTGAAGAAGGATGTAAAAAATAATGTAAAGCAGCATACATTTGAGAAAAAGCATGATGGCATGTTGAACATACAAAAAGAAAAATATAAGCATTGTGAGCATATGGAAGTGAACATATGTAAAAGTCTTACAGATAGGAGAAGGGTTATTCAATCATGCAATATAGGAAATCTAACTTTTGTAGATATGCAGAAGCATTGAGAAACCTGATCAAATTTAAATCTAGGAACCATCAGTGTTAATGCATAATAATACATGAATTTTATCTTTCACTATTAATAAAATATGATGAAAAAGGACTAGGAAGCATAAATCCCTCAAATAGTTGTTGCATGCTATTCAAATTCAGGGATAGAATATTCCTCCCTCCTAAACAACCTAGCTCATTGCTTGCACTCCTTGCACCATAATCATCTCTAGCCAGAGGCAACCAAGAAGCCTTTTACCCACCAAATGTATAGACATAGTTGTTTACCATCTTAAAATCTTATAGCAATCTTGTGTACTTTCACACTTGAAGATGAAGCTACTTTTATCTATCCAACTAATGGCCCTTCACAAAGGATTAATTATAAAAAATTAAAATGATTAAGAGACTTGTTGGTCTAGATATTGAATCAAATGGTCTTGATCTTCCTCATGATTCCTCATATGCATCTTTAGTGAATCCAACAGCAATCTTTCTAAATGTCCAAACCTGTCATGGAAAGCTATTAAGCATGTCTACCAACTACCTCATTCAAGCATGAAAGTACTTAACAATAAAACATTAGCCTTAAGGAATCAATAATCCAATAGTAAGAGAAATTGGGACATAGACATTGTGTCAAAACATCATCATGAAACGTTCAACCAAACAGTACCCCTATAAATACTAAAGTTTCATTGGTCAAATTACTTAGCAGATATAACAAAAACACATGTAGTCATGGCAGAAATAGGGATGTGAAAAAAATGTTTAAAGGAGAAGTCAAAAATAAATGATAAAAAAAATAAACAATTAATGTGTTAGTGCTTACGTGGAATACAAAGAAATTTCAAATTTGCACTCATAACAATATGTGTGATTTTATATTAGAGCAGGAATAAGATGGTATTCCCATATCTACGAGACTATATGTCAAATAAGGAATCATCTTTCATTGAAAGTCCAATAACATAAGCATGAAGAAGATGTAGTTCATGATAACAAGAATAAAACACGAATTTTGGTGGCTTGGGTTGAGAAGCTAGCCATAAAAGGACAGTCTTGGATTGCCAACTATTAGTTTTCTAATCTAAGTGATATTAATCATAAACTTTATGAAGTATGAGGATGAAATTGTTATACAAATTCCTCAAAGTGATCGTCAGGACTCATCAACACAAATCAATCCTTTTCTTCATTTTCACAATCTTCTAACCTATCCCACATTCCCAATAGAAAGAAGCCACGAAAACTAGCAGAGTTTTTGAAATCAAAGCTTCAAAAGATTGCTCTTTTATATTTATATTATGAGTAAATAGTTACCAAAAAGCACCGAATTCAGTGTCATGACTGTTACATCATTTAAAAGTAACCCAAACTAATGGTAGAGATATAAAATTGCCGATAAATAGAGGACAGAATTAGCGTTTGAGCAATATAAGGTTTTTCTTGTATACTGATCCTAGAACAAGCAAGTAGGCTGGATAAATAGCTTAAGTATGGCCTAAAGGATTTGAGGAGTCAGCGAAAAAGTTTGAACTTTGCTCGAATTGGGAACTAATATTAGAAGGGGAGAGGGCCATGGGGAAATGTAAAAAGAAAAACCCTAGAAAGAGGAGGAGAGAATAACCTCTGTAGTCGACATCGAAATTGAGCTTGACGATGATGGGACGTCCCCGGATGGATTTCAGAAAGTCCGCCAGCGTCTTCACCGCGCCACCGCCACCACCACCACCAGCACCTGCTCCGTCGCTCATCTCTCTTTCTGGCTTTTTCTTTTTCTGCCCTCTCTCGCGGTTAGAAAGCAAGGGCTGCAAACGGATTTCGAATCACATGGGCCTTAAAATATGCTGAATTATATTGAGTTTGGATATGGATTTGGATCTTAAAAATCATCATAAGCTATATATAAAAGTAATTTTTTATATACCACATACATACGGTATAATAAAATTAACATAAAGTATACTAAATCAATCCATTTAAATACATAGCTCTCACTTTCTAATATATATTTAATATCCTACAATACTTAAAATTTTGAATAATAAAAATATCATTTTTCAAAATTATGATATCCCTTCATAAAAATTATGATACTCTACAGAAAATATAGTATTTTATTTAGGATGTCATAATTTTTATGAATAGATGTCATAATTTTTGTGAAGGAGCATCATAATACACTTTTCACATATATTCATTATTTTTTTTCTCCATGCCGTATCATGGCATTCTTTATAAAAATTATGATATCCATTCATAAAAATTATTATACTATGAATAAAATGCTATATTTTTTATTGGAGTGTCATAATTTTTATAAAGAGATATCATAATTTTTATGAATGAATATCATAATTTTTGAAAAAAAAATATTTTTATCATTCAAAATTTCATGCACTGCATGATATTAAATACACGTTGGGATGCGGAGGCTATGTGTTCCAACTTGGTACACTCCATATTAATTTTATTATATCGAATGTGATGTATAAAATATTTCTCTTATATATAATGAAGGCTAGGCTGCGCGCTCATCCCAGCCCTTCTCCACCCCTCAACCCTTTCTCCAAACTTTTGTCTAGCTGAGATTTGATGGCAGTTCATATGATCCAACCACCTAAAGTTTTACCAACATGATAAGTTGACATGTTTATAATCTAAAATATAGACTTATTTTATTCTATTTTTATTATTTTTCTAAACCAACTCGAAAACTTAGGTACTCATGAATCATGTGTCACCTCATTTGTTTCCTTCGTTAAGCCTGAAAAAAGTTTGGAGACTATCCAACGACCTTATAGGCTGGGTCCTCAAGCTTGTCTAGCTCTGATTCTTATGCATCGATGACTCTTTAATTTTGACGATTTTTATCCATATTCGTCTATCTTTTGAGGTATTTGAACATAGAATTTATTGTAAGATGGTCCGGTATTGTATAACTAAAGCATTTGTAACTTCATTTATTTAGGCATTGCATATGTTGGGCTTGGGCTCAGAATCAAGGTCATCTAGCTTTTATTTGGTTTGGCTGGAGAATCAAGTGAGAAATTTTTCAATCAAAGTTAAGAAAGTTTGTAGCAATCATGGGAGGTTGGATGGAAAGCTTTTCATTTTTGCTTTTCCAGGAAGCTTTTCATGTTAATATGAGGTCTGTAGAAAAATAGCTAACTCATCCCATGACATCATCAATTGGGAGGGCGAGGAGCTTGTGTTTCCCTTGCATACCTTCTCTCTCATACACTTTTTTAAATTTACTTTATAATATATTTGCTGAAGAGGTGCATAAAGCCTTCTTGTCCCTTGGAAAAGATAAAGCCCAGGCTGGATGGTTTTCCTCTTTTCTTCTCCCATCGATACTAGCTGATCGTCGGTCGAGAGGTGATTGAGATAGTATAGATGATTTTTGAGTCCAAAGATATTCCTAAGCAGTAGAAGAAGACATTGATCACCCTCATTTTGAAGAGACCAATGCGTCGGTCCTGAGGCACTTCAAATCGATTAGCCTTGCAACACATCCTATAAAATGTGTACGAGGATCTTGGTCGGATGATTGAAGCATTTATTCTATGCCTGATCAGTCAGGAGCAGAGTGCATTTGTTAGTGGCCGTTGCATCATCGATAACGTTTTACTTGCCCAGGAGTTTATGCATGATCTATGGTATGTTCTCATTCATCAAAATTTAATGGCAATCAAGTTGGATATACAGCAAGCTTATAACCGTATGAGCTTACGATTTTTATGATGGACACTCTATGAGTTTGGCTTCCATGAAAAATAGATTGATTGGATCATAAACTATGTGAGACCCCAAGCTATGCTATCTTGATCAATGGCACCTCGATGGATTTATTCCACTCAGCAGATGGTCTTCGTCAAAGGTACCCTCTCTCCCCTTATTTATTTATATTTATGTGCCGATGCTCTATCTTGTGCTATTTGGATGGTAGTTCAGGGGTAGAGCTGGAGCCTTACTGGCCTGCTCTTGGGACTCAGCCACTCTCATACCTTTTGTTCGTAAATGATTGCTTGTTCATTGGTCGGCCATCGATCCGAAATGCAAGATGCTTCGCATCTATTGTTAAGGCCTACTATACGGACACCTGGCCAGCTCATGAATCTACAGAAATCTACTATCATCTTCAACCACAAGATGAAGATTCAGATGAGACAGATGATTCGGGATAGGCTAGGGATCCTTGAGCAGATCCAAGATCTTAATCGATCTTGAGGTCTCCATCAAGGAATGAAAACTTTGGAGGATTGACTATAGGCCCATAGTGCAGTTGATCTGAGATCACCTAAAGGGTTGACGAGCCAATACCCTCTCCATAATGGGAAGGATTATCCTCATGAGATCAGTCCTTACTTTCATTTCGGTCTACCTTATCATGCTATGCTCTTGCCGTAGGATTCTAGAGTAGGAATTTCAAAATTTTTTCTTGGGCTCCATTCAGGATGGTCATGGGCTTGATCTACTTTTCTGTGAGATGATCTACCAACCCATGCAAGATGGGATCTTAGGGATTTAGTCCTTATTGGTTATGAAGGATGCTATGATTGTCAGACATGTAGCCAAATTTCTCACTCCACCTAATTGCTTATGAAGCATGGAGTGGATGATGACCTGTAGGTCCATGATTTGATCAATGACAACGAAAGGGGTTAGAGGGTTAAGGATGTCACCTACCTCTTCGATGATTAGCTTACTACCAAGAATCCTTGCCATCCCTATCCCTATCCATCAAGGCCATGATTTGAGGGTTTGGGCCGGTCTTGTTGCCCCAAGATATCGGCTAGGGATCTCAATGAGATGAGCAGGCCAATGTTAGAGAGGAGGATCGAGGTTGCTTGGATATGGAGAGTGCCTATCCATCTTAGGGTTAGACTCTTCCTTTGAAAGGTTATCTGGGATTGATTGCCAATTCAGACACTTCTTGAGGACAGAGGCATGGAGCTTCCAATTGTTTGCTCGATCTATGAGCTGGAAGATGAGTCGACGGAGCATGCCCTACTTCGTTGCCTAAAGGCATGTTTGATCTAAGGGATGGCAGGTGGCCAGCCTTGGGGACCACATAGTGGCTCCTGGTTATCCACCTTCTTATATATGATCCACGAGAGTATGATAGAGGGCTAGTCCTCAAGTGATAGGATGATGTACGTCACCTATCATATTTGACTATCCACGGACAACTTGGTTTTCGATATCAAGGAGTGCCTGTACATCGAGTACTGGAGAGAGCATATTATCTTGTTGAGAAGTATAGCCGCTTTAATGCCGCTGGCCAATCCCTTGCCATCCTGAGTTCTTGAGACCCTCTTGCTATGCATGCAATGATCTAGAAGATTCTTTTAATTTCCTAAGAGCCCCCATCTTCAGGGTTCATCATGGTCAATTTCAATGGCAGTGTTAGGAATGGTAGAGATGGTGCGAGCTATGTTATTTGGGGCATGGATGCTACACTACTAACTATTGGGGGTTCATCCCTATTCGAGTCATTAGATGAGGTGAGGTATCTGAAAGTTCATTCACTGCTCCAAAATATCTGGAGGTCATTCTATTATTCCTCCATGATAACTATTTGACATGTCTTTCGAGAGGCAAACAACGTCGTAGATTGGATTGTCTCCTGTATTGCTAATCATACTAGAGATTGGATATGACATCAAGACAACGAATGCCTAGGAGCCTTGCATGATATTTTGTATGCTAATTTCTTAGACTGTACTCATACCAAATTGGTGTGATCATCCAATTGCACCAAAAAAATATATTTATCATTCTTATTTAATCATTAATAAATACTAAATTATAAAATATTAAAAATATATTTTAAAAAAACTATAAGTATAGTAAATTTACTTTAAATTATAAATAATAAAATCACAACTATACATCAATTTTTTTAGCATATCTATATAATATTAGTAAAATGATAAACGAGCACTAGGGGTGAAATCTCATGTTGACACATAAGATTATGGAATAATCTTCCAACTTGCCATGTGTCAAGTTTGGAGCTCTCCACATTATTTTTTTGGTATTTTTTCTGGCAGTGAGTTTCTTTTCTTTTTGTTCTTTCAAACCCCTTCCGAGTCCTCTTGAGTCTTGAATCTTTCCAAACACTCGTGGTGCTTTCCTTCCAACAGTTCTCTAAAAGATAGAGGTTGACCTCCTTCCTGCTCTGCTCGCTGCGACCTCCCGCTGATCTCTATCGTCGCCTTCCCCCAAAGAATGATCATCTATATATGTGGCGAAAGGTCTTACCCTTAATATTTTTCTATGTTTTTCTAATTTTTCTCTATTTTCTCATCCTTTGAAATCTCAATCAAGTGAAAGGCTTGAAGCAACTGAAAGAGAATCTTAGATGATGGATCTCTCGCCATTTTCCGCTGTCGCATTCCTCCTATGATCATTTATGTGGCAAAAGGTCTTAGCCTTAATTTTTTCTGTCTTTCCTTCATTTTCGTTGATTATTCCTATGTTTTCTTCATTTTTCCTCTATTTTTTTATTTGTAGGAGTTTCAATCGAGTGGAAGGGTTGGAGCAGCTAAAAAGAAAGCTTAGATGATGGTTGGGATTTTGTGTTGGGTATTTAGTTTTTTTTTTTCCATTCTCGAGATATCTAGTAGGAGGCTGGGAGGAAAAATCCCAAATCTGACTATCTAAAATACAGATAAATAAAAAAAAAGTATACACTTCTTTCTCTTAAAAGACACAAACATTTATAATCTTGATACAATTATTTGATATTTATGATTTTACTTTTATTATTTTTCAAAACGAAACATCTCTTGATAGCGGTATAGACATGAATTGAAAGAAATATCTCTTGATAGTAGTATAGACATGAATTATAATCTATTTAACAAGTACTTGCAAATAATCAACTTCATTTGCCCAATATCTTCTGTCTTCTATATATTACAGGTAATATACTCTTGATAATACTTGATTTATTCTTTGATTTAAATATTAAAGTTTTGGATCTCATGTGCAACCACACACTTTTCGTAGATTAAGTTATAATTTCATTTTTACTACTGAAGTTCACATTACAACATCTTTCACTTTTTCTATTTTTTTGTGTTCTAGATTGTCAGTGTTCCTTCTATTATGGTCATACTATATGATGCCTATATATATATATATATATATATATATATATATATATATATATATATATATATAGTTAATTATGTATATATATATGTGTCTGTGTGTGTATATGTATTTGCATATGTGACTATATGCATATCGCCTTGTGATGCATTGATTGTTCATTGTTTGAAGATTATTTTCACAGATATAAAATAATGGATGTGAGAGCATTAGCAAGATCATATAGAAAGAAAAGTTTATGATTTAAATGGCAACATTTAAGCCATTATGAAATACAAAATAGACCATTAATTGATTTTGTTACTAATCTTACACTACAAAGAAAAGATTTAGCTAGGGAGGCAAAGAGATTTAGCAAATAGAAACTCAGACAAAAATGACTAAAGCTAAAAAATGATAACATGATATCTGTGGAGGAAAGCAATGACAATGACAATATTGAAAGCCAAAAGTCAACTAATAATATAAGAGAGCAAAGATATGTAGCCATAGGTGCAAGAAAAAACATATTCATTGTAATGAAGAAGGCAAAGCTAAATGCAATGGTAATAACAAGTATTATTTCTTTTTTATTAAAAAATATTATTTAATTTTTTCATTATATTTTTTTCTAAAATATATATTTTTTTTCTAAAATAGCGTGTTGAACTAGTTTATATGTTTGTTGTTTGATATGGTGTTATGCCGGGCAAATTTGCTATGAAAATGAGAGAAAAAAAATGGAGGTAAATCATTTTGTTGTTTTTGTAATCATGCTTGTGAACTTACTCCTATTCTAAAATATTTCATAAAAATTTTTAAAAAAAAATCCTTGATAACTAAGGTTAGTTTTTCTATCATTCTTTGATAACTAAGGTTAGTTTTCCACTAGTCCTTGAATTTATGAACATACCTATTGAAGAAAAACTTCCAAATCCAGCCAATGCATTTAGAAATTCTATCTTGAAATATATTATAGCAAATAATTTTATCAATAATATCATTGAATAGAGCAACTGATTATATAATCTTCAGAGTAGTTATCTAACAACTTACAATCATATCTTGTTGTATTTTGATATACTTGAACTAAGATGGCTCACCATTAGCTGCAAATGATTGAATGCAATTAATGAATCAAATCAAAACATACATCTTTTGTAGATCGGAAGATATTCTATCCATAAGTTTAATTGCTAAAAATAGATATATGAGTTTAAATAAACACTAGAGAGAAAAATGGTTGCACCAATTATAAGATTATATGTTATAAAATAATTAGGAACAAACATGTGTTGTGACTGCATCATTGGAGAGGGCCTTAATATGTTCTACTCCAGTAATGTTTTTCATGTTATGGACAAGATACTAGCAAATAGAATGCAAAGTAAGAACATGACATCATAAGTTAACCATGATTAGTAATCTTTATCCATATTTTTTAAGCTATCTTTTTTTAATGTATTTTTGGAGCTGGTTAGACGTGTGAGTCAAATATTCTGATTAAAAAATTAGTACATAAAGGATGAATAACTTATCTATTGATAAAATAATCGACATCTAAAAGATATTTAATTAAGTCTAGTATCCATGGGTAAAAGGGCATGAAAGTTGTCCTAGTATAGTATAGATATCAACCCTCTAGCAGAACAGCAAAGAAGAGCATGCAATCACTATTAGTATCAAAAAGAAAAATTCATAGGAAACAAAAAACACTAGACCATGAGAGAAGCATACATTTTTAGATTTGCTCATTCTCTTTGCAAGTAGATCTTCCATCAAAGCAAGCCATATCCTTGCTCCTTTATAGTGAAGGTTGATGACCTAATTAGATGCATAAGTGAAAACAAAGTTAATTTATATATGTTTAAAATTTTGTACATGATCTTAAGTTTAGATTGACTGCTAGAACTGAGATATTGATTCTCATCTATGTTATTTTAGATTGACTGCTAGACTAAGACATTGATTCTCATCCATGTGATACTACTTCAAATCCATGATGCTAAAGAGTCAAAATTGAATTTGATATTAATTATACATAATATACATAAAATATTTTTTTTATGTTACCTTTATAGTTTAATAAATATATTTTAAATGATTATATTTGTCATCTTGGGTGAAATGACGAAGAAAAGTATAGCGAGTGGGAGGAAAATAACGAGAAGATGCAAACTTGCTACCACATGCAATTAGATGGTGTATTTTCTAAAATTCTCTTTAAGATAGATATTTAAAATGATTTTACAATTATGAAGAAAAATATTTATTTTTATTTTTTGTTATCTATATTGTGTAGGAACACTTTATAATGAGATTCTTGATTTTAGGCCACCTAAATGTACGTATAGAGAATATAGAGCATTAATGTGGTATGAAGAATGCACTGTAAAATGGAGAAAATCTAAAGAATCAAAATTTTTTCTATGTTGTATAGATGAAAAGATCAAGTTATTGTTGCTTAGAGTTGCTTCACAACCCCTAAAGAACTTTTTGGATAATCCACATGATAGGGATGCAGTTGAATTCTAGAATAATATCAGATTCTACAATTATTTATTTTTGTTCGCATCTATAGGAGAAAACATAGATTCTAGTATAAATAAGTCAAGTGGGCCTTATGTGTTTTGATTGAATGGCTAGAATGTTCATCGTATAGGAACATTGCTTTCTCTATTAGGCAACAAACCTCAATTTGCTCAACTATACATCTATGACACTGATAATGAAGTCTCAAATAAAATCTATGCTATCACTAATGGAGACTCAAGATACTCTATTAATTCCTCAATAGTAGACCCACTTCCCAAAATGCTTGATGAATATAATATTCTAGTGAAAACATTCAGGACGGCATAGGACATATTTAAAGAACGTGAAGTTGGGTCCTTGTGCTTGTGACTATTAAATGATAGGAGAAGAGATGAAATTAAAGCAATATGAGATAAAGTAGCAACTCTAATTATGGATGATTTTGCTATCATAGATCAAGGATGTGATATCATAGTTGATGAGAAGAAAAAAGGTCTTACAACAATAGTGGAACTTCATCCAAATTTTATGTCATTGCAATATCTATTGCTCTTTCCTTATGGCAAAAATAGATTCCAACTTAGTATCAAATACACAAAGAATCGTGTAAGAAATTCACATATAGATAAATACATTATTATGAGAACATACTATGCTGACTGCATTCAGCAAAGAGTAATTGAAGGATATACTTTTTTAAAGTTCAAAAGATTATTCTAGCAATACATTGTTAATCATACATATATATCAAGGAGGATAGATTACGGTGGGTGCATTCTCACTGGCCTGTTCTTAAAATTGAGTTGTATAATGGGTTACATAATGCTGTGATTAGAGATAATCGCATAACCACATCTATAGGAAGGAGAATTATTTTGCCTTCCTCCTTTACTGGTGGTCCAAGATATATTGTATAAAATTACCAAGATGCCATGGCCATATGCAGATAGGCTGAATACTCAGATTTGTTTATGATGTACACATGCAATCCAAAATGGTCTAAAACTAATCAATTTATTTCAAAACTTGAGGAGGAATATTTTGTTGATAGACTTGACATTGTGGTTCATCTATTCCATGTTAAGCTACATAAGTTGATGAAAGATAGTAAGAAAAGGTGTATATTTGAAAAAAATAAAAGTAGATACATTCAGTTTCTCACTCTTGATTTCTATGTGCTTATGAAATATAAATTATGATAATTATTATCGGATCTTTATCTAATATTTTATTATGAATGTGTGAAATATATATATTAAACAATACTTTAACAATATTGTTGATATACCTGATATAGTGGTTTGTCTATTCCATATTAAGCTACATGAGTTGATGAAAGATATTAAAGATAGGCATATATTTAGAAAAATAGTAGCAGGTACATTCAATTTTTTATTCTTGATTTATGTATGCTTATAAAATATAAATTATGATAATTATTATCAAATTTTTATCTAATATTTTGTTATCAGTGTGTGAAATATGCATGTCAAACAATAACAATACTTTAAAACTTTATATTACAGAAACTAGATATTAAGAACTTCATCTTGATCCACTAAGTATGTGTGTGTGTGTATATATATAGTTACAAAATTTATTGTAAAAGCTCTTAGATAATGTTTAAATTAAGAAAGATTATAGTACATCATAAGATTAAAAACAAAAACTTATAATAAATTTATGAATGAAGAGATTGTAGTTGATTATAGAAAAGTAAATAGGAAAAGAAAATTGCCTAAAATAAATAAGATTTCGCTTCTACTATAATTGTTTTCAATTTATACAAAAGTAGTTAGACATATTTCAATAAGATAATCATAAAGATTGATGAAGGAGGAGACACCCACTCTAAAGGAGTGAATTTTGCTTTCACAATTGATTCACATAAAACTTGCCACACACCAAAAAAAAAAGGTAAAACATCAAGAAAGGGGTTGACTTTAAGGAAATAAGAAAATATTAGAGTAGCAAAAATTAACTAATGATAACCAAAGAGATATTAAACCAAAGTAATAACTCCATAGAAAACCTATAGTTTTGCATATTAGAACTAGGATATAACTTAGTAAACAAATAATTTACCATGACGTGATACATTAGAAAAATATAAGCATGACGTGATATTGCACAAACCAACCAATTAAAATGACCAAAAATTGAATCACATAATAAGAAAAGAAAAGATCTCAAAGAATATGAATATTAATAGAAGTTAAACATTTCCAGAACAAAAAAAAATCAAAAAAAGGCTTAGAAAATTAGAAAATTAGAAAATTAAATTTTTGCAATTCAAAGCAAAGAATATATTTGCGGGTAACTTTCGAGATCATTACAACCATTTTCATAAACTTTCTCATAACTTTCATCCATGTTATCTAAGGACTACCCCTATTGATATAAGCCATTATATATGTATATATATGTATGTATACATACGTATATATGTATGTATGTGTATGTCTATGCATGCATATGCATATATATTTATCAAGTAACATATATATATATATGTGTGTGTGTGTATAAAAGAAACTCTTCTAATCATGGTTTCTTCAATAGCAAGGAACTATGTGCTCAGACAATACCAATTAAAAACATGAAATGTTTAGGTATGGTGGCATAAGTTGCTGTTAAGCTTGCGCTATAAGAAGCTTGCACTATAAGAAGCTTAGCTGAATGTAGAAATACTATCATGTTGGCTATTGGAATTGGAACTAATGTGTTAAGAAGTAAACTAACTTTCATAGATTAGTTGATAGATGAGATTAAGGGATAGTTTGGTAAAAACAAATAAATCTATTTATTTGTTTAGTAAACAATTGATGGAAGACAAACAATTTATATGATAGAAACTTAATTAGAGTTTTTCTTAAAAAAAATTGAACAAGTATTCTTGCTTAGGCTATCAATGGAAGGTTTGGATTGGTCAGAAAAAAAATCTAGATGATCAATCATATGGTTGATGAATGTCATGGGAGGTCAAGTAAGATCAACATTGTAAAGATCCATGCTCTTTCCTTATGTATGTATGTACTCAATCATCACCACTCCTGTACCTTTTCTAATATTTATTTCCTACTCTACCTTTTGCATTATTACTAGACATATATCTCTACTTTTGGACCATATAACGAGGCTTTAACCTTACCTCTTGGACATCCCTCATTAGATGGGATTCCAAAGCATATCTATGCATAAGTAGCTCTTGCTAAAAGGAATAATTAAACTAGATTTAGATCTTTATTAGATACTCCAAGGATAGAAAGATTTCAAATTTGCAAGAATTTTTTAGTTATAAGGTACCAAGAAAACATCTATCCGACTATGTTACTTATGTCATGCCAAAAGTTTAAAAAATAGATTAATAACTCTAGAAAATTTGTATTTTTCTTCTCTCTATTTATGTGTTTCTATTCTTTTGGATCAATTCTATTATGAATTTATGAATTAATGTAAGAAATTTGATTTGTTTTGATGTACTTTTTTTCCTTTTATTGCTACATCTTCATCATAAATTATTAAACATTCTTGAAAATATCTCTATATGTAAATATATTATGTGTTTCACTGATTTATAATAGTACAAACCAACATATGATATATTATTTTTTTTTTTAGTGATATATATGCTCGACTTTCAAAAATGGAGTCTACCACATATCCACATATTGGTCTTTCTCTATCCTCAAGATAAAAGACTATCGATTGAAAACATTGATCAGATTATTAATACTGAAATGCCTAATCCTATTGAAGACTCAGTTGGTTATGAGGCTGTCACTGATTTTATGGTTTATAGACCGTGCAGAGATTATAATAAAAAAAATCCTTGCATGGTTAATGATAGACATTGCTAATATTTTCTAAAAAGGTTTAATAAAAGAACTAAGATTAATGAGGATGGGTTCCCAACATATAGATGAAGAGATGATGGGCGATCTGTTCTGAAGAAAGGAGTGAAACTTGATAACCATTTTATGGTACCATACAATCAATACATTTTGGTGAAGTATCAAGCTCATATAAATATAGAATGGTGCAATCGTTCTAGGTCTCTGAAATACCTCTTCAAATACATCTTTAAAGGACCTGATCGTGCAATTGTTGTCATATATGCATGATAATGCAGAAGAAGAGGGAGATTCAGCAACACCAACTCTAAAGGTAGACGAAATTAAAACTATATAGATTGTAGATATGTTTCAGCCATTGAAACCTGTTAGCATATATTTGGCTTTAAAATTCAACACAGATAACCAGCAATAGAAAGATTACATTTTCATTTATTTGGCAAGCATAGGGTTGTCTTCCTAGAAGAAGAATATGTTGCGGAAGCCCGATGTTGATATGTTAATGTTTACAGAGTGGATGGAGTATAATAAGCGATATCCAGATGCCAGAACTTTAACCTATATTGAATTTCCTACTAAATGGGTGTAGCATAATATTGACAAGATATGGACAAGACACAAAAAGAAAAGGAGTGTCGATTGGATCTACTACTATCATGCTTCAAGTGGTGAAAGGTATTACTTGAGGATGCTATTGAATATTATAAGTCCAACATATTTTTTTGATCTTCAAACAATTAATGGTGTTATGTATGTAACTTTTAAGGAGGCATTTTATTCACTTGGTATGCTGGATGACTACAAGGATAAGATTGAATGTATTGTGGATGCCTCATTTTGGGCTTCCAGACGATAACTCCATTAGTTATTTATTACTCTATACTATTGTTTTTGTGAGGTATCTAATGCTTTGAAGCTATGGGATTCCTGTTGGAAATATGTATGTGAAGATATCCTACATCAACAAAGAAAAATTCTCAATTTTTCTTAGTTACAATTGACTGATAAGCAGATCCAGAGTTATAGTTGTTTGAATCTTTATCATTTTAGAAAAATATAGGAAATCATTAGATGATTATCCTGATTTGCCTAAGCCAAACAAGTTTTTATTAAAAGAAAGTAACAAAATGCTTCTTCATGATGAATTGAATTACAATAGGGATGAATTAGTAGCCGAACATGCAAAATTATTCGGTGCATTAAACTCAAAACAAAGAGAAATCTATGATGCAGTACTCCATTTAGTTACTGTTGGTGCAGAAATCCGTCGCCGCCGGAGGTCGCCTCAATCGAGGCCGCTGGAAGCCGCCGGGGACCTGCGAAACGAAGTCCCGTCCGGAGCCGGTGGGGTGGTGGCTCCGGCAGGACCCTCCGACGGTCAAGTTAGTTTCCGACCAACAGTAATGGAGTGCTCGGAATGAGTTCCGGAGCTTAGAGATGTGGAGGAGAGCTTAGAGAGCTTGAGAGTCCAGAGAGCCTAGCCTTAGTATGTCGGGAGGGGTCCTTTTATAGCGGAGCTCAGTTGATGGTGACGGCTGTGCCGTCTGGCGGAGAGTCGTCGGGCAGCATGGAGCTTGATGGTGACAACTGCAGCCGCGTGCTGGCGGACCGCTCGAGGTTCGGCGGAGTCAGTCCCACTGGTGCCGTGTGCGGCGGATTGAGGGTGACAGCCATCGCCGCCTGGCAGTGGGTCGCTATCGCCCGCGGCGGACTGACCGATGGTACGGCGGACTGACTGATAGTAATGGTTGCAGAGCTTGCCGAATGAAGGCCTTCGTCGTGTGCCCATTTCGGGGGAGTTCGGGCTCCCGAAGAGGAAGATGGGAGGGAGTTCGGCTCCCACAGGCGTCTGGCAAGAGGTATGCAGCTGAGGCTCGTCCGCAGAAGAGTTCGGCTGCTGAGGAGTTGAAGCTCGGCCGTCTGGGGTTCGGCCGGCTGTTGGGCTCGGGCTGAGGCTTGGACACTCGAGAGTTCGGTAGGAGCTCGGTCGGCCGAGGTTTGATGAGGGCGACCGCTGAGGGGTTCGGCCCAGTGACGACTGCTGAGGAGTTCGGCCGCCGGGAGGTTCGAAGGAGCTCGGCAGGCCAGTTGTAGGACTTCGGTCGCTAGTTGGTTCGGCCAGGGCTCGCTGAGGAGTTCGGTCGCCTAGGGTCGGTCCAAAGAAGTTCGGCCGTGGGAAGTCCGAAGGAGTTCGGCTGCATGGGCTCGCCTGGAGTCGGTCCGAAGAAGTTCGGCCGTGGGAAGTCCGAAGGAGTTCGGCTGCAGGGAAAACCCGGGAGGAGCTCGGATGGCCGAACGGGCGTCTGGGAGGAGTTCGTCTCCCGAAGAAGTTCAGCCGCTTGGGATCCAAGGAGCTCGGCCCTTAGGAAGTTCGGCTGGCGGTGGGAGTTCGGCCCGGACCTTGGCGCAGGGGAGTTCGGCCTCCAGGCCGTTCGGCCGTGGCAGGGGCTCGGCCTGGCGCCTGGCGCTATAGCTCTTCAGTGGCCTCTGGTTACATTGGGTTGAGCGTCGGGCCGGACTTCGGCAGGAGCGGGATTTATCCCCAACAGTAGCCCCCCCACTCCCGAGTTCAAAAATTGAAGGAAGGGAGTACCAGAACAGGCGACTGCCGAAGTCTTCTTCCAGGCTCCGCATTCGTTGCATCTGAAGCTCGGGGAGGTCTCATCTCCAGCCAAGATTGACGCTGAAGTTGAGGCTGAGGCTTGGGGGAGACCTCATCTTCAGTCGATGTTTGGAGTTGAAATGGAACTCGTTTCCGGCCAAAGTCGATGAAGCTGATGTTGCAGCCGAAGTAAGACTCGCCTTCTTCGGTCGAGGTCGAATTTGAGCTCCTCAGGAGCGACATTATCTTCGTCAGTTGAAGTCGACTCGAGGGAGACCTCCTATCTTGCAGCCGAGGTTAAAGTGCGCGCTCGGGGGAGATCTTATCTCCAACGGCCGAGCTTCCCTCGGGGGAGATCTTATCTCCTGCGGCCGAAGTGAAGTGCGCGCTCGGGGGAGATCTTATCTCCTGCAGCCGAGGTTGTTAGGACGAGGTTCTCCTCCTGTTCCTAACCGAGGTTGTTCACGGTCGCTCGGGAGAGATCTTATCTCTAGCCGAGGTTGTCAACGGTCGCTCGGGAGAGATCTTATCTCTTGCCGAGGTTGACACTCGTGTTAGGACGAGGTTCTCCTCCTGTTCCTAACCGAGGTTGTTCACGGTCGCTCGGGAGAGATCTTATCTCTAGCCGAGGTTGTCAACGGTCGCTCGGGAGAGATCTTATCTCTTGCCGAGGTTGACACTCGTGTTAGGACGAGGTTCTCCTCCTGTTCCTAACCGAGGTTGTTCACGATCGCTCGGGAGAGATCTTATCTCTAGCCGAGGTTGTCAACGGTCGCTCGGAGAGATCTTATCTCTAGCCGAGGTTGGCACTCGCGTTAGGACGAGGTTCTCCTCCTGTTCCTAACCGAGGTTGTTCACGGTCGCTCGGGAGAGATCTTATCTCTAGCCGAGGTTGTCAACGGTCGCTCGGGAGAGATCTTATCTCTTGCCGAGGTTGACACTCGTGTTAGGACGAGGTTCTCCTCCTGTTCCTATCCGAGGTTGTTCACGGTCGCTCGGGAGAGATCTTATCTCTAGCCGAGGTTGTCAACGGTCGCTCGGAGAGAGATCTTATCTCTTGCCGAGGTTGACACTCGTGTTAGGACGAGGTTCTCCTCCTGTTCCTAACCGAGGTTGTTTCACGGTCGCTCGGGAGAGATCTTATCTCTAGCCGAGGTTGTCAACGGTCGCTCGGGAGAGATCTTATCTCTAGCCGAGGTTGGCACTCGCGTTAGGACGAGGTTCTCCTCCTGTTCCTAACCGAGGTTGTTCACGGTCGCTCGGGAGAGATCTTATCTCTAGCCGAGGTTGTCAACGGTCGCTCGGGAGAGATCTTATCTCTAGCCGAGGTTGGCACTCGCGTTAGGACGAGGTTCTCCTCCTGTTCCTAACCGAGGTTGTTCACGGTCGCTCGGGAGAGATCTTATCTCTAGCCGAGGTTGATGGCGCGCTCGGGGGAGGTCTTATCTCCTGCAGCCGAGGTGCGCGCTCGGGGGAGATCTTATCTCCTGCGGCCGAGCTTGTTGCTCGCGTTAGGACGAGGTTCTCCTCCTGTTCCTAACGCGGCGATTATCGACCGCTGCTCTCCTGTCATCGCATAGTTTTCGCATCCAGAAATAATATTTGCAGAGGGGAGGATTTTACCGAAGGGAAGTCGTGGACAGCGCGCTCTCGTTTGAGGGGTCGACGGGGTGTTGTTCCTCGGAGCTCCCTCGAGCAACAAGTCCCGTCCGGACGACCTCCTCCATCTCCTGCCGGCCTTCATAATTTGGACCATGCTTCTCTTGACTTTGTCGCTGGGGATGACAATCACCGATGTGGCTAGCTCCTAGCTCCTCCCTGGGGTGGCATTGATGACGCCGCGGGACGGACAACCTTCTTATCTTTTCCGGTTTCGGCAGTGCCTATAGCCGATCTTCTCCTTGATCGCGCATATTTGGAGAGGCCGTAGTCCTTCAGGTCTCGGCGGTTGGCTCTTAACTTTGCCGAAGATTCGAGTTGGAGGGTCGTAGTTGCGGAACCTTCTGGGAGGGGGGCTTCGTTCCGTCCTTGCCGGCGCCGAACTTTATTTTGGAGGTTGAGTTGAGGAGTTCGGCTTTCCACCGAGCTTCATTTTACCTTGATGCCGAGCTTTGGGGTGAGCCCGGCTTTTCTCGCCCGAACTTCATTCCGCCTCCAGTGACTTTGTAGGCGGTTCCTTCGGGGGGGGACATTCTGGGGCGTGAGTTCGGCCTTTCTTGCGCCGAACTTCGTTCCACTTTCCCGCGGAAGCTTCCGCGGGAGAACTTCATACTTCTTTGTCGGAGCTTCCTCGCTGACGGGCTCATAGGTGGGTTCGGCCTTCCTCGCGCCGAACTTCATTCCGCTTCAGCGGGTGAACTTCTGCTCTCCGTTTCTCTCTTAGGGGCGATTGGGCTCCTCCCTAAGGCTGATTCCTCCGCATTTCTTCGGCAATAAGTTCCGGGGTGGACGACCTCCTCATGCTGAACTCCTCAATTTGGTGCAAGCTCTTGTTGCTGGGAGATGGCGAATCGCTGATGCACCGAGATCTTTCCAGGGGCTAATGTGAGTGACGCCGTAAGGTGGCCGACCTTCTTGTAGTCCTGGCTATGGCAGCGCCCTTAGCCGATCTTTTTCTGCTTCAGGCTGGTACCGGAGGAATTTACCCAGCCGACCCGTTTCTGACGAGCTCCTCAATTTCATCTCGGAGCTGGATGCATTCCCTCCGTGTCGTGGCCGTGGTCGTGATGGTAGAGGCAGTACTTATTTCGATCGCGCTTGTTTGGGGGAGATCCGTAATCCCTTCCGGTCTTGGCAGCTGGTGTTTTAACTTCGGTGAGAATCTGGGTTCGAGGAGCGAGCGTTGAGGGGGGCATAGTGGCGGAACCTTCCGGGAAGTGGACTTTCTTCGCGCCTCCTCTATCAGGGGCTTCCTCGAGTGGCGAAGTTCGAGGAGTTCGGGCCTGCCTGCTTTCGGAGGAGGGTCTGCGAGTGCAGCGGTCGAACTTCGCTCAGGCTCTTCCATCGTCCGCCAGCCGGTCCTTTCTCACGAGCTTCCTCATCTTTCAATTTGAAGGCTTCTTCCGCACGGGCATATCTCTCGGCTCCGAGCCAGCAGATCGACGAAGTCCCTGGGATACTTTTTTTCCAGAGAAGAACAGCAAGTCTATTTTTCTGAAGGCCGCCCTTGAGTGCGGCCATCGCGAACAGACTGGTCCAAGTCCCGGACTTCCAATGCCGCGGCGTTGAAATCGAGGTGACGTAAGTCCGGATGGATTCCCCTTGCTTCTGCTTGACGCTCATCAGGGAATCTGAACCTCGGCTCGGTCGTCGGCTGCTGATGAAGTGGGCCGCAAACCGACTGCTCATTTGGTCGAATGAGAAGATCGTGTTGGGCTTCAACGCCGAGTACCAGTTCCTCGCTGCTCCCTTTAAGGTAGACGGAAGGCTCGGCACAGCACGGCATCTGAAGCGCCGTGAAGCAGCATCATGGCACGGAAGGCCCCCAGGTGATCAACCGGATCAGAAGTTCCATCATAGCTTTCCAGTTGAGGGAGCTCGAAGGTCGGTGGAACAGGGTTCTTGCATGATTTTCTGCGAGAAAGGAGGGTCTGCACAAACGTCGGCATCACCACGAGAGGGGGGACGAAGTTCTTCAATTCGCCGGTCCATTTCCGAGAGCCTTTGGTCCAAGCAGGTCCTCCCGGTCTCTGATCTCCAAGGGCTTTCCGGTGAGAATGGGCGCGAGGCTCTCACCCTTAAGTCGATCCATGATCCGAACAAGGGCTCTCGGCTCCTCTGCCTTCTCCAACTTCCGGGGTATCGGAGGTCGGGCTGCCCAGGCCGGTCGCTCTTAGACTGGATCATCCGACCTTCGGAAAGCCCCGCGCCGGTTTTCGGGCTGGCACCGTCGGGACTTGTCGGTGCAGCACCGCCTGCACCGCCTCCGTGAGACCGCGAACGTGCTGGATGAGCTGGTTGAACTGCTCCGTATCCACTGCGGTTATTGACGGGGGCTGAGTCACCGGGGCCGGAGCAGGGACAGACGGACTCGGAGGGGATCGAGCCGTGGAAGCCGTCGAGCGCCGCGTCGAAGCCCTTCTGGGGGGCATTTCCTCTTTCCAGAGAAGGAATACTGAAGAGGGAGGAGAGAGATCCGGAGCAGGGGAGGGAAATCGTCGCCGAGCACTCCTTTAAGAACAAGGGAACCTCGAAGGTTCAGTCCCTCGTTCCCACAGACGGCGCCAATCTGTTGGTGCAGAAATCCGTCGCCGTCGGAGGTCGCCTCAATCGAGGCCGCTGGAAGCCGCCGGGGACCTACGAAACGAAGTCCCGTCCGGAGCCGGTGGGGTGGTGGCTCCGGCAGGACCCTCCGACGGTCAAGTTAGTTTCCGACCAACAGTAATGGAGTGCTCGGAATGAGTTCCGGAGCTTAGAGATGTGGAGGAGAGCTTAGAGAGCTTGAGAGTCCAGAGAGCCTAGCCTTAGTATGTCGGGAGGGGTCCTTTTATAGCGGAGCTCAGTTGATGGTGACGGCTGTGCCGTCTGGCGGAGAGTCGTCGGGCAGCATGGAGCTTGATGGTGACAACTGCAGCCGCGTGCTGGCGGACCGCTCGAGGTTCGGCGGAGTCAGTCCCACTGGTGCCGTGTGCGGCGGATTGAGGGTGACAGCCATCGCCGCCTGGCAGTGGGTCGCTATCGCCCGCGGCGGACTGACCGATGGTACGGCGGACTGACTGATAGTAATGGTTGCAGAGCTTGCCGAATGAAGGCCTTCGTCGTGTGCCCATTTCGGGGGAGTTCGGGCTCCCGAAGAGGAAGATGGGAGGGAGTTCGGCTCCCACAGGCGTCTGGCAAGAGGTATGCAGCTGAGGCTCGTCCGCAGAAGAGTTCGGCTGCTGAGGAGTTGAAGCTCGGCCGTCTGGGGTTCGGCCGGCTGTTGGGCTCGGGCTGAGGCTTGGACACTCGAGAGTTCGGTAGGAGCTCGGTCGGCCGAGGTTTGATGAGGGCGACCGCTGAGGGGTTCGGCCCAGTGACGACTGCTGAGGAGTTCGGCCGCCGGGAGGTTCGAAGGAGCTCGGCAGGCCAGTTGTAGGACTTCGGTCGCTAGTTGGTTCGGCCAGGGCTCGCTGAGGAGTTCGGTCGCCTAGGGTCGGTCCAAAGAAGTTCGGCCGTGGGAAGTCCGAAGGAGTTCGGCTGCATGGGCTCGCCTGGAGTCGGTCCGAAGAAGTTCGGCCGTGGGAAGTCCGAAGGAGTTCGGCTGCAGGGAAAACCCAGGAGGAGCTCGGATGGCCGAACGGGCGTCTGGGAGGAGTTCGTCTCCCGAAGAAGTTCAGCCGCTTGGGATCCAAGGAGCTCGGCCCTTAGGAAGTTCGGCTGGCGGTGGGAGTTCGGCCCGGACCTTGGCGCAGGGGAGTTCGGCCTCCAGGCCGTTCGGCCGTGGCAGGGGCTCGGCCTGGCGCCTGGCGCTATAGCTCTTCAGTGGCCTCTGGTTACATTGGGTTGAGCGTCGGGCCGGACTTCGGCAGGAGCGGGATTTATCCCCAACAGTTACAAACAATGATGGAAAATGCTCTTTTGTTTATGGTTATGATGCTATAGAAAAAATTTATCTTTAGAGAGCAATTATCACATGCCTGAGATTAAAAGGGATGATTATGTTAGCTGTAGCTACATTCAAAATTACTGCATTGTTATTTTCAGAAGGATGAACGACACATTCCAGATTTAAAATCCCCAATATTGTCTCTAAGGAATCTATCTATGACATAAAACAAGGAACTCAACTAGTTGAGCTAATCTCAAAAACTTCTTTGATAATTTGGGATGAAGCACCAATGGCAAACAAACACTATTTCGAGGTTGTTGAGAAGAGCCCATAGGATAGATTTTGATTTGTTGATTCTAATGAGAAGTCATTTGGTGGCATGACAGTTTTGCCTAGAGGAGACTTTAGATAGATTTTACCTATCATATCAAGGGAAGGCGAGAGAATATAGTGGATTTGTGTATAATAGAATCTTACTTATGAAAACATTTCAATGTATATAAACTTACTAAGAATATGCGGTTGACCAAGTCTTGCACCAGCAAATCTGAGAGAGAACTTGCATCTGAGTTTTGACATTGGATACTGAACTTTGGTGATGGTGTAAGAGGTGATCTAAGTGGTGAGTTATGGGTTGAAATCCCACATGATATGTTGCTAATCAATAATAGTGATGATTTTAGAACTATTGTGGATAGTATTTATCCAGATTTGAATCAAAGAGTTGGTGATCCTCGGTATTTTAGAGAAAGGACAATTCTTGCTCCCAAAAATAAAATAGTCGATGATATAAATAATTACGTAGTAGACCTAATTGATGGTGAAGAAAGGGAATACTATAGTGTAGACTCTATTTGTCAAGTTAATTCTTTAGTTGAAGACCAAAAAATATTATTCCTAAATCATCAAATCAAATTGAAGATAGGGGTTCCCGTGATGCTACTTCGAAACATCGGTCTTCCCCCTCTAATCTCCTTATGCTTTCCTTCCCAAAGATCCATGCCGTGCATTGACCTTAAAACTTTAAATTAAATAAATTAACATTAACACCTAGGAACTCGAGCTCAATAGGATAGGAAGGTCTAAGAGTTGAACCTGGTTAGGATAAGTTAATTTTGACTGGTGTCTAGGAAATGCGTTCAGGAACGACTGCGTCCCGAAGGAAGGTGGTTTTCTAATTGGTTTCGTTCGCTTTACCTGACAGCAACAATTGGGTTCTAAGGCAAAAGCACGGGGGACTCCCACCAATCTTACACTTACCTGGGCTAGTTGATTTGGCTAATCCTACACTTTGAGGGCTTGAAGTACCCGTTGGCAGTTAGGAGCTTGTCTAGATCTAGGATAACCCTTTAGTTAGGATTGATTAAACAACTTGATTGCTAACCAACATTAGATCTAAATTAAACCAAATTCTTTCTTTCTTCTTAGTTCTAGGACTCCTTAGGACCTCTTCTTTAGAACTCTTTTTTTCTTTCTTCTTCTTTCTCCTCTAAAAAATAAAATAAAATAAAATAAAAATTAAATTAAACTAACTAAAAAAAATATTAAAAATAATAATTAAATTAAATTAAAATTAACAATAAAATAATTAAAATAATAATTTTTAATATAATAAAATAATAATAAAAATAAAAAATAAAAAAAATATTCTAAAATTTTTTTAAACCATACATTAGGGTTACACTAATACATGCATGGTAGGAAATCATTTTTCTGATTTAGTTGAAACATCATGCATGTTGATTCACTTAAACATAATAATCAAATGGCTAATATGAATCTAATATCCAAAATTAGATAAAGTTGACCTTCTTGATCAGAAAAATAGATCAACTCCTAACCCTAGGTCAACAATCTCCTGCACCAATTCACATCATCTTCTAAATTAATCAGAGAAATTATTCAATCTGTACTAGTCCAAACCCATCATGTAAATAATATCCTATGACTGCACAGTTTCCACATTTTTATTCAAGAACAAGTTCAAGCCTACTCAAGGATATCTCCAAATTAAATTAATGATCCATTTTCAAATTCATATAATTCAGATTTGGAAGTAAATTTAATTTTTCTTGGGACATCCCAACAGACTCAGGCTCAGACCCAAATTTTACTTGAGCAAAATTATCAAAATTATGCCTATAATAAAGGTCAGCCCTAGTCAGTTTATTCAGGCCATCATATTATAATCAAAACCCTCATTACCCACCTCCTCAACAGACCAATCTAACTGATGATAGATTTAACCAACTTCAACAATTAATTTCTAACTCAACAGCAAATCTATCGCCAGACTAGAAGCTCAAAGAGGATAATTAGTTGAGTCTAACATGAGGAGAGAACTAGATCAACTACCGAACCTACTAATTTCAAAAAACCCACCTAATGACTACCAACCACCTGGATTAAATTATCAATCTAATGTTTCAATCTAAGAACTTCAATTAAGAATATCAGAGTAATTCCTGAACTTAAAAGCTATAGGATTCTTATGGACCATACCAAGACCAGGTTGAGAGAGGCTAGTACCTGATGCTAGCCAAAATAAAAATTTTAGAGGAACTGGTTAGTACTGAGACAACCACATAGAAGAACCCAAGCCAGAAATTAGTACTGATGCTAGTTTCAGTTTAAATGAGATAGAAATAAGGGAAAAGAGAAATAGATGATTTACCCGAGACTTTAAACCTAATGTTCCTATTTTCTTTCAACCCTAGAAGCTGGTTCTTCTTATTAAAAATCAAAAGGCATGTAATGAAATATCAATGGAGTTGTTTAAGCAGGATCACATAATTTACCTCCAGAATTAAAACCGGCCTTTAGTCACCATTCCAGCACCATTGAACAAACTTAACTTCTAAAACTCCCATTCATGAGCATTTTAGAAAAACAAATAGAGAAAATTCTTAATAAACATGGGTCTGAGAATGGAATCATAAAAATATATCCCAAAAATAACAGAGAATATATCAATAATGAGATTAAAAATCAACTTTCTGAGATTGACAATCCAAAACCATTGGAATTTGATCAATCCAATATTCGACATAGGATAGTGAGCTGCATTGTGGTCTGGCTGAAGACTGGTAAAACTTAAGCGCTTGTTGGGAGGGCAACCAATATTTAGTTTTTATTTCAATTTATCTTATTTTCTTTTTAGGATAATTTGAATGAGTTGGAGGGAGAGCTCAAATTTTCAAAGGCATGTGCTGGACCAAAAAAATAATAATAATAAATAAATAAATAAATAAAAAATAAAAATATATATATATATACTGAGTTAGGTGTATTCTTTCATGTTCTTTATTACATCCTTTATTTTTTCTTCTCCATTGAGGACAATGTCGATTAAGTTGGGGGGAGGGAAAAATAAAAATTTTTTTAAAAATTTTAAGTCCCGAAAAAGTTTAGTATTTAGTATTTAGATACTTGATTACGCTTAGAATCGAATAAACTAAGCATTTTAAAAAAAATTGATGCACAGATTAGAGAATCTATGAGATATTGAGGAATCAAGTTATTAAGAAAATTCAATAAAAATTTAAGTCCAGAACATAAAATTTTTTTTTGGAGCACTTTTCTAATTATTTCTTACTAGCATCAAAGAAAAATCTACTTTTTATAGCTTTGGTACGGTAAACTATACGTTTCTTCATATAAAATTTATTTTTAATAAAATAGTTTCCAAGTACTTCTCACTGAGTAATCGGGCCTCTTTGCCTAAGCAAGCATTGAGTTTCGCATCAAAAGGTGGGAAGGGCAAAGAAGCTCGTTTTGAAAGCTAGTCTTAACTCGTAGCCTATTTGATTCGAGCTAGTAAGCCCGAGGGGTATTCTATAACCTAGTGCCCTAAAGCCAACTGGTTTTGGGAGTCATTGGCCTAAGACTCGCTACATGGATCAAATAGAAAGCTTAAGGAGTTTAAGACACTCAATAGTGGTTACAATATTTAAAAAAAAAAAAAAAAAAAAAAAAAACATTTGTTTTCCACCAAGTAACCGGGTCCCGTGCCTAAGTAAGCAATGATATTCACGTCAAAAAGTGCATAATGAAATAAATAAATGAAGGATGGAAGTAGCAATACACCTTGCTATATGAAAGTTTAGATAAATCAGAGATAAAAGTGGAATAATTTAGGAAAAAGTTCTGAAAAATTTAATGGTCTTTTACTTAATTTTTCTATGATAAGTATTAATACCCCAATGATAGTATATTCATTTAAGCTCTACTGAATATCAATGGCCATTTGAAAATTGCTTAGGTAAATTCGAAACTCTAAAGTTAAAAAGGTACTTAAAACTAAATCTTTCTTTACTCGAGGACGAGCAAAAGCTTAAGTTGGAGGGTGTGATAAACATCATAAATTTATTATAAAAAAATATTAATTTATTTAATTAATTTATATTAATTTTTAAAGAATTAATAATTAATTTATATATAATTTTTGAAAAATATATTTTTATTAATTAAAAAAAATTAATTAAAAAATATAAAAAATAATAAAATTAAAAAATAAAATTTATTATCATAGAAAGAGCTCATTTTTTGATCAAAACGAAATAAATTTTAAGTAAAACAGAGCTAAAATGGAAAAGATATGAATTTTGAAAGATATAAAAAAATAAATAAATAAAAAAAAAAAAAAGAAAACAGCTCAGCCAGCGCCGTAAGCCGAGCCACCAAGCCAAGCCAAGCCATCAAGCCAAACTCAGCCGTGAAGCCATTTAGCCAGTTCACGATCTAGGCGTGGACCGCCAAGTCAGCAAATTCCGGCGAATCAGAGATTGCCACGTGGTGGAACCTAGACCCTTAAGGTCACAGAAATTTATCGCGGCTCACAAGGATAATTTAGTTCTTTTTCAATCCGACAAACGCGGCGCTGATTGGTTGTGGTGTGCGGTGCGGCGGTCCACGAAGTCCATGGGAACAGTATTTGCGGCGGATCGACGGATGTGGTTGTTTGCGTCAGGATCGGACGACTGTTGGTTGCTTCCGAATTTTATTCAGATACAGACATCACGCGGATCACCATCGGACGGCAGCGGCTCGATCCAGGCGATGATCCGACGGTCCAGAATGCTGTCGGCAGTGATCAAGGACTCCCGAAGCGTGATTTGCGGCCAGATTTCCTCGATCAAGCGCGATCCACATGGCCAGAATTTAATCCGACCCGATCTGAGCTATTCTGCATTCGATTTTGATGATTTTGGACCGTTGGATTCCTGTTTGAACGACTGAATTTTTATCAGATTTAGCAGAGTCATATCAGAGCTGGTTGATTCAAATTTTATCCGAATTTTTTATATTTTTACCGATTTACAAAGGCATTAGTCCCATATTGCCTTAGAAAAAATATCCACCCTCCAAGCTCTATAAAAAGGACCCCAGGCCATCAGAAATCAACATCTCCGATCAAAGTGAAGCTTTGGTCACAGGGCGAAGCCAAGCTTATGGGTTAAAGGCTGCTTCGAAGCAACGGATGTCGAGGAGAAGAGCCGAGCTTCTACACTATCTTTCTGTCAATGCCGATCTAAGATCAGAGATCAGGCCTATTTTATTTATTTTTTTTTAAGTTTTATGTATTTAAATTTGGAAATTTTAATTAATAAAAAATTTTATTTTTGCATTTTAATTTCTTGCTTTTTATTTTTATTACAAATTTAATCTGTACTTTTAAATTATTGCTTTGCAAGTACATGCTTAAGATCTAACTAATAGATCTTAGTACTAAGTTTAAATTCCTGCATTTTTTAATTTTTATTTTTAATTTTCCGACTTCAATCCTAATTTCAAAAAGTCAAATTCTTCTTCTCTTTTCAAAAATCAAAGATTTCAAATCTAAAAACACTACCTTCCCTGTGGATTCGACCCGACTCACTACTATCTATGCAATTTTAATGATTTTAAGAAGTCGGATTAAACTGATAAACATGGTGTCTTAACGACAGCATCGCGTTCCTATCAGATCTCATTAAACTAGACTTGTCATAGTCATAACAATTATGACTAATCTAGTGGCATGGGTTAGCTCGAATTATTGACCACCTCAGATCAGAACTGTGTCAATAGATATGGCCAGGTAAGTGAGATCGGTGGAAGAAATATGTCATTAACTCGTACAAGAGCGCATTCAGGTCGAGTAGCTTCCAATTAAAAATCAGTCGATCGTATGTGCCAAACTTACCTTAAACACCAAATTGTTGAACTAGAACAATTGGATTAGCCTACAATCTAGACTCTAACCTCTGAGCCTAATTAGGTCTTGCTTGATCGTGGCTCAATCTTGACCCAGACTTAATCCTATTAGGCTGATCAATTTAAGCATTATTGATCCCATCTAACCAACTCTTGATTCAGTTTGATTAACCGCTTAGACCTAATTGAGCTACCCAAGTCCAAACCCAGTATTATGAATATGTCTTAGATCTGAAATTCTCAATTTTAGATCTAATTAATATTTCATAATCTTAATTCTTATATAAGTAGGTTTTCATAAATAAAAATATGCACAATAAATCCTAGGATTTCAAGATCTAGGGTTTTACAGAAAGTAAGTTTTGGATTTCTGATTAAGGATGAATACGCAGCACCTCTATACGTCATAAGAACACCCCATCGGATGGGAGGAGAGGATCTTTAAATTTTTCTTCGTTCTTATGACTGGACGGTCAAGAGGAACGCCTTAATCAGGAACATGCAATATTACAAAAATAGTTTTTAATCTATATCATATATCTCATATACAAATTAGATCTAATCATGCATATTTTGCTACATCTCATGTATCGAATCATGCATATTTTCAGATCTAAATTATCTCTCATAATTAATCTAAAAAATTAGATTTAAATTGATTTAATCAAAAATAAATTCTAATCTAGATAATTATGTAGAACGTATTCTACAACTAGTCTAGACATGCATCAATCATATCTTCATTGATGTTTAAAAATTAAATAATTTTATTTACTATTTTTTAGATATTATTATAATAATTATAAAATTAAAAAATAGTAAATAAATAGATCTAAAATATAATTTAATCAAATTAAATTAAAAAATAATATAAGACTATTCTATAGAACTATTTCTATTGAGAACTAGTCATGCATATTTTCTAATCTTAGATCCAAATCATTTGAATTTTAATTTTTTCTGATTTCAGATCTTGATCACATCTCATGTGACATCTGAAATTACTTATTTTTTGATTAAAATAAATTTAAAATTAGATATAAATACTTTTAGAATCTTGGCTCTGATACTAGTTGAAGGAAAATCCTGATTTTTGGAACTAGGTTCGTTCAAATCTGATCAGATCAAGAGATATATTTTAAAATTTTTTTTCTTTGATCTAGATTAGATCTAAAATATTTTATATCTAATTCTTATTATTTTAATAATTAAAATAAATTTAGATAAATTAAATCAAATTTAATTTATCTTGAAGTAGGTAATCCTATTACCCATTGATGATCCTGTAAGCAGCGGAAGGTTCTGGATCTAGCCACGCAAGTGCCTAGCCTCTACCGATATCCACTCGATCTGGATCTAGAGATCCTCTTCTTCTCTATCATGTCTCCAAAAATCAGATCTGGATCTGATCTGAAGGATCTTCAAAACTCCTTTCAAAGATCAGCAGTTATCCTTTGCAGCAGCGTAGCCTTCTAGCCTTTTGTCGTCTTTCTCTCATTTGGATTGCACCAACCAAGGTTCCAAACATCTTTGGGCGTGGAGAGGAGAGGGAGAAGTTGGCGTGGGGAAGGAAGAAGGAGGAGGCCTTGGGCGTGGGGAATTTTTTCAATTTATTTTTGAGTTGGGCGTAGGGTCTTATTTATAGATTGTCTGTGATCCAACTCTTCTTTCCAACCAATCACAACCTTTTATGAAATTAGATCTAAATCTGATTGGTGGGAATAGAGTCTCCTGGATTCCTCCTTAGATGGCGCCTAAGATCAGTCAAAGTTGGTTCTTAGGAGAACTCTAATCGGAATCCAAAAAGAAGATGGAGTTCCTATCTAACAGGGACTCCTGGGCGCCTCCAACTTGGGCACACGCCAAGGGTGGCGTGCGCCCTCCTCCTTGCTAGGTTCTGGCAGGGAGATAAGCCCCCACCAGCTCTCCAATATGTGCGTGACACATAGATAAAAGTCAAAGTATCTATGGTCAATATTTGACCAATCAAAGGTCAATTTTTGACCAAAGTCAAAGGACGAAAAATGGCAGGTGATAAAAAATGGCAGATAATGTCTTACAAAATAAGACAATCTTTTCTGACTTGGACAAGCTTCAGTTAGACAAAGTGAAGATCTCTGATCGAGTACAAACTTCTTTGGCTCAGATAGAATAACTTATTTATGATAGTAAAAGAAGAACATTAGGTTCAATCGAGTGCTAGCATGATTTTCTTGAACCTAATTGAATCTCATTCAGATTAATTGAACTGGATCAGTTCAATTGATGATTACCAGATTCAAACCCTTGTTTGTGTGATCCAGTTAGGTTCAGTTCTGTATGGTAATGGGATATGTCATGATCTCTATCATCGATATTATTGAAACTTCTTTCGATGGATCAGAACTCTTCTGATTCGAACAGTTAGAATGATCGATCATCTAAATCATTCTAATTGCTCCCAAAATCCATCAGTGACACCTAGCAGTATATGTGGGCAAACCCATCAGAGCTGAATGCGAACCTCTTGGTGCAGCTTACTGTGTGATTAAGTTCTTCTATCTTGAGTCTCGATCAGATTAGGATTTCGGTGAACTCGTCAAACCCTAATTTCTATCATATGATGTAATCATTCGATTCAAGTCCGGTGTGAAAAGTTAAATAAAAATTCTTTCTATTATTTCACTCTGCCATGGCTATGGACTTCTGGACTTGATTCTCATGATCATCATAGGACTGCTCCTCTACCATCGAGGTAAATAGATTTCATTTTGATGCTATCCAGTTCCTACAATGAACATGTTATAGCCAACATACACCTCAGGATTTCGAATGGCTAGAAGATCGAGTAATGGTGTAGTCAAATTATAACATCCTTAAGGTGAACTGTCGATGCACCTCAGATCAAAGAATCAGACACACTACTACAGCATCGAGTCAGTCATTGACGAGAAGGTAGACTCCCTAATGACTACTCGAGGTGGTCATGCTCAGTGCTCTCGTTCTCTAACGAGTACCTATATTCTCGCTCTGGTGTTTCCACACCGTAGACTCAAGACTCATCTACTAAAGAGAAGCGATTGTACACCAACCTTTCGGATCAATCACCATCCTCGTGATGATCCTATGGTCGGGAGCATTTTATGAGTTAATAATGATTATTCATGTCTTAAATTTTCAACTCTTAAAAATATGAATTATCATTACCATTAACTCAAAGAATGTATCACAGACACTAAATACACATATGTGATAGAAAATAATCCATTTTATTGATATTAGTCAAAATTATAATTTAATCCCTAGAAGTGTATTACAAGTGTCAGCCAATTCTGACTTCTAGGGCACATATATCTAACATTGTGGTTATACATATTTAAATATCATGATATATATGGCTTGTGGTAGGGTGGTGGAAAAAAATTGAGAAACCAAATTAAAACTAGTTCAAAGTCCAAGTTAACCAAATTGTTTGATTTCAAATATGAAAAAAAAAAGAAGCTTTTTTGGCTCAGGATATATGTTAATTGAATGAGTATATTTGTTTAAAAAACTATGAAAGATATGGTCTCTCTTTATGCAAAAGTTTTAAGTGAATAATACGAGTTTCAAGAGACATTTGTCACCCAAAAAAAAAAAAAAAAAACTACTTTAGGATTATATATTTATTGATCAATATGGAAATATGAGACAAGACAAAAGGGATCACTATTCAAAATTCTTCAATATGATGTTTTTATAAAACTATAACCAATTTATGTATTCTTTGTCCGAAAATCAGAAATCTGAAAGTCCTAACTTTCCATTGCCTTAGGCAAGTGTTGTTTTGGCAAGTACTTTTTTTATCTAAAATGATTGCAGTGGAATTAAATGGTCTAATTTTATCATAATCAGCAAGTCCATGATCCACAATGCAACAATGAGAACAAGAGAAAAGTAGCCTCCCAATCAAAAAGCTATCGATGAACTTCTAGCTTGCATGCTTCATCAGAAACAATTATAGAATAAGTTGTAGAATATGTTTCATGTCAATATAGTATGCTAATTTTATGTTAATAGTTGTAAATAGTTGGAAAATGCCTTTCTCCATCCAATTGGTTGGAGCATAATAAAAATGAATATCACAA